>OY294068.1:91585276-92060276 GCA_958510875.1 Endomychus coccineus
AATTCACTCTAAATTTTTCACCCATTACACTAGCTGTTTTACACGGACCAAATTTCTTACTGGGTAAAGTCGTGAAATAATCGAATAATAACAGGCAGGAATATTCAGCAAAATAGATTATTAAAATTTTAATAACTCTTCATCGAATTTAAGATAGAACTTGCTTATTAAGATTATGTATTCGAAGTAAATTTCATGCTACTTATAAGTAACCCGATAAATTGTGTACTCATCATGAATCAGATAAATTATTGACTTTCTTCTCATTCACCTGACCAATTCCTTCATCACTATATTACTATTCAAAATAAGCGCCTACAATGCGTTTTTAACCGACTAATCCAGTACTAGAATTGAGACCTTTATTGATCCATTGATTAGATTCCGGAATATTGAGTGTTCTGGTAAATTCTGATATATCGTATTGATATTTTCGAATGATAAGCTTTGAGTACTATATGAAATAATAGGTTTACACTCAGGACTATCACTATATACAACAACAAAAAATTTAATCAAATTTATGTGGGTATTTTATTTGTTCAAACTAGTGGAATTTTTGCTCTTGTCAATAAACTATGCAGCTTTTACCAGTCATATTGTACGAATATTGGATTTTTCGTTATATTATATAAGTATATATAATTTATAATGTAAGTTATCGTGGAATAAAAATGACTAAGATGTTGGAAGTTCAAATTTGCATAAGAAATTATCAATAAATGATATGTTCATATGAAATATATGATGAATATTAATAATGTAATGATTAAAATTGACAGAAAATGATTATGACAAGAACAAGTGCCGCGCCCTAAACAAAACACTGTCATCCAGACAACGACAGGGAATGACGAGAAGTGCATGATGGGTATTAATAATTCATGCTTTCAGAATCGTGTTGGTGGAACTTTTTGGGTTGTACCCATGTACAGTTAAAACATGAATCATTTTTATATCGTTTATAAAGAATACAATGAACACGACGCTGTAGAAACTCTATCGAAACTAGGTAATGCTAATGTTGCAATACATAAATTATTACTTCATTGATGAGTTTATTATTGGGAATTTTCGATTGTGTAATGTACCTATAATCTTTGAGTATACGTATCAGTATTGGATAGAAACATATGACTGATAAAACAGTCAAATTGAAACAAGCATAGTAGGCTAGTGACAAAACTGAATGAAACTAAAACATATCCGATTCATTGGATTTAAACTATACTGACAGACACAAAATACGAAACACCGAAATATGTCTAGTAACGTCGGATATTTCGATTCCTCACACAACCAAATGAACTAACACTCCCGAGTTTAGCATATTATGTATATTCTATCAAATCTATATCTTACTAATAATAATTGTTATAGTTTGTAAAATTTATTTCCGTTATAGGATATTAGAACTTTTTTCTATTTATTTAGCAATCATAATGTTCTATAAGCAAAATGGCTATAAGCTATAAGTACTACACTACTTATTCTACGATTTATTTACATGATCAGGTTGATATCACATGTATACTGCTAATAGCTTATGTATAATAATAACTTAAACTAGGATTACAATTAACTCAGATTGATTCACTATAGGTCTCAACTGTTTAAGTATTTTGTTGTTAACTGACACAAACAGTTGTGCCATGAGTGGGTTTGAATGGGTCTTCATAACATCATATTGAGTAGTGACTTTTTTGTGGATATCATCTTGTAGGAACTGTTGTGACGTGGAGGTCTATGTGTATTGTATAATTCGTTACGAACTACTGGAGGTCTACTATTTGGGCGAACTATCTTGTATTAACATTTTCGGATGATTGCAATATTTGATATGGGGGCGCATCCCCAAATCTCCTATCTATATGTTTAGATAAATTTGATGAGTTATGTGTGATGATATATATACAAGAAATTTGTTTGCAATATATATTCTTCCTATCAGTCATTGAAGTTCTGTAGTCTTGATGTCTTTTTTTGTGATATGCTATTCCCATGTTTGTCGGCTATTTGTAGCTCTGAATATTTTATCATTTTTGTTTGTGATATCTTTGTATATTGTGACTTCGGACATGTCCCTTCTCTCAGTGTAAATGTAACATGAGCAGATTTACTTTTTCTTCCCACTTGTTTGACCACTGTTGGAAGTTTTTTAGATGATTTTGTGTGAGATCAGATGCTATGTTGCTGTATAATTGGCAAATGTTCCTGTTGCAGTATTTATTTCCAGCTACAGGTCTGACGTATACAAGACTTATAGTATTGGACCAAAGTATTCTGGCACCCATGAAAAAATTGGAAAATAGTATAAATTATCTTGATTTACATCAGTTTTGAAAAATTCTCCCGCTCAAATATAATTTAAAAAATTCAAGTATGCTGATGGAAGTATACACTTTATTTTATGGATTTGTCCGGGGTGCCAAAGTATAAATCTTGGCGAATGCAATGTCAAGAAAACTTCCACTTCAGTATTGTTTCTTATCTGATGCCTTATTGATGATCTAGATAGTACGATGTATTTAATCGTTGCCCTGTGGAATGTTTCTGGCTAAATCCAAACTGATGGTCTGGTATCCATTATTCTGGCGACAGGCCAACATTCAATCTATGGAGCATCAACCTATTTAGCTATTCTATTACAACTGATAGCAGACTTATGGGTATGTAAGAAGAGACTTGTGTTGGTTCTCTTCCTGTATTGCAAACTATCATAATTGGTGCAGTCTCCATACATTCTGGTCAATATTCAATTCGTAGAATAGTATTATAAATATATGTTAGCAGGAAGAACTATACCTTTTCTTGGCAATCCCTCCAATAGTTTCGCTGTTATTCAATCAATTGCAAGTAAATTTTTTAGATTCAAACTCATAGAAATAAATGAATTTGTATGGGGAAGGAAGGTAATTTTGAAATGATACTGAATCATGAATTTGTGAGACATAAGACTGAACGACCTTCTTGTGAAGGAGATAGTGTCATAAAACTGAATTAAATCAACATTACAAAGTTTTCATCTTCAATCATTTTGAATCAATCTTATCAAAGTATAGAATAATAAAATGATTTTCACAAGTAATGTTGGAATTAAGACTTTCTCCTTAAACAAAAATTTCTGTCGGAGCATCATATTATTCGTTGATTCATAAGTTTGCCAAAAATTACCAAATTGTCATCAGAGTTATGAGCAATTGTTTGTTGCTCTAAGCGGTGTAATTATTTTTTCTTCTATGTTATCATATTTTTGATGGATGTTCTGGTTTTCTACCAATTGCTCATAATGAAATTGATTATATATCACAACCATTATAAGATTTCCTCTCATGATTTCAAAAATCCTTAATGTCATCAAACGTAAAAGAAGTATAGATGTCAATCTCTGATATTCCCACCAGTAAGTCACGCATGAAGCTTTGAGCAAACTTTTTTCTACTGTAAGTATACTGATCTTTTCTGCAAGTTAACATCTAGCACGTAAGGTGAACTGGTAAAAGCTAAAACTAAAAGGAAGACTCATATTATTGCTCATATAGAGAAAGCAAGCACTTCAAATTAACATGCAAACAAAATAGCAAAGGTTCAGGTCTTCAGGGGGTCAACAACTACTGTTTTTAATTAGTGAGAACCAGCTTAAGTCATATTGTTGGGCTGCAGAATTGAATTTAAGTTTTGAAGGATTGATTTGTGCAATATAATTAATAGCACATTCCTTATCCAATGATGTTCGAAATTGCATAATTAATTACTAACTCTACCACTCATCTCTGACATAGCCTTGCTATATTCTCTCATAGTCTAATACATATAAACAAAACAGTTTTTGTATTAGAATTGGTTTTCAGGGTTGAGTGATGAATATGATGATGATAACAAAGACTGTGCTTAAACTGAATTTACTGAAGTGGGGTTAAGTGATCATAATCGACATGTCTTAGATCAGTTCGCGTAATTCATAAAATGCAAATTGTACAGGAGACAAAATAAACTTGATAATTTTTAATACACTAGAGAGCTTTGAATTTTTATATTTAAGATTAAATATAAGTGAACATTAATTAAAAACTAGACAATTATCATTATATGGATAACGTTATAGAATAAACAATAAATGTGAGAAAATGTAGGTTACTCCTATTGACATTTACCTGGTTCTTTGGATTGTGGGTTACAATGTTGCGATAATTTGATTTTCCCTATCGACCAGTATCAAGATCTTCTTCTCTCTGGGTTACCTGATAAAAACAGTTATATAATTAAATTTAATTAACAACATTGATACTACATATTTTTATTCATTTATGAAACGATATTTATGATATTTATTTCATTCCTGAATATAAATGAAAATACAATGGGTACTAATTATTTTGTTGAGTTTTTAGTTTTGATTTTTTGGTACATACAGTTTTCGTTAAGCTGGGCACTCTTAACACTCCTTCAATTTCATTTTCACGAACGGCTAGAATATCATCAAAACGTTTCAAGGACGTGTATTCTTCTTTGCACATTTCGGGGTTAAATGTTTTCTTTACTTCTTCAATAGACCTAGCATGTCTTCAAGATTGGAGCTGATACTGGCAATGGTTCATTGTATAACTGAGAGGGTATTCAGTTAATCTGCTTTCTCGTCGTTCAGGCTCTGGAATATCTTCAACCTTAAATGAGCAGTGTAACTTAAATTCATCATTATCATTCACAAAATTCACTTTTCTCAATTTTGGGAGTTGTAATGCTTGACCATAATCGTTTTATATACTATTGGGAAAAATAAAAGGTTGTAACGCATCAAAGTCTCTAAATTGATCAAATATCATTTTTGTTACATTATACGGTAACATTTCTAGCATTTCGAATCATAGAATCACCTTGGTCATTCAAATGGAGGCCAGATAATTTGCCTCCTAATTTTATTTTCTAATGTGGCCTGCACAGACTCCACCGAAATATAGGTGAGTCCAGGTAAAAGATAGGTTATGGAAACATATTCTATATTTTTAGCAATACTACGAAGAAACCATGATATAGCACTAATAATAATTATTGTTATTCTGTCCTGGATACGAATCACAAAATAGAGATATAGTTTTTATGCTATTGTCTATAATATCAACATTCTCTAATGTGTACAATTCAATTAAATCATCTGCTTCGTTAGTATTTGTCAGTAGGTTAATATTATTATTATTTTTAGTAATGTAGCTACCCTAGTTTTCAACTGTTACATTTTCGATAAATTTCAATAATTCATCATCGGGAAATAACACTGTACCACAAATGACTCTTTCTGCTGTAAATACAACATCATAAAACGTCTCGGCAGAAGTGTATCCTTGTGCGGTGTGAACACAATGTGTTGATACACATTCAGCATAAATATCACCATCATTTTGTAAAGAAGCAACTGGATCATGTCGCTGCTCTACTACCATAAGTTTTTGATAACGTTAATATTGCTACTATTATTTTGCGTGGACGTAACTAAACTTGATATAATAGTATGCTCTTGGTTCACTAAATTATATTGTTTTTGCTTGAATTCATTTTTTAATGTATTTTCAGCATCAATATTTGTAACATCATTTTGTAACGGAGTAACTGAGCAGTAATTGCTATTTTCAGCAACTTCTAAATCACTACTAGGTATCATTGCCAAAAGTCTTTTCCCTCGAGACGACATTTTTCTGAAATAACAAAAGGGGAATCTTTAACCAAAAAGTTGATAAATGTTTTGTGGAAAGTTATCCATGTGCTCATCACTGAAATTAGTTCCATAACCGGAAAAATTTATATACAAAAGAATAAATAAAAAATATAATTACCTAGGTATTCATAATACTTTTAAGACAAAAGATAAACCATGATAAAAGTCATTAAGAAAACTTGTTCAGAATGAGATGATATTCGTATGTCTAAATATAAAATTATTAGGTATAGCGACAATGCGTGAAATGGCTGTTCTTCAGATTTTCATATTTTGAGGGTCACGCCCATTGACCTATGACGAATTTGCAGGTGAGGGAATACCGATTAGTTTTTTGCATCGTGACTACTGGTGTTTATAATGAAAGAAACCTGATTTTTTTTTAACTTATCACTTCCTTGAGGAGTGCGAGATGATATCGGTAATCTTAGAATGTATTAGCGAATTCAATAAGTTTTCTCAAAAGGGATAATGAATAAAGCAGGATTGTCATTGAATCTAGTAACATTTTTTATGATGATCAACAAGATTCATTTGATTCATTCACATCTATACAATCTTCCAAATATTGTAATCAACTCTAGTTTCTTCTTTTCTTTAATGTTCGTTAAAAATTGATTTTTCAAAAAAATAATCAAGAAAAATGTCGATAGATGTTTTTTGCCCCTAGAAAAATCTCCACAGCATACTAGAATAGCAGGAATATAAACATTTCAACAACAAAAATCGTCGCATTGATTTTGTGAATACAAAACTGTTTGTTATCTTCAATTCGGTGTTTCGTTCAATAATATCCGACCTAAATTTAAATAAGAGTGTCCTTACAATTACAAAATTGAACAACAGAATTGGAAGATATAAAGTTTTTCAACTATGTCGAGGATTATGGAATGAGATGGCATACATCCTGCCGAATATGGTGAATAGATCATAACAGTTATTTAAATGATAAAAATAAAGATTGAGAGTAGTAGTAATCAAGAATCGTATTCCTTAGATATCAGGAAAATCAATTCTGTATAATGGTAATGATCAGTAAAACTTTAAAACTTGGTATAATAAAAAATAAAGAGAATTTGAGTAATTATTGTATAAACAACATTCCACGTTGACTTTCATGCGCAATGTAATCATTCGATACAAATTTGGTGGTTCATAGCAAGAGTGACCGAAAAATCCAAGAGGGACAATGGAAGTACCGCTAAAATTAGTGCTCTATGTAAGGTTCTACGTTTGAAACATTAGAGAAATTTTTTGTTGCAATTTAAATTGCAATATATGAGACATTCGTAGGACTATAATATGAGGATTTCAATCGTTATTATCCTCACCTCCATATATTTTTAAATAAGGATCATCAGACTCGATGAAGGTGAAATTGGAATCGAAAATCAGATGAAATAAGCGTAGACGAATTACAAGAGATTCGAAGGAAATCTTTAGATACACAAGTAACCCATTTAGAACATCTGTAGTATAGAATAATTCAGGTGAGGTTTTTATGTTGTGTTTTGACAACTTCGGAGCATTCAGATATGCTTCTGTTTCAATAAAATCAGTTTATTATATTCGAAGACTCTAAAAGCTTTATTTTCAACTTCTACAGTGGAATTCATTAAAGTATTATTAAGCACTTCTATACACATTATCTGTTCAATTAACGACATAATTTCAAAGTGTTGACATTTAGTGGCTATAAATTCACAAGGTGGATTATAAAAGTTTTCTGTAAGTAAATGAACAGTACCTATAGAGTGAAATAAAGATTATTAACAACATCCTACCAACATATCAGATAATTTATATTATCTTCGAGATGTTTGTCCTGTAAATGACAATAGTTTTTACGATAAAGCTGGTTTTTAGTTTAGACCGTGTGATCACCTGCAGCTATGCTACCTAACTAAGGTGGCGCCTCGCCGTGCTCCGAGTATTAACTAGACCTCCTGAGGTTCTGTTACATCCATCAATCGTATTGATGGAGTCCGGAATGTAAATGTTATGTATTTTAAATGAAATAAAAATATTTTATTATTAACTCTAGAGAGAGACTGAAAAATATTATACCAGGTGACAATTTGAAACGACCTATATCTCCAGAAAGATAAGATATCTTCCAAAAACTAGAAACCCATTCAGAAATTGCCAGGGGCGTAGTTTGAGTTACTTTTCGAAGGGGTTGAATCATGGACTATACTCCCATAGACCTCCCATTCCAAAGGAAAAGGTGGGTTGAGTGAGGCCTTGTTAAAAATGTCAATCCATTACCTACGTTTTAGGTAGGTAAGAAAATAACCTTTCCAACAAGGTATTACTCAACCTTTCCGGTCAAACTTTCCATGGAAGTGGCTTTGTGTACCTAGGAGATGATTCAACCCCTTTGGAAATGGCTTCCTGCATTTAGAAATATATACTCACCCTATATAACAGAGACTATGATTTTTATTAAATTTTGTCTAGGCATTTGGATAAAGTGAAACACAAATACGAAAAGTGCATATTCGTCAATAGCTGCGATGTTAAAACGAATCATCAGAGATGGTGAGAAAATTAAGATGTTACATAATGGTTACGAAAACTAATAACCCTACAGTGTGGTGAAATGGAGGTAGCTCATCATAAAACCATACTTATATTATCATGAGAAATTCTTGAGAAAACATTCCAAAACACTGTTAGTGAATTAGTTTATCTTCACTTGATTTCAGGCTTAGCATCTTGTCCAGAAAGCTTATGAAATTACATCGCCACGCAATATTAGCTATAAGTAGGAACAATATCACCTCCAAACTAGTATCCAGTCTTCGTCCAAGGCCCGGCCTGGCCTTAAGAATCGAGCCTCGACTCTCAAGTCTCTAACCAAGTCTCAGCCTGACTTGACATTCCGAATCTCGATTGTCCAGTATCTGTCTTAGTCTCAGGCAAACCTTAATAATCGGTATTATATCGATGTAATCGAACAAGAGTAAACCTTGCGATTCAACTTCCATGGTGAAGCGGATAAGATGTAATGAATTGAGTTGTGCTAGGTACTGTGAAGCAAAATTCGTCCGCAAGCCAATCATTCTCATTCACCCACAAAGCGAAAATGTATAACCATGAGTTGTATTCAAATAATTCATAAAGGGTTCGACTTCGTTTGCTGATATTAATTCCACATTAACGTTCAATAAAGTCTCAATAAAAGTACTTGATTGATTTGCTTGAGCAATGTGGTAAGAAGATGCATATTACGATATTACCCAGGTAAGCATTTTGTAAAATGAATACACACAACACTAGAATCCGCCTTTAGATATTTATAATATATAGCTCAGAACTATATGGAGGCATGATTAATTATTGAGGGGCGTGATTAGTGATTGACAATGCGATTGTAGCGCTGCGGGTGGCCAACGGACCAACTAGAACCACATACAATGAGTTGAATAACTCCAGCTTAGTTTCAGGAATTTTCATATTAACTATTCTTTGAATGAATGTATCATCTTACTCTTAGAGAATTATGTTAGCTGCTTTGGGTTATGTACTTCTCGTTGCAGGTAATTAGAGTAATGCTACTTACTTAGTGAGTGATTTAACATATAAAAAACCAACCTTCTATTAAATCAACATGATGTAAAAAATCTGAAATCTGAAAAAGATTGTAATAACGACACATTGAATGAAATTACTTCATTAACTTATGAACTCCAATTATTCAGAAAAGTTTGAAGACTACCCCTGAGATAAGCAATAGAAATTCCTTTTTTTTATTTGAA
This sequence comes from Endomychus coccineus, assembly GCA_958510875.1. Lineage (NCBI taxonomy): Eukaryota > Metazoa > Arthropoda > Insecta > Coleoptera > Endomychidae > Endomychus > Endomychus coccineus. Next base: position 91,594,748 of record OY294068.1, read on the forward strand.
AAAAGTGAAATTGAAATATTAAAAATACGAATTCTGTAGGTGTCGACATTGTATCAGCAAAATTCACAAAACTCGTTGAACGTTTCATTGTAAAACCTTTGCAGCACCTTATGAATTCAACTTACAGTAGGGGTGTATTTCCAGGAGATCTAAAAAAATTAATGGTTACGCTTATACATACAAAAAAGGTGATAAATGTGATATCAATAACTAAAGACCTATTTCCATCTTGAATAATCTCTCCAGAATATTTGAAAAAGCATCTCAGTGAGAATGATACGTTTCTTCATGAATAATTAATTGATACCCCCACTTCCCAAAAAAATGATTTCATGGAGGGTAAATCAATAGAACGTGCAATATACCAAATACTAGACGTCTCGTTGAACAATAAATATATAATAAAAGCCATACTTCGTAACTTGTTTGAAGCATTTGATGTTGTTAACCATAAAATATTGTTCGGGAATTTATGTTGGGGATAAGGAGAAATGCATTGAATCTCATCTCAGTCAAAGACAGGAACAGAATTGTACTTCCTTAGAGAATAACTAAGAAAACTTTCAACAAATATTACGATGGGTGTCTGAAGGTTCTATCCTAGGGCCTCTACTCTTCATCGTTAATATGAATGACTTACATGAGATTATAAATTATTAAGCTATATCTTCCGGTAATATAGACGATCTTGAGAGTGAAACTAATTACACCTTAAGAAAATTAGATCACTGGTTCAGAGAAAATGCATTTAACTTAAACGTAAACAGAACAGGGGTTGTTCAATTTGGCTCTTCTTATCAACATGTACACATTAGACACGTAAGAGTAAACAACGAAATCACTTTACCTTTGCGTAAAATTTTTAGGTCTCACTTTGGATTCCAGACTGTCTTGGAAATTGCATTTAGATTATTTAGACCCCAAACCAGGAAGTTTGAGTTACCAACTCAAGACTTTGAGGAATAATACATACATTGAAACTATAGTTCAAATGCACATCATGCATACATTTATTCCATCATAAAATATGATATACTTTTCTTACATATAGTTATCAATACAAGTCTTACAGATAAGATCAGAAACATTTTTAACTTGAAACTAATAGACAGTTGTGAACCATATTTCATGAAGTATAAAAAATACATACCTCAACGTCCATTTATATATTAGAAAGTTCCTTATTTGTTAATAAAAATAATTTATTTTCCAAAACAAATACATCCCATGACTTGTAATAAGTATTTAATAACTTTGAGCAAACTCATTTAACCTAATCGCAAAAGAGTGTTATATAATATCCTGTTCCTAAACAGTGAACTAAAATACAATAATTATATATTACATACAATTCAAAACTCATTTGAAAAATATTCTGGTGTATCACTGTTTCTACAACTTGAATGAATTCTTCGACACCACATTCCAATTTGAATATTGATCGAAATTTTAACCTTAATTTTATTCTGATTTATCTTTTATCACATCTTGACTACCATATATCTCATATATCATGACATCAAGATAATTTTCACAATATTCCAAATATTGAGTGAATGTCCATTCTAAATTTAGAAACTTAATTTCATGATAGACTCGCCTGCCTTCATATTTATTATTGTAAAATAACAGAAATGTCTGTATTCAGGATAATTGGTTGATGTGGGAGGATCAGTTTCTGGACAATAAATGAATTTACATTGACTAGACTGAATTAGCTGAAATTACATGGTGCATATCGTAGCAACAAAACTTATATACATGAAACAACGAAAATATAACCATCTCGTTTCAAATAATAGAGTAAAAAATGTAGGAGTGGGCGAGGATATATTCAGTAAACATTGCATCTTGTTAAAAACGCATCCATCGTAGAAATATAATATTTTCTCATTAACAAGATCCACCTGTCATTTATTACTTTTGTCACATTTTGTTTGGCCGTGTGTCCATTTCAGTGCGATCTTTGGTCGTGCCACCCGACAACCCACGCGCTTTCAAACATTTAATTTGAATATATTATGACGTTGAATGGTAATAAATTCACTTTATTGGGTCTTTTATTAATAGTTGTCACTATCAAGAATATACCCTCAAATTTATATACAGATAGTGTCATTGTAATGAACGGAATCGTTGCGCCGGTAACTCACTTAACGAAATTTGAATTCGTAACCCTTTTCATGCATTCAAAATTAAACCTGTTAGTTAAACCTTAAACTTGTTAGTCAGCATTATCGTTCGATATTCATTGAATTATTGTTGACATATGTAATTGATTTCAGTCTTCAATTAACTCTAACCTCCTTCACACTTTCCATTCATCGTTGAAGATAATCTGGAGAAAACGCACCATTAAAACATCGTTGCTTATTTGCCCACCCCTCTATTATAATGTTTGCAGTGGCTAATATAAACAGCTGAATTATTCAAGAATAAGGTCAAAATTTTGAGAGGATATCATCAAAATATCCAGAAAGATAACTTTTCTGAATGCATCATATAGAACTATAATGTAATATCAGGTCATATTTGATAATATTCTTGTGTCAAATTTAGATTTTCAATTATATTGATTAAATGACAAAATATTCAAATAGGTAACATCAATTACCTTCCACCACATGCTTGACTCATTCCTATACCATATCCAAGTTTTTCGACATTCAACGTCATTAGCATTATCATTGAATAATTTGCCAACATTGTAGAAAGGACAATTGTATTCCCAAGATTCGATGAATAGGCAAATAAAACTTTTTTTTGTGTGACTCTAGCACCTTTATTTCCCCACCATTGCCTAAATTGACTAAATTTGATTGTTTGTTTTGAGTTTCTTCTATCAGGCGGCGAAGTTATGAAACTCTTTGGCTTAAAGTCTTTCCTAATGTCTATAACCTCCAAACTTTTGAGAAAAATGTCAATGCTTACGTCCAACATTCCATCGCTGGCTCACATGATGTTCCATAAACATTTCCACTCGTCTAGTCAAATGATACAAAAATATTCGCTCTACGTGAACAATGTGTTGTTATCATTTCAATGATATAGATAGCTTATCTTTGCTTTCATGCAATATTTGAAATAATGTTGTTATACTACTATTAACCCTTAATTAGGTAATCGAAAGTGACGAGAGAAGCTTTGTTTTTATACCTTTTATCAGTTCCAAACCACATATTCCTATAACACTATCGAATATAAGACATGATCTAGATAAAAGAAAACTTTTAAAATCAGTAGTTCAGAGTACCTGCATTGTTAATTACATTACGTAAATGAGCCTCAAAAGTTGTACGTCTATGAAAACAATCAAGTAAGTGGTTGAAATATTTCAAAAGTACGAACAGTGCCAATCGCAATGAAAATTGAGAGTGAAGGAAACCACTTGAAATGGTAGTGGGCTAAGTAACGTTGTACGTCAAAACACAGGAGTCTAGAGCGAAGCCAAATGGAAGCAATCAAATTACAATGAATGTACCTGAATTTTCAATAGGTTGTGTAGGTTTGAAACTTCAAATCGTGGTCAAACTAACACTTACAACATAAACATTTGAAATGTGTACAAGAGCAAGGAAAGTCAATCAATTACAAAAGCAAAAGTTCAAATAACCTGCTAGCCTAGTATTCCTAAAAATAAATAGAAATTTAACAAACTAACCTGCCAACATTTCAATAAGATAACCTGCGATAACGTTGCCGGGTGGAGTTTCGAACCCACGCTATTAGAAGCAAAAGGATATCTAACGATTGGACTTCAATCACAGGATGAACATTGAATTCGGATCATCTGTCGATGTTACGGACATGCTTTACTTCTGTCACGTTGGTATCGGCACATTCGTACTAACTCGGTGACTCTATAGAGGTATTATATAAATAGAGGTTAAAAGCTTTATGCCAAAACAGTTGAAATCATGATTGAAATAAGAGGTCCCTCACTGCTCTTTTTTCTCTATAAGTGTCTTCTCGTTCATATTTCAACAAGCGTCATCCTATACGGTGAAAAGTGTAAATATAAGGCAGAGGAGGTTCTCTACTTAGTTTAATATCATACTACTATCGTTTACTACTTACCTTTATATTCAAACTTGTAATTACTTGTAACATGTTTCTAAATCTTGATTGTAGGTTTCCCGTTGATAAATTAAATTAAATTAGATAACTAACATGGACATTTATGTAGCCTTTTATATATTACCTCTATAGGTGGCTCAATCTGGCCTAGCTGTAGATATTATTCGTGAAAGCTAGACGTTCCTCCTCGTGGCACTATTAGGAAAATCCATTATTCCTGAAATTATTCAGGTTCCAAACCAACAGATATTCAAAATTGGGATGATAATGTTACTGTCATCATTATTGGCTCCAACTAGTTTTTGGAGAAACGTTCTATTATAGTTATAACTTTTTAATCCTGATTGATAATGTAATTTTCTTTGTTACAGGAAAGAAATGGCGATCTCTAACACCTCAGGATAGACGACCGTTCGTGGAAGAAGCAGAGCGTTTAAGAGTGATCCACATGACTGAGCATCCCAATTATAAATATCGGCCAAGAAGGCGGAAACACAACAAACAAAGAGCTACTTCCGGTACTGGCCCACGCGTTGGGACCTCATTACCGAGCCCCAGTCTTCCAAATATGTCGCCACGCTATTCTGGTTATATTCCTAATTCAAGTTTATCTCCAAATGTGACACAAGCAAGTAGTTACAGTTTAGATTTTTCGAGCCCAGTATCCTCAGACTTCATTCAGTCTGACAAGCGATATAGTCCTGATGATTTTAAATATAGTCAATATAGTTATCAAGGATTCCAGCAAAATTATCCACAAAAAAGTCCCTACGCTATTCAAACTCCCGATGCGTCGCCGACTCAGAGTCCGGAGCCTAAAAATAATGCCAAACCTCCAAATAGTCCCACAGAGAGTAAAGACGTTTCAAGCGATAAAAATTCGTCGCTTCCAACCCCCGAATTGTCACCAATGGAACATGAAAATTTTGACGAGAAACAAAGAGTTTCCAGTATTCAACATACAAGTAACGTTATAAATAATATGTCACCAAACATGAGTCCAGTACAACAAAATTACTCTAACAGAGTACAGAATTATAGACAACCTAACAATGTTAATTACACGAACACCCATCCGATAACTTCCGTTCCTATGGCCAATGGGATGTATGTAATGTGTGCTAATAAAAGTTCCGTGGAACAAGGACATGTGGTTACAGGAACCTTTTACCCACCAGTTGCGACGTCACAAGATCAACAATTATTGGGGACATCTCAAAACAATTTGAACACTGTGGTGAGCAGTAATACAGCCACAAATTTATCTTACTATAACACAAATATACCCCAATATTACCACAAGGAATATACTTTCGAACACCCAGATCAAAACAAAACTGAGCACTACATATCAAACGAAATCAACATTGATAAAACTGACTATTTGCACAGTTTCAAAGTTCCAAGTATGGAAGAACAATACGCAGCATATAGCAACAATTCTTTGGTCCAAACCTACATTCCAAGTAATGAAGAACGTAGCGATGTCGACAGCGAAGTTGATTCCCGCGAATTCGACAAATATTTAAAATTCAGCAATGGTGACCCTAATTTAATTGACTCTAATCACAATTACCACCTTAGAAATGACCCTAATATTAGCTCTAACACAACTTACAACTTTCAAGCTCAACATATGTCTGTGATTTTGCCTAACACTAACATAAAACCGGAACCAGTTATCGGAAATTATCCTGAAGTTTATCAAGAAGCACCTCAGAACGGTGTTCAAAATAAAGATGATGATTTTAGTGAAATTTTAGCTGATGTACGCAAAACTTGTTATAGCAATTAAATTTGTAAATATGGAATAAAATTTTGTGATAAATTTTAAAAATCCTTGCCTCATCTAATATCAACTTCAATTTGGATTGTATCACTGAATATAACAATGTTCATTCTAATATGTATTATAATTACGTTACGGACAAAACGTAAGATTCAGACAAATGACTAAATCAACCACGCTTTCAGAGAATATTTGAACCACACTAATATTTTTGTAACTATACGGATTCATAAACACCGTAAAATGCAAAGTCTAGATGTTGTATATCTCAATGTGTTAATCATCTCAATAGTTTAATCGGTTCTATTCAATGAGCTTCTTATTATTTTTTCGGGGCAATTTAAAGTTTTAAAGTTCTAATTCATATGTAAGTTCAATCAATGAGTTTTAAAGAAAATATTGTTCAAATCATATGAATGCTGATTTTTGGTCTTTTTCAATACATCACCTACAGTCCCTTCTCCAGATTTCCTCGATAGGACCAATACCTGATCATCCAAATTGAAGTTGACTGATTGGGATGGATGGTACCGATGATACATAATATTGTAAATAGAGAATTATGAGGAACTACTACACCCAGAATTATTTATTTAAGAACAAATCTTGGCTAATTGTACCTCAAACCTGTTGTATTTATAATTCTTATTCCTTCTCCACAATCATGTTCGAAGAAGCAATTCATATTTTTATCCTCTCAAGGTATCTAAATGTATCTATATTGGAACGTGATTACTTTATTTTCATTACTTTCTTCATTGTATTAGCGATAAAAACATATGCATATATCAAAATTTCATTCAACTATTGTAAGATTTATTCAAATTTGTTCAAAAATAGTATTTGTTACTTTTATAAAATTTGTAAATGTTAATTCGTTTAAACATTTACAGTAAAAATTCTGTAAGATGAACAAATGGTATTTTTGAACAAATTTGATAAATCTTACAATTGTTGAACAAATATTTTATACAGTTTTCCTTAACACAGCCATTTCTTATATATACCTGAAGATAAGTGATAATAATTGACCTCGAAACCTGGTAGTCCATATCAAATTGATTAAAATGGATTGTGAGAATTAAACCATATAAATAAATACAAATATTAATATGAACTCACACTTGGGTGAAGCCAATTATATATTATAACACTTAAATAGTAGACAATTATTAGTATTTTGTTTTCATGGTATCTGGCATCCTTGGGGAAATGTTATTCTCATGGTTATTCAAAAATTTGTTCAACTCTGTGGATAAGGAATAAAAATTAAACTAAGGAAGTACATACATGGATAAGTATCACCATTGTGTCCATACCATTTTCTACAATATTTTTATTATTACAATATTATAAAAATTAATAATTCCAATGAATATTTATCTGAAATCACACAAACATCATTCCTAAGGTTTGATTTCAAAGTATTATGGTCGATTTGAAAGATTTTTGTAAATATCGTATTTGCATAATGTGAAACGAAAACGTATATTTATTTCAGTTAAATATACCGACGTTTCATTATTTCCTTGAGTTGTTTCATATAATATTATATCCGAGAAATTATTCATCAAAATACTCATCAAGATCTAACTGAAGGAGTCGAGGAATAAATTTGTTATATTATCATTTTATATTTTGAATATTATTCCAGAAATGTGTGTGTTGTTTTTAGCGAATTCAATGTCACAAGTCCATATACAGTCGAGTCAATTTAGCAAAAAAGCTAGCAATTTTTTTCAAACAGACCAATGAACTTAATTTTCTTTGTAAATCGTTCCTGGACGGAGACTGAACGATATTGAACTTTAAGATCTAGTCGCTCGACCATTTTTCACCTGTTAAACCGGAAATTCGCCAATTTTCATGGGAAAATTTATTGTAATAATTGTAAAATTGGTAAGTATTCTCACCAAAATTGGCTGGAAAACTCCACTCGGGGGTTCTCGGAGTCGCTGATCACGATTCCGAAGTTAGATTTACCATTTTCTACCGCGGTAGCTAGAAATTGGCCAATTTTATGTCAGAAAAATGGATAAATTAGATAATTTCATAATTTTTGTTGAAAATGGCTAGAAAATTTCACTCGGAAGTCATTTGATATTGGACATGAAACAAATAATTCACAGTCACGGATAAATTCCCTGACTTTTGATAGCAGTGCCAATTTCAACAAAAATTACGAAATTATCTAATTTATCCATTTTTCTGACATAAAATTGGTCAATTTCTAGCTACCGCGGTGGAAAATGGTACATCTAACTTCGGAATCGTGATCAGCGACCTCGAAAACCCCCGAGTGAAATGTTTTAGTCAATTTCAACAAAAACTGCGAAATTATTAAATTTGACCATTTTTGGGACATAAAGTTGGCCAATTTCTAGCTACCGCGGTGGAAAATGGTAAATCTAACTTCGGAATCGTGATCAGCGACCTCGAAAACCCCCGAGTGAAATGTTTTAGTCATTTTCAACAAAAATTACGAAATTATTAAATTTGGCTATTTTTCAGACATATAATTGGCCAATTTCTAGATACTGCGGTCGAAAATGGTAAATCTAACTTCGGAATCGTGATCAGCGACCCCGAAAACCCCCGAGTGGAGTTTTCCAGCCAATTTTGGCCATACTTACCAATTTTACAAATATCACAATAAATTTTCCCATGAAAATTGACCAATTTCCGGTTTAACAGGTGAAAAATGGTCGAGCGACTAGATCTTAAAGTTCAATATCGTTCAGTATCCGTCCAGGAACGATTTGCAAAAAAAATTAAGATGATTGGTCTGTTTGGAAAAAATTCCGAGCTTTCACATTTTTAACGTCTAATTTGACCCGACTAATAAGGCTCAGAAATTAAGCTAAGCTACAAGAACTGCTGAAATGTTATATGCAGTATTTCTTGTAGCCGACAACAACCGAGCGTGGATACGGAAGATGTCCGAAAAAACGGGCCAGATTTCATTTCCAGCTATTTTACATTCCCAATAATACATCAACTATTTGATATCCTTGAAGCAATCTGAAACTGTTTTATACGTTATGTTATTGGTCATATCTGGAGAGCAGGAAGATTGGTACTATGATTCCACTCTTAAAAAATATACATTGTTGATTTCCGGTCAGTACTGATAAAGGAATGTTTAATTGGAATAAATAACTCTGTCTAGGGGCTTCAACAATAGTAATCATTAGACTAACAATCAGAGTAGATACAATTTTTATATGAAAGAAATGACTGTAAGCAATTTGATAATAAAAATGTATATACCTGCCTCCAACTTTTCTATTATCTTCATTATATCATATAAGAATATTTTCACCTGAAATGTTTGTTCGGTTTTGTTTTGGATCAACCAAACTATATAACTACCAAATAAGTAAAGAAAATAATATCTGTTCATAAATCTCACCTCTTATACAAGAGATATGAGTAGCTGAGGTTTCGTAAATGACAATTTCAATGCAAGCTCGATAGTATCCAATTAGTTACCAAATCACTGTCAGTAATTTTCATTCTATTAGATTCACATGAATAAATTTATATTATCTTTCGTTATAATTATTTGATTTTATTTATTACTCTACTTTTATATATATTTTTGAATTTATTTGCATACTATAATTGCATATTAATTGAAAGACTGGCTCGTTTGTTATTCAAATATTTAAGCCATAAATCTGCGCATATCTGTCTGAAATTAAAGCAATAACAATGACAAATCAATAATTCTGTTTCATCTCATGAACTTGTTCCAAAAATCTTCGTTAAATAGGTTATGAATAGGGATTATTTAGCTTTGTTTATAGAGATATTATTATAAAGATTTTCTTAAAAACCAAAGTTTGTACATTATGTATTATATTGTTTATTGATTTAATCTGTACATAGTTGATATTTTAAGAAAATATATTATTTTTAATTTTTTTCTTTGTTTCAATTGTCACATATACCATTCCTAAGTAGTTAAAATGAACTCGTAGATATTTCTCTGGACCACCGAACGACCAGAGGCATCAGATAACCCATTTATTTTTCATGGATGATCTGAAACTGTATGCTTCTGGGGAGGAAAACCTTCATCAAGCTTCAAAATATACACGAGCCGTAGGCACGGAGTTGGAACTGGACAAGTGCGCATCAGTGTTATCTGAGGAGATGACGATCTCCGGAAGTGCGCAAGAATTTGCAGCTTCCCGACGGAAGCATCTTTAAACGTCTTGATGCTGGAGAGACATCGATACCTGGGAATTGAACAGCGTCCTAATTATGACGCTTCCCAGGTATATGTGGCTCTCCACGGCAAGTACAGAAACCTTGCCGGAAGATTTGGTCTTCCGAACTTTCGAGTGAGAACAAGGCGTCTGCAACAAATATGCTTGCCGTTCCAGTCCTGTTCCACTCTTTTGGAGTGGTGAAATGGACGGTCGATGAGCTGCATAGACTCGTGGTTCTTAGTATAACTTGTAAGGTTCTTAGGAAATCGGACCTCTCCTGTGCCTTGTCAAAAGTAACGAATTGAAGAGTGGGGGCATTTGTCGTTGAAGCAGCACAAAAAGCTGCAAAGAACTTGGTCTCGAATGTCACATCAGTCGAGAAGGTCAACTAGAGGGCAACCACGAGTTTCAACCTTCTCGTCTGAAAGCACAGATAAATGCCGCGTAGCAAAATCTTATGCTCAGGCGGCATGTTGATAAGCCGATACAGGGTGTTTCACTGAAACATCGAAACGCTCGGCTCGTCAATCAGACAGACCATCTACCTAAGGTAAGCCGGGCTTACATCCGAGATCGAAGGATTTTCCGCAGCTTGCAAAGATGGCAAAACAGCATCTTGGTCTATCACCGCAATGTGATGGGTGTGCAGGTTCCTGAAGTCTGATACAGGGCACCTGAGATGCTTTTCTACCTGCTGTCGGCATGACCGGCAAAAGCTGCCTCGGCGTACACCCTTCGACATAATCCGGCCCTACGGGTGCTGTATTACCATCTGAGGCACTTGTACGGAATAGACTAAGAGCCGGTGCTACCTTACATGCCAGGAGATATTGAGTTCTTTCTCGGAAACGAAGAATGTCAGATCTACTGGAATTGCTTGTTTCCGACCCTTAGATTCATATAAGCAAATAGGCCTGACGTTGTCCTCCTCGATAAACCTACCAAGATTATGTATGTCATCGAATTCTCTGCTCCGGCAGAGAAGGAATAGTCTTGAAAGAGGAGGAGAAATTAACAAAGTATCAAGATCTCCCATTCGAGCTCCGCACGCTTGCCCAGGTCACAAGATCGTATTAGTTTCTGATCATCGGTGTTTTAGGCGGAATTCGGTCGTTGCTGCGTTCCAACTTGAATATCATTCCGGCCTACGAGAACTCGGGGCAGACTTTGATAGACCGGATGCAGAAGGCAGTCATTCTGGGTTCACTAAGACTACTTAGGGCACCTGAAGCTACTTACCGACCGGGAGGTGTAGCTTTGGTGAACTGACTTCGTTTTTCTGGCGCGACTGCTTCTTACTGTTGTTAATTCGTTGACTGTAGACTTTAGATACTAATTATCATATGAATAAAATCTTTAGTTTAAACTAAGCATGAATTTCATGCTATTAGTCCAGGCTGTGAACCGGGATTTTAGCTATAATAAAAAAAAACATGTAGGTTCGAATCAAACAATTTTTTTTGCATTAGCTTCAAGAGGTTCTCAGGATCATTCATACACCTTGAAACCTCTTGGGAACCCCAATCCCACCCATTGGGGGCGAAAATAGTCCGAAATCTCCCTCAAATTTGCAACATGCCAAGTCTTGAATTGTATTTTCTACAAAAAAAGGTATTTTGGCATTCCGAGTAAACCTAGTAGGTTTTTTGGGTCGCTGAACACGAATCCGTAGCCAGATTTACTTGCAATACATCGTAGGGGTGGTCAAATCGACAAAATTGGCCAATCGCGCACTCCTAATATGTTATTTTGCAATTTACGTGTTTTTGGCATTTTGATTGCACCTAGGAGGTTTTTTGGGTCGCTGAATACTATTCTGAAGCCAGATTTACTTAAAATTCATCGTTGGGGTGGTGAAATAGACAAAATTGGTCAATTTTGTACCCCTAATATGTTATTTTGCAATTTACGTGTTTTAGGCATTTAGATTGCACCAAGGGGGTTTTTTGGGTCGCTGAATACGATTCCGGAGCCAGATTTACTTGAAATTCATCGTTGGAGTTGTGAAATAGATAAAATTGGTCAATTTTGCACCCCTGATATGTTATTTTGCAATTTACGTGTTTAAGGCATTTAGATTGCACCAAGGAGGTTTTTTGGGTCGCTGAATACGATTCCGCAGCCAGATTTACTCAACATTCATCGTTGGGGAGGTGAAATAGACAAAATTGATCAATTTTGCACCCCTAATATGTTATTTTGCAAGTTACGTGTTTTAGGCATTTAGATTGCACCAAGGAGGTTTTTTGGGTCGCTGAATACTATTCCGAAGCCAGATTTACTTGAAATTCATCGTTGGGATGGTGAAATAGACAGAATTGGTCACCAACACCAAAATATTGGTATCTTGAAATAGAATAAAACGGTTTTCAAAATATATTTTTTTTTTACGTTTCTTCAGGCACAGGTATACAAAATCTCTACGCCAGGTATAGTATAAAGTATACCTATAGGTATTAATATACAGGCATCTATCTTTATACCGGCAGGTGCACTATTTTGTAAGTAACATACCCAGATATAATGAAAAAAGGTAGATATAAGAAGGTGTGTTGTACTCATCATAATAATTGTTAAATTCCTTCTTTTTTTAATGGGTTGGGCCCCTTCGTATACATATTTAATATACAGAAAACCAAAGACTGTATCCTTCTAAACTTATCTCATTTTACAGCCCTGAGATCGTTACACAGGTTATATCCACATACATGTGCATGTGTTCAAACGTCGCATCTGTTTATGACGTGGTCCACTGCTTGAAACGAGAGATTTTTTTTTCACCTTCTTATGTCGGACATAACAATCTGTTCAGTTTCTTTATAGACGACAAAGAACAACATTCTCTCTTGTAGCTACATTTGTTTCACAGCGTTGATATTATTTTAGTTGAATATTTGTATTTTATATAGTTCAATTTATATTTCATTTTGTATTTTATGGTTCAAGAACCAACAAGAACACAGAAGCGTGTGCCAGTGTATGAAAGTGTTATCAATCAAGTGTTTTTTGAACATGAAAGTGTAGTTATTAAATATTTGTGTTCTTTTTCAAACAATTACTAATATTCCTATCCTCTTAATATTGGAAAACGAGAAAACTCCGAAATAATTTCAAAATGCAAAAATAATAAAAATTTAGAAGCGTGTCAAATTAGCCATTTTTGTAAATTTCTCACTCCTACGATGATATTCGAGTGAATCTGACTTTGGAATCGTATTCAGCGACTCAAAAAACCTCCTTGTGCACTCGAAATGATAAAAACACGTAAATTGCAAAACAACATATTAAGGGTGCGAAATTGGCCAATTTTGTCAATTTCACCACCTCAACGATGGATTGCAAGTAGATCTGGCTTCGGATTCGTGTTCAGCGACCCAAAAAACCCCCTTGGTGCACTCGAATTGACAAAAACACGTAAATTGCAGAATAAAATACAAGGGGTGCAGAATTGGCCAATTTTGTCGATTTCACCACCCCAACGATGAATTTCAAGTAAATCTGGTTTCGGAATCGTATTCAGCGACCCAAAAAACTTCCTTGGTGCATTCGAAATGCCTAAAACACGTAAATTGCAAAACAACATATTAAGGGTGCAAAATTGGCCAATTTTGTCAATTTTACCACCTCAACGATGGATTGCAAGTAAATTTAGCTTCGGATTCGTGTTCAGCGACCCAGAAAACCTCCTTGGTGCACTCGAGTTGACAAAAACACGTAAATTGCGGAATAACATATAAGGGGTGCGAAATTGGCCAATTTTGTCGATTTGACCACCCCTACGATGAATTGCAAGTAAATCTGGCTACGGATTCGTGTTCAGCGACCCGAAAAACTCCTTTGGTGCACTCGAAATGCCAAAATGCCTTTTCTTGTAGAAAATACAATTCAAGGCTTGGCATGTTGCAAATGTCGCCCCCAATGGGTGGGGTTGGGGTTCATAAGAGGTTTTAAGGTGTATGAATGATCCGGAGAACCTCCTAAAGATAATGCAACCAAAATTTTTCGATTCGAGCTTACATGTTTTTTTTTTATTTTCCGGTTCACAGCCTGGACTAAATGAAACATCATCTATGTACTCTTTCAATCTCGTCTCGAAAACAATTGAGAATCATAAGTTGAGAATCCATTTGGATCACACACATAAAATATTTACATGAACTGTTCTCCTCAAAATAGGGTTTGTATGGAAAATGTAAGCACCGTGTGTTGAAATATTCTCGAAATAGATTCATATGAGACATACATTAACACATAAGATTATGGATCTATTCTGCAGCAAGAGGAAGAATCTTCGAACTTTACTGTCTCGATGAGGCTTCCTAAACCTTGACAACAAGTATTTAAAATGTCCTATAGTATCAGCGTTTACTACGTCTAAATTCATGATGCAAAATTTGAAACTTGAAGAAAAATAGAATTTACAAATTTAAACTGATAAATTTATTCTCAAATTTAAGAATACTTCGCACAGTGGCATCATCTACCACTTTTATTATTGAAATAATTCTATATTATTACAGCAATGATTAATGTAGGACCATTTGATAAAATAAACTTATTTGATTTATCACCTTTCTGGTTTCCTTAGGATTCCAAAAATCACGACCGCGCATGCTCTAACAGTTTAGGACAACTGACGACAAGATAATGAGCCTTTATTCCCATGGAATTATTACAGAAACGACATCAGCAAACGTAACCAAGAAGTTTAAAAGAAAAGAATAGGTGAAGATCTAAAAACCACAGATAGCACAATAATTATTAAGCTCATCTTTCAATCAGACATCAGACACATAGTTAAAAAATTTTAGAAATATCAGACATTGAAAATTCAATGAATAAAAGGCATATTTTAGAAGAAATTGTTATATCTTTTGTTTGAATTATGTCAATCCTGAAATTTTCATTCCATCTTGTAATTTATTAAACAGCTTTAGTGCTCTACATATTGAATCACTTCGTAAAAAGGTACAGCTTCATGTTTATTTCTGATATAATGTTCGTAAAAGTCAGAATTCATTGAATAAAGATTTACATTTTTCTCAATATTTTTTAAACATTCCTAAATGTAGGCACATGGAATATTTTTATATATTCATATATTTCTATTTGTTAAATGATTTTTCCAATCTTCTTTATATCTCACTTTGTAAAAAGGTACAGGTTCATGTTTATTCCTGATATAATATTCGTAAAAGTTAGAATTCATTGAATAAAGATTTACATTTTTTTTTTTATATTTTTTGAACATTCCAAAATGTAGGCACATGGAATATTTTCATATATTTATATATTTATATTTGTTAAATGAGTCCTTCAATCCTCCCTATAACTCAATTTATGAAGAGGTGCAGGTTCATGTTTATTTCTGATGTAATGTTCGTAAAAGTCAGAATTCATTGAATAAAGATTTACATTTTTCTTAATACTTTCTAAACATTCCAAAATGTAGGCACATGGGATATTTTTATATATTTATATATTTATATTTGTTAAACAATTTTTCCAATCCTCCTTATAACACAATTTGTAAAAAGGTGTTTATTTCTGATATAATATTCGTAAAAGTAAGAAATCATTGACTAAAGATTAACGTTTTTCTCAATATTTTTTAAACATTCCAAAATGTAGGCACATGGAATATTTTCATATATTCACATATTTATATTTGTTGAATGACTGTTCCAATCCTCTTTATAACTCAATTTGTAAAAAGGTACAGGTTCATGTTTATTTCTGATATAATATTCGTAAAAGTCAGAATTCATTGCATAAAGATTTACATTTTTCTTAATATTTTTTAAACATTCCAAAATGTAGGCACATGCAATATTTTCATATATTTATATATTTATATTTGTTAAATGATTCTTTAAATCCTCTTTATAACTCAATTCAGTTAAAATTCGTATAGCTTTTATCTATTACATTCAGCGGCGGGTCCCCAAATGAAAATGGCATATGCCATTGAAGCATGTATTATGACGAAATTTCCTGTGATTCAAAAATTACTAATTTCTCTCACCCATACGAACCGAAAGTATATTGTAAATCATTAGAAACAAAACTACGTGAGTCAAATTATATCATATGTGATTGCATTGAAAGTTCATCCCAATTGACAACATATGTGTTACCGGGGTCGATACTAGGATCTTCTTTGAATGAATTACCTACCGTTACTACTATTGTTATCTCCTTTTGTTATCACAATTTCTCGCAGTAGAGACTCCTGCGGGTTAAATGTATGAGTGTGAAACATGTTATTTACCTACTAGCTGTCGTGGACAACTAAGAATCTGGAAAGACATTTAGTTATACCTTATATCATTGAAAGTTATTGGAATTGACAACATGAAATCTGCTTTACTACTATATGGTTTATACTTATATTCAGTGGTGGGGGCAATTAAACTTGATTTCTACTACATACCACCTTGATATCCCTGCTTCAGTATGATGAATACATTTATTTTAAAACTAAGGTGTAACAGTGCTTAAATCCTTCTTCCACTCATATTTAAACAGTGATTAATAGATTTTCCATCTCTTCCGATGTACTAGTTATAATATTCCTTCGAAATTACTCACGTCATGACTTGCATTGAAGACACAGTGATATGGAGATAGTCTCAAAACTGTATGTCTCCATTCGGCAGCTAATTCATCGACTACATACATGTTTTGTTTTTGCTGACTTTTTACTAGTGCGCTATGGTATGAAGGCATTATCGATTATGATACATCAGGACGGTCTGCATAAAGTTTTGAAGCAAAAGTTTATCTTGAAAACATTCAAATAAATTCAATTCACAGCAGCGTGATGCGTTTATCTATGAAACAAATAACACATAACCAAACATAGACAATGATTGGCATGTACGTGTTGGTACATGTCGTAAACCTCATTAGATTTAGAAAACTGACAATCACGGAATATACATTCGTAGTTCACGCATATCTATTGAAATTATGGACTGTTCAAACGGAATTTACGTGTGATATTCGTATTTACTGCCTGATCTAAAATAAATGATATTTCAAAATTTAAGCTTCGTTACAGTATTCTCTAAAAATGTTCAAAATTGCAATAAACAAATGGATGCTCACTGTGCCTCGAATTATGATTCACCAGTATATGTTGATATAAAAAATACTTACCATTTGTGAGCAAATATTAGGGTACATTACACAATATCACCTTATATAGATATATGTGTGTGAGTATCTAGTTTATAATGAAAATAATTATATCATCGTTTAACTCGTAATCAAAAAAAAAAGGAAACAAAACGTGTTCTGGACTGTAAAATTTATTGTATATTAACAGGTTTTGAATACCTGGAGAAGCCGCATTCAAGGGTCTCCTTTTGTGGTACATCTATCATTTATTATTATTATTATTCAATGTTGACGCCCAAAGCCAAGGCGGACCACGCGAAAATTTCAACGTTCACGAAAAAATGTATAGAGGCCTTTTTTGTACAGAATTCCATGCACTTTACTTTCACTGATAATATTTTTCAGCATTTCCTTTAGTTTCTGACATATGGCCAGAAAAGCCGGGGCTCATTTTCAAATTTTACTAAAATGCTCTCTCCTTGCCAAATGTAATCTACTTCTAATCTTTTATCTAGATTCAACCTTTGGCGCTGTGATATTAATAGATCATCAGGTGTTAGCCACAAACAACATACTTGTATAGCGAAATAATACTACTTTGTTTTACTATCACTGATATTTAATATAGTCATTACTATAGTTTCAACACTAAATGTGTCATCTTCAGACGAAAAATGCTTGTATATTCTGAGAATTCAATGTTAAGTTTGTGAAATGTTCATTTGAAATGAACTGCTATTTTCCGGAATATCCAGTTAGCAATTGAGTAAGTGAATGAATGTTTCCATCTTTTAATTGCCATGATGCCCTGCAAACTATTCGCACTACTGAGTATATTTTCCAATTCGCTCTAATTAACTGGAGTTACTTTTTTGAAGATAAAATTCACACAGTTTGATGGAGTACGAAATCCATGGGATATTTGTGATGTACCATATTTAAATAGAACGCATTCAAATTTTCAGACTGATATGTCATTCAGTTCTGTTTTGATACCGATCGAAAGCAAGCTTGAAGATTTCTGTAAACACGGAAAAAGTCAATTTCGACTCTTGATTAAACATTATTTCTTGCTAGGAAAAAATATTACGCAAACCAAAGCATCGCTTGTTAAACATTATGGAGACACTTCACCATCGATTGGAATGATTCACAAGTGGCTTACTGATTTTCGTTGTGGTAGTACGACCACAAAAGGCGCCAAACGTTCTGGTCGTCCAATTGAGGTTGCAACGCCAGAAATCGTTGATAAAATCCATGGTATGATATTGGACGATCGGCGAGTTCAAGTGCACGAGATTGCTGAGGCTATGGGCATGTCAACCGAATGGGTACGGAATATTTTGCATAAATTTTTGAATATGAGAAAGCTGTCTGCCAGATGGATGCCGCATTTACTCTCTGTTGACAACAAACGCGACCGTGTGACAACTTCAAAGGAGTGTTTGGCAATATTCAAGCGAGATAAGAAGGACTTTTTGCACCGTTTCGTAACCTTGGACGAAACGTGGATCCATGACAACACACCAGAGACCGAAGAACAGTTGAAACAGTGGACTTGTCCTGACGAATCGAAGCCGAAAAAGACCAAAGTGGGTTTATCAGGCAACAAAATCCTGGTGACAGTTTTTTGGAATGCACACGGTATTGTCCATATCAATTACTCCGGAAAGGACACAACGATCACCGGCGTATATTATGCAGAGCTGTTGAATCGATTCGATGCCAATTTGAAGCGAATGCAGCCGAACTTGGCAAAGAAAAAAGTGTTCTTTCACCAGGACAACGCAGAGGCGCACAGGTTCGCAGTCGCAATGGCAAAATTGCATGAATTGCGCTACGAATTGGTTTGTCATTCACCATATTCTCTAGAGTTGGCCTCCTGCGATCATTATCTATTTCCGAACTTGAAGAAATGGCTCGGCCGAAAGAGATTTGGCCCCAACGATGAGGTCACCGCTGAAATAAACGCCTATTTTGGAGTATTGCGGAAATCGTATTATTTGGAAAGGATCGAAGAATGTGGAGAACGTTAGACGAAGTGTATCGGGCTTTAAGGAGATTATGTTGAAGAATAAAAAAGTGTTGACCAAATAAATCATTTCTTGTTTCATTTTCCAGGAACTTTTCACTTTGTATATATCAATGCTGTTAAAATAAAATTTTAATGTCGACGAAGAATTCATTTCATTTCAAATGAAATTCTATCAGCATGTAAAAATCATCAATCGAGCTACCAATTGAGTAATAATAATAGTTGAATAATTCCAATGTTCGGGAAACTGCGCATTCCAAATGAAACTGTTAGTTAATGAGGAACATAAATTGTATCAATTACTTTTGACCTCGATATTATAGAGATTTGCAGGAAGTTGTATTTTTCTCGAATATCGAATTGGCTGTATATGAAGAATGTCCTGTTGTATGTACCTATTCATATTTGGTACAAAAACTTATGCAATTCAATTTCCATCTTTTATTTATCTAAATCTTTCTTCTCTTAGATTTTTTCTATACTTTGACTACACGAGAGGAGAGCCTATAATGTTCGAAAAACATCGTGTGAGGCAGCGGTGGAATGTTGGGAGAGGAGGAGGGCATTTGAATTTTTCTTGAAGGTTCGGAGGTTATAAACAAAAGGCAAGACTTTATAAGGCAAAGAGTCCCACAACTTCGCCGTTCGCTATAAAAATTAAAGTCTGGTAGGAAGAAGTTCGGCTGGTGCCGAACTTGACAATGAAGGGACGACTATCTTGAGCTCATCGAGGCTGCCTACCTGGAATCTCTCGTGGTGAAATAACAGACATAATTTTTGATAAAAACCGACCATGGAAATATCTGTAGGGAAGGGAGAGATCGCCCACCTTTCTATGATGTTCTAGAACTTCAGGATAAATAGAAGCAAATGTGATGCTATAATCTGTTTCAACAAAGATCAATTGAGTGTCTTGAACTGCACCTCCACTCTCAAACTGAATTCGTCATACTTGACCAGATCGTAAAGTAATTTTCAACAGGTACATATGGTGTTTCTCAAGGATGGAGTGTTTAGGAAGAATTTTCAAATAATTTCTAATATGAGACAGTGGATTCATTTTAAATGAAGAACCTCACCATAGAAACTCAAACAATGATTTTGTAGACGAGTTGAGATTTGCCGACAATTGTTGGTTTGTAGTGAAAAAAATATATATTTGTATCTATGATATCGTCAAGCGTTCATAGAATTGTTTATTATGCTCTCTTCGGGTCTCATCCCTATCACTGTAAATCAACTAAAGGAAACTATGCGGAGGCAGTTGTTATCGAAACTGTGAAATGGCAATTTGTTGAGTAATTTTGACATTGTTTGGAAGTTATAATCTTAGGTCTAATTAAGGAATATTAGAGTTATATTAAAACCAAATCATCTTGTTTTTTTCACGCGAGATAAACATATATTAAAATTGAAACGTTCCTATCGGTCTCCGAATATGCCGAAATTAATATTCATCATGTTGTTGATATCTGATATTATGTATTGTGCTTATACACCACATTGTGAGGAATCAATCGTGCCAATTTTATTGTCAGTGTTCTTGATTATAATTGTTCTTTCCAAATGAATGAATTCACGTCATCAGAGGGTAACATCAGAAATCGTCTTGAAAGCACATTTGATCAAGCTGTAGATGAAACAACTAGTCCGAACGGTGGATCCTTATTTAGCAGTTATTGAAAGACTTCTGTGATTTCATTCAAAGAGTTAAATTAACATTTTTCAGAACATCTCTGCGTGTGGGTGGACAAAATCAACATGCAAATACCGTTTAGATTCTGGAATAGCTTTGATGGGCTGTAATATAAGAGTACTGTGCCTCATTTTTTTCACTCAACTTCTAGCATTTCTTGATCATTGAAGAATCATATACGACATATTTGCCAAAACAAAATGTATTTAGTTTCTCAGCGTTCTATTCCATATCGGCTTTAGTTCCTTTTACATAATCTGCATCAGTCATTTTTTCCTTGAATCCCTAGTTGTTCAAGAGAAACCCGGGATTCCTGATAGATATATTGTCATCAAATATAGGAGTTTCCAACTTGGAAACAATGGTTTCCAGATGGATGATGATGTCTTTTATAATTGTTGAGTTATTGATTCCAAGAAAATAATAGAGAAAGACGTTTAATGCTTGATTTCTTGACTTCTATCAGTCGGTGATGATTGTGGGTATGGTATATAAAAAAAGAATGTGACTAACATCCATATTTTTCGTATTTTTTTGGTATTCATACAATGAAAATGCTTGATAATCGTGGAAACCAAATATAATGTTGCATTTCTCTATTTTTTAGGATCCAAGGAAAACGGAGTACTAAGTTTTACAGAAATCAAAATATTGAAAGTAACTATTCCCAATTAATCATCTATAGATATGAGAGATTACAAACACTTCAGAAGACGCCAACCACAGTTGTAGACAATTATCTACAAGTTAGTTAAACCAAACTTATATCTTCCCATCAAATCAACCTATTTATTAATTTCTCACATAATATATAATATATAAACAATTATACATTTCTAAAGCTTAAAATAATATAATTCATCGCCTCATCATGGAGAAGTGACTTTTCACGTTCCTGCAACAATCCGTGGAATTCATATAATTGATCAGAGACAATTTGTTATTTGAACTTTTATATGATTGATTTAGTGGTAGGATCTAGTTATATTTTCTCTATTGTTAGTGAGCCCATAATTCCCCCAGTTCGAAACAATGGGACTATGAGTTGTGATTTTCGTTAGGTTCAGTTTATAAAAAGCTATACCTAATCGAGTCGACTATAATAGTCTATAGAAAAAATATGGGCGAGCAGGCCATAAAACCCAGAAATTGAATGATATAAAATCGTAATCTATTCTTACTGAGGTTGAGAATTATTCATCTAGAAATATTATATGACTCTTTAAAATACTATGATAATTCACAATTTGGTAGTATGATGAACTTTATTTTGTAGCTCTTGAACTATGAGGTACTATTTGCGGAATATCCGAATTGTGAGCGACCCCAACATACTACGTATTATGGGGGGGGGGGAGGTAAGTAAAAAGAGTAAAAAGACTTAGGGCTACAAATAAATACAGCTTCCAAGACGCATATAAATTTCTGATTGGTTGAGCTCGAGAACATTGCTATATTATCATTATTATTGCGGATGCGTGTGCGGTTGCATGTGCGTGTGCGTGCGTGTGTGTGGGTGTGTTTGTGTGGGTAAGTGGAGACGGTTGCGCCGTTCCTGTTGGTCGCATAGATTTGAAATTTTGCACATCCTTTTTAAGTAGTGAAAATGGAAATGGAAAATGGAACCGTATCGTTCTTGGGTACGGTAACCCCGTTTCGAGTGGTATTTTCACATCTTCAGTTTTTGAAATTTTTATTGACCAATAATGTCAATCATGTTTTTGGTTAGAAATATATATCACACACATATATTCAACCTGCAGAATTGTCCAAAAGTCTTATTTTAAGATTCGAAGTGTGAAGATGCAGTCTATTTTCTGTGTTCATTCTGTGGGTTAATGGTACAAATAACTGTCAGAATGTATGAAGGTTAAAATTGTGTCAAACAATAACGATAATACACTATTAGCTTTTGTGGCTCCTTTAAGAAATGTCTTCGGCATACTCACCCACTCCATCTTATTCCTTTGGGCATATGCGCAGCGTACTGACGACCCCCTAGTAAATTATTATCTTACCTATTTTCATATTATAAATTACTTGTATATTATTTATCGCATGAAAAAGAGCATGCGCACTCTCCTTCACTCGCCTGGTGCCTCTCGAGCAACTGTTATACTACGTCCACCCATCATGTTACAGAATAATAAGTATGCTCGACGCTTCTCTATTGCGCCCCGACCGCTAACTTAAATATTCGATTTTTAGGGCGCCAACCGTAAGTCTTGACCAATTTTGCTTTGGCAATCTGATATTACCATGTTCGCAACTTAAATATCTTTATTTTAATATATATTTCAATGAAAAAATAGATGTGTGTACCTGAATTTATAATACCAGCACACCTGTTTATATCTGGCAACCTGATAGTGGAAAGCAGTAAAAGATAGACAACCTAACTTTTCCTTGTTCCTTATGCGTATTACTCTAGATTGTTACTGAATTCTTTGAGAAAATAAATAAGTTTATAAATTAAAAAAAAAGTTCACATTATTATCAATTAAAGGTAGCCTTGATCTGATATAATCAGATAACCCATAAGCGATTTGTTTGTTGACATATAATGCTTGATAAAAATATCTTTCATCGAGAAAACATATAGGTGAAGATCGATCTTAGTCGGGATTCCAGAGTTTTTGAATTCAGTCCCTTATCGGTAATACATCGTTTCGGAATGTCACGATGGCAAAATAATTGAATTAACTTGTCTACTATTTCCATCGACATATACATATGGACTGCGCGTGGCAATGATAAGCGCGGGTAGTGCCGGCGTGAGAGAGGGGAAAACGAAGAGGACAAATACTGTCTTTATCTACTTTATATATCGCGTTTCTATTGGCCGCTGCGTTGCCATGGAAATGCAACTTGACTGTAGCTAGTATGTTTACGTCCCGAGCCGATAGATAAAGACAGTATTAGTCCTCTTCGTTTTCCCCTCTCTCACGCCGGCACTACCCGCGCTTATCATATCCACGCGCAGTCCATATGTATATGTCGATGACTATTTCTGTTGAAGCTAAAGATATTATATGAGCTCGAGCGTATTCTGAAAATCTATCTAGTATTATTAGAAATTTGAAGAAGTTACGATGTTGGCGAAACTATAGTTACATTTATTTATTCAATTAGTGAATATCGAACTTTTAACAGTTTGAAGTGCATTTTTTATAGATAATTGTACAAATTTATTCATCAAATTTCACACGCCAACGCAATAGTTTCGAACTCAGATATTTTAAAAGGAATATCAATTGAAGTGGCTACGATAGGAGCCTCAACACTCAAAGTGGCCGATTCCAGTGCTCAAAGGCGTCTTTTGAAAATCGTGTTCCTCCGTGTTTATCTGATGAAACTTATAGCCAGCTTCAATCTCATATACTGAGATGATTTTCCCAATTTGTCTAGTAAGTCGATTATATTTGGTAGGGGATACTTGTCAACAGTGTTTATTATTTTTTGGTCAGGCATACTACTCCTTTGATTTTCTACTTCTTTCTATGAACGCAAGAATAGCGATATGATTTGAAATACACTGGTGGTTCTAATGTGGTGTTTAATTTTACTAAATGAACTTTATAAGTATCTGGTGATTTTTACCTACATAGTTTTGAAATTTTATATTGTTGTTCATCAAAATTATTAAATTTATTTCTTCAATTATTGATGTCGTCGTTTTTCATTGCGCTTTTCAACTTTTAATTCAGTGCGACCGTTGTATTATTTGAAATAGTTAACGGCTGGGCCGTTAGAGAGTATTTCACGATTATGAATTTTCATATGAAGTAGATATTATTATTTCACCATTCTTGATGGAAGTTTAAATTTATATCAGCTGTTCGGTACGAGGGCTGATTGTAATCAAATGTAAGTTTTGTGAAATCAAATCTTAACTGTAGCTATTTCAAGTTGTCTAAACCAATGAGGCCGTCAATGTATCATAAAATGTTAATAAATAAAATTTCAAATTCTCCGTTTTAGGTTACATAATGATTTATGATGTAGCATGTAGCAGATAGCATTATTTTTAAGGGCAGATATTATAATATCTGTCTTGTATTATGAAGGGGTCTTCTATATTTGGCAATAATTTGAATGCTAAATTGGCATCGACAAAGAATTTTAGTTTCAACTGTTGACATCACTGACTTTTTTTTAATTTGGAAATGTCACTTTTCTGTCTTTTCCTTTCTAGTCTCCATTTCATATCCTCATTCCCGTCCCATTTCTCTGTCCCCAATCCCCAACCCCGCTTCTCTGATCCTATACTTTTTTAGCGCACCAGTTTTGGTAAATAATGTTATAAACTTTTTCGTACCTCACTTATCGATTCTGCTCTATCTAATATCATTTTTGCAAGAAATGGTCAAAACATAAACTAAAAAAGTTGACTAGTCTTCACTCGAGAAATTACCTCACAGCTCCTTTAATGAAGAGTGCTCGCATGGTATCTCAAGAAATGTTGATACAGATAAATTCTAAGAACTTCTATAATAATGATGGCTACTTGGTAGGTGAAAGGTCGTCATTGCTTCAATAGTATTTTTTTTCTTCCATCATTTGTTTGTTACTGTGTATACTCTTATGTACTGGTAAACGTTCAGTCTTTGGACATCTTAACATCTCTGTAATTTTGTCTTGAAGTAATTTTCTACTTGATATATTTTTAAACGTAATATTTGCAATTATAAAATAATTCATGTAACTTGAGAAACTATAGACTAGAATTGATTTAAAATATTCTCTTTATCTACCATAGAGGTTGGAACTAATCTAGTTAACCGAACTTTGGAGCTGCTTTGAGAGTATTATTAGTAGTATAAGTGACACAGGTTTTTCGTTTACTTTTTCAAGTGTTTCTTTATTTTAGTTTGTCGTTTTCTATTTACTAGCTTCCAACCATCAAAGGATGTTCCAGAATTATTTGTCTTAAAATAAGTGTCTATTAGTGGCCAATGGCGCCCATAGAGGTACGATGGCAGGGTGGGCCACCCCCCAGGAGTTACAGTCAATGGGTAGAACTATCCAACATTCAAACCTATTGCCGACCCATTCGAGTTTGTACAACATTTATCAATTTCTATAAATAGACAAAAATGTCAGAAATCTCATTGAATGAAGTATACATCTGATCTGTTAGTACAACCGTCCATCATTTTATTATTATTAACACTAGAATCATTAATCACTTGACACTTGGTGCTGAGCTATATTTATCTTGTTATATTGTGCCAGTTACATTTATTACTTTCAAGTCTAATCAACAAAAATAATTCAAATATCTCAGTATTTGATCAGGCATCATCTCCATTTCATATTTTTATTATGTTTTTATATTCATATTTATTTGTTCCTATTGCTTCAATGTTTTATTTTCGTGTTCATTTCCGTAGTTTAGGTATTTTATTACAAATTGTATGGATTATATTAAAGACTTTAATACCATTTTTTTTTGTCTCCTGAATTATTTTTCATGGGCGCCCTTGCTTCTGATTGTTTTCAATATTAACAGATAATTCATGATTTCTTGTCGAATCATTCATTTATGATGAAGTGCATGTATCGTCTAGCTTTTCGTTGTTTTTTTTCTGCTTCTGCAGATGTCGATATATTTTCTTTCTTCACGTTCATTCTTGTGTTCTTTTGGATCAACCCAATCTTGAATGATCTCATTATGCTCACAATTACAATCAGTTTCAATTCGGAAATATCTGGTTTTGGTTTTAAATAGTAATTGGCAATAGCATAATTTAACAGTCTTATCGACTTTTGGATGTTGTTGTTTCCAGTTATTATTATTTCGATAATATGATGCTGAACATTTATTGTCAGTCGATTCGACTACAGTTTTCGTTTCTACATTCTAGTTAGTACAGCATCATTGTTAGAGGGCTATGGTGTGAACTGATAATGATGATGATCCATCGTGTGATGATTCATAATTTGAGATTGAATTGAATTTCATGTCGGTCGGTTTCATAGTTTCAGATATTTCGTGATGAGTCAGTAAGTTATAGATTTGGAGATTTCATGATATATATATATACTTGTTGTTATGTGTTTTCAGAACAAAAATGTCATTATACAAAAATGATGAATTTAAGTATTACTACTACCGAAGTTAAATAGGTTCGAAATAAAAGTCGACAAGAATCAGGGTTTTCCCAACGCAATAACTTTAAATAGTCAAAGCTTTAGTTACTCTTCTATTCTTAGCAATTCTAAAATGTATTACTTGTTAGTAACAAGTAATAAATTTGCAGATTGACACGGATAGAAGAGTAAAGCTTTGACTATTCAAAAGCTATTGCTTTACAGCCTCAAATCAGGAGCGAGGCGTAACAATCAGGATCTGGTTGTTAAGTATATATTTTCAATAATTATCGTTAATGAACCCTATTACTGTTCTTCACCAGGTAAAGATTGTCAACCTTGGTGTTACTCTGGAACCCGGAGTCCAACATAACATCAACTAGTGTTAACGAATATCTTGAGACACGGCATATTTGTCAATAAAGATTGCGCAGAGGAACTACTCGCCAAACTTTAATTTCATTATCAAAGTTGTCGAACCCCTATTAATTACCTTTGAGTTTATTGTTTTATTCAAGATTACTTTTCAGAAGTCCTCGTCGACGAGAATCGAAGCAAATATAAACTGTTATAAAAAATGGAATTAATTTGCTTTTGTTTATTTCGCTTGGATTGCAGGCAGCTCTCCGGCTAGGTCTCGGCGAGTAGTTTCGTAAATTTTCATGTCGGTGATCGTCTTTTGAGATATTGATGTCCTCCGCCGGCCAAATGGATAATTTATTGTGGCCAGTTGAGGTATTTTAAAGAATCATGGTCTACCTATATGTATTTCTTCTGAATGCGGTACGGAATATTTTATGAAATAATTCCTGGATTTTCTATGGTCTTATAAAATATTCCCTTTATCGCTCCAGAGTATTTGAACTCATGTACTACTCATCTAGTCAGGGTCTTTTAATTCGCACTATTTAATGCGAGACTATATTATGTGAAAAGCTTAGGAGAATATGAGTGGTTCAATTGCCTAATAATGATTATAGCAGGTTTCATGACGTAAATGTTCAATTATCTCGCCCGTTTTGAATGATGCTAAGTAGTTAACGGTTCGTTTAATTTCAAACTGGAATGAATTGTTTCTCAAATCTCATCCACCTATATTCAAAAGTTGACTCTTAAGCCTCATCCAGACTATATGTAAAGTGTGCTATATAACCAAGTTGTATGACTTTGTTCCATGCATCTTGTTATGTAACTTAGACGTTTGAAATGGCTTCAAATATTAAACAGGCAATTATTGAAGCAGTAGCTAGATGTGTAATTTTAAGTAAACGACGAAATCCGCAAAAAGATTTTGGGTGCGATCTTCTCTAAAAGCTAAACAAAACTGTAGTGGTACAACTATTTTATTAGATCTTGCACGAGATGGCATAGGTCTAATAACAAGAGGAATTAGATGTGGTGGGAGTTTTGAAAACTTGAATCTCACCGAAAGTTTCTCCAAAATTGGGGTTTTTAATTGTTTTTCTACAATAATAAATGCACCAATAGGAAAATTCATCTTCTTTCCTCCCAGGGCTCGAAAACGACCTCGAAATATTCAAAATCTTCAAAAAGGAATGTTCAAACTCAAAAATTTACAAAAAACTGAATATTTCGAAAATGAATAGTAAAAAATATTTTTCCGTACTTCGAAAGTTAATTTGCGCAGTCGTAGTTTAGCCGAACAAAAATTAGTGAACTTAATTTTCGGTTCGTGTTAACGATTTAACGGTTATCAGAACATTATAGTATGAAGTTAGGTGGATTGAGTATCTTAATGAGAAGAAATACTCGAGTGTACATCGAGGGAGAGAAATCACATGGATACGATACTCACCATTATTTTACGGTAAGTACTAATTTCAATTAGAGGCTCTTATTCAAAAAATATAATAGAATTTGAACTGTCAAATTCTGATTCTGACTCAACCTAACAGAAATAACAACTATTTTCGATCTAGATCTCCAACGAATATGGCCGTCCCCATTCTCAAACAAGAATACTTAAACATGATTCCAGATTTACATGGGGAAACTGAATTATCACCGAAATTCATAGAAATTAGCGGAAAACTAGTTAACAAATTTTATAATGCTCAAGAGTAAATGATTTCCAGAATGAATATCTCATGTCGAGTATTTTATCAAAAATCAAAAGGGATGCTGCTCTCAACATCTTGCCTTGTAACATTACAAATTGGGTACAGTTAAAAAAATGCTTCAATATCTACATATGCTGATAAAAGAGATTGTTAAACTCGCAATATTGAAATGACAGAAATAGAACAAGGGAACGGAAGTCCTTTTGATTTTTAACAATCAAGTGCAACATTTACTGAATCTGAAAACTTCTTATTTATCGACACATACCGCCGCAAACGAAGCAGCAGTATTAACAGCCTACTTTAGAACTTATGCATTACGAATATTATTGTGTGACTTAAGAAAAATCCAACAGATTAAATCTTGCTTTGAATATATGATTTCCAATTGGAAATAACTCAACAAAAAATTCATCAGAAGAAATTTAATTCGATGCCTTATACCCAAACTTATCAAAATAAATCGATCATAAAACATCAAACTTTACCTATAACTAATTATGCTCATAATTCTCGATTTGTCCCAAAACCAGGTACTTATATCAATAATCACCAACAATTTAGTCATATTAATAATATATCCAATCAAAATTGAAATTTAATTACTAACAAATATATAATATAATATAATCAAAATCAAAATTTCCCAAATCAAACACCAATGAGTATGTCAACTAGGAATACTTATAGACCTAATCAGTTACAAAATCAACGTCAATATGGTAATTTCAATAAAAATAGATTAAGCTATGTGGTCGGAGAATTATATAATTTTTGTTAATGCTCGGAGCAAACTTCAAACTTATGAATTAAACAAATAATCAAAGTGAGTGAACTACCATACATAATATGTCCTGAGTATAATTTAATATTTTTACTGGATACCGGTAGCACAAAATCATTTGTTAATCCTAAAATCGCAAAAAAATTATTTAATAATTCAATAAAAAAGGACCCATTCCAAATTTCTACCGTACATGGCACTACTATTAACTATTTCCATTGTTTACTAAGACTAGACAATCTGAAAAAATTGAACGCTACAGTAGAACTATAAGCTACCCCTTCAAACTAATTGCATTGTAGTTGCACCAAGATCAGAACAAGTCATAAAAGTTAATGTTGAGAATATCAAAGAAGGTGAAATAATAATACCATATACAAAAATTATTAACCGAGAAATAGCTGAATGCCTCACGACAGTAAAAAATTAAACCTAAATTCAAAAACCGAAACACAAAAAATATTTATTTTTGGCGCTGCACATAACCTCACTGTGTCCCATGATGATCCACAGTCAGACTTAATGTGGTCCACAGGAAGACACCTTTCATTGAACATCTAAGTGTCCTAAATTTACTTCAAACTGAACACATTGGTTTTGTCTTTTTGTTTTCCCAAAAAATGTTGGAACTGGCAAAATCATAAGTAATCATAACTATGTCTTGGGACAAAACACTAGCAACTTCTGGAACGTTTGGGTAGACAAATTTGTTTGATTTATTTCTTCTTCGCAGATAATTAATATCATATTCAGAGTCATTGGATATCTCACTTAAGATTTTGCCAACGAAATATTTGATGGATTTTTTCCCAGCGAACTTCACAAGCACATAGTCGTCGATGGCGGCATTCCTATCAAGTTCCTCAAATCCCATTTTATATGATGTCCACATCATATTCAGATGAGCTATTTAGAGGCTCTGCTTCGTCACTTGTTGAACTAGTTTCCAGCTCTATAACTTTTCTTTTTACTATATTTGCTTTAGCTTTACGTTTTGCAGAGCTCTTTTTTCCAACTCTGATTTTTCTGGGGTATCAGTTGGAATAAAACTTTTTCCGCGCTTCTTGTTTTGCACCTGTTTTCTCTGAGTGGCTTTCGGAAACTTTTGAAACTCCTGAGGGGTTAAAAATGTTTTTGTCGTTATAGTTGGAGCCTTAAAATCATCACCTGTGGCTGAATATTTTTTACATAAACCTACAGGAGATGGTGTTTTTACAACATCAATATTTGAATCTTGCTGCTGTTTGCCAGTAATAGTATTTGAAGTATTTGAGGATGTGGACGGCTGAGGCCTATCTGTGACGCAGCTAGGAAGAAAATCGTCTTCTGTAAAAACGTCTCGATTATACGAGAAAATACCTGCCTTGCGTAACCCCGATGTCATATTAATGGGAGTCATGGAATGCTGAAATGCACTGGTGATAGATTTTGGTATATCGTAGATAGTCATTAGAACGCCAAGGTGGTGCATGAGCCAGGAGTCAACAGCTCAGTTGTAGTGTGCTTCAAATGAAAAATAAGCTCCCATATCTAATGGCTGCTTTTCATTCGGTTTTCGGAAAAGGATCCTATGTTAGTTTTTCTTTTTCTATTCCTTGCCATTTTCTATAAAATACAAGACTAGCCTATATATTATCTTATGTTTAAGTGCATAATGGGGAACAGTGAGACACGCCTCAATCTGCCCCACGTAGCATTGTGCCCCACAGGTGCCATATTAGTGAATTTTAACATTTTTTGGTTAACTAAATTACAACATAATATTATGGCATTGTAAATATATTTACAAATAGCTAAACATTTTAACTAAAAATTTTGACTAAAGGAATAACAAAGAAACACCACTCAAGATGGCTTATGCAAAATTTATTTCTGTAAGAAAATGTATCACACACACTGCTCTACAAACATAAGCAAACTGAACCCGCACAGAAGTTTGTTGGTGTATCTGGCACGTGAATTGAAGTTTTGGCGAGAAATGAGGTTAACAGCAGTGTTGCCAGAGCCACAAAGAGTGCACTGTGGAACATGTCTCACTGTGGACCACTCTCCCCTATTGTAGTGGACTATCGAAAACTGAATGAGAAATCAATTGATGGCCGGTACCCTCTACCAAATATAACGGACTTATTAGATATACTAGGAAGGTATCAGTACTTCACGCCATTGGATTTAGCCTCTGTCTTTCACCAAATCTTATTGTTTGAAGCAGACATTCCAAAAATAGCCTTTAATACAGAAAACGAGCACTACAAATACTTACGTATGCCGTTTGGCAGAAGAAATTCACCCGCGACGTTCCTACCTGTCATGGACAATAATATTACATGACATACAAAACGAGAAATGCCTTGTATACATTGATGACATTATATTTTTCAGTATTGTTAGAAAAACATGTCACTCGATTAAGAGAAGTGTTTGAGACAATCCAATTTTAATATACAACTCGATAAATCGGAATTTTGACGAAAAGAAGTAAGTTATCTAGGGCACATTGTTACCCGATGGAGTGAAACCAAATCCGGAAAAGATCAAGGTAATTAAGAGTTATCCAGTACCAAAAACAACTAAACAAATTAAAGGATTTCTAGATCTGTTAGGCTACTATCAAAACTTTATCGAAAATTTTACCAAAATTACCAAACCCCTTACAAATTGCTTGGAAAAGGACGCGGAAAAAAATATTAAAGATCCCGATTTTTTAAATGTTTCGATTTATGTAAAAATTTACTGATAAACGAACCCATTCTACAGTATCCTCATTTTTCCAAGCCATTCAACGTAACCACTGACGCTAGCAATTTTTTAATTGGCGCTATACTTTGTCAAGGAAAAATTGGCTCTGATTCACCAGCAGCTTATGCCAGTAAGACTCTAACCGCTTCGGAAATAAGCTTTCCTACTATTGAAAAGAAATTATTGGCGATAATTTATGCAATAAAATATTTCAGACCAGATCTTATCTTATTGGTAGAAAAATATACATAGTCACAGATCACAAACCACTACAATGGTGGTTCTCTTCAAATGAACCAAATTCAAAATTAGTCCGATGGCGATCAAAACTCGGAAAATTCGATTACGAAGTGTTTTACAAAAAGGGTACTTTGAATAAAAACGCTGATGCTCTATCACGAATTCAACTTACAGTTTTAACTGATTCTCAAGGCCCCATTTTTGACTATACAGAATACTTCAATAAAGAACTAGAGAGCTCTGATAAGCAAATGGAAATTTAATCTTTAATAGTGGAACCTAATAATGTAAACGATTTAGACATAGATACTATTCACTCTATCGAGGAACAACCCATAATAGGTATCCTTAGTGCAGACTGTCCAGTGAATTTTGGAAAGAAACAAATCATTATTTCAGAAGTAAATTATGAACCCTCAGTTCCGTCAATAATAAAATTGCATAACGATAAACAAAGAATTCATATTCAATTCTGAAAGAACAATTACGAACAAGAAATTATGAGTATCAATAAGACTTTATTGTACCACAAATTAAATATTACCTATATTTTGAAGATTCCATTCAAGAAAAATTTAGTAAAGGGACAGAAATATTTTGAAAATTCTTAACTGAATATGATTAAATGTACGACAAAACTCGTAGATATTATCGAAGACGACGAAATAGTACAAACTTTACAAAACTATCATGAGAGTAAAACGAATCATAGACGACTAGATGAAACAGAAAATCAAATAAAAAATTTGTATTATTGGCCTAGTCCTCCAAAGTATATACAAAACCATATCAATAATTGCCAAGTAACAAATATGACAGAAACCCCTTGAAGTTAAATTCAATATAACCCTTACTGCCGTAAGATCCTTTCAGATCTTACATGTGAACAGTATCTCTTTGGGAAAATTTAACAATAGTCGACTCATTTACCAAATATGTCCAAGCTTATAAAATGAGTTAAGCCCAAGGCATAGAATAATAATAATAATATTTAATAACTATAAGTACATCTACATGAAACACTAGAATATATGAATATATATGTATATATTCTTTTGTTGATATTCTTGAACCATTTGTAATATGTGTATGTTTTCTTGGTATATTGGTTCGTATATATACTGATAATGAAATAAAAATTCTGTTTTATAGTTTTTAGGTATCGTAATTTTGTTAATGAATTCCTTGAAATCCCAAGAATCTTTGATGTAAAACTCATTTTTGTAAGCTATGTTTTTTAGTATGTTGGATAAGTATTTAGCCATTTCATAAAAAGGAGTGCTGCATACTACAGGTCGCATCGGTATATTAGGTTTATGAATTTTGGGTAAACCAAATTTTTATTTCATTATCAGTATATATACGAACCAATATACCAAGAAAACATACAATATATATATATATATATATATATATATATATATATATATATATATATATATATATATATATATATATATATATATATATATATATATATATATATATATATATATGTAGAACTGGATTCTCGGGTATTGATCCGCATTGTGTGGTTTCGGTCCTCAAGAGGACCAATTTCACGACGTTTCGGCAAAGTCGCATTTGCCATCTTCAGGTGATTCGACCGTAGAGTCTGGAAAATCTAGGCGAACAGCTCGCTAACTACAATTTGAAATAGATTGAATCGCATTGTGTTCATCAATGATCTACTATCCTTTCAGAGGTTTATATTTACAAAAATATAAAAATCTAACAGAACCGAAGTGGTGTAATTGGTAAACACCCTGGACTAGAAATCCAGAAATGTGGGTTCGAATCCCGCCTATGGTTCAATCTTTTACGTTTATTCATCTTTATAATCCTATGTTAAATTATCTAAGTTATCTTCATAATTCAGAAAATTTAATTCTATATCTCTTAAGTTACATACACGATAGTGGCCAATTAGGCAAAGAAACTTTAAACTTGTTTATAATTAACCAGAACAATTCTCAGTCAGTTCTATTGAAATATATAAGAACCGGGATGCTGTCATTTGAATAAGAACTGTCAAGTAACTGCCAACCATAGCAGTACTAACCTACAATCCTTACTTCAAAAAACGACTGAACTTCAGATGAATGGGCGTGAATAGTTGATCTATGGTAGGGCATCGAATCGCATTGTGTTCATCAATGATCTACTATCCTTTCAGAGGTTTATATTTACAAAAATATAAAAATCTAACAAGACCGAAGTGGTGTAATTGGTAAACACCCTGGACTAGAAATCCAGAAATGTGGGTTCGAATCCCGCCTATGGTTCAATCTTTTACGTTTATTCATCTTTATAATCCTATGTTGAATTATCTAAGTTATCTTCATAATTCAGAAAATTTAATTCTATATCTCTTAAGTTACATACACGATAGTGGCCAATTAGGCAAAGAAACTTTAAACTTGTATATATATATATATATATATATATATATATATATATATATATATATATATATATATATATATATATATATTCTTTTGTTGATATTCTTGAACCATTTGTAATATTTGTATGTTTTCTTGGTATATTGGTTCGTATATATACTGATAATGAAATAAAAATTCTGTTTTGACGTTTCGACAATGTTTATTGCCTTTATCAAAATTGTTAATTGAATTAGTGTTTCCATGTAATTTAGAAAAGAATATATGATTTCGATTAATGAAATGAGTCTGCAGCCGACTTGTGTTTTAAGATCCAATTAAAAATGCAGAAAAGATTGGATCGGTTGTGTGAAAGAGTAATGTATGGCTAACTACAATTTGAAATAGATTGAATTTGATTAAATACAATAATTCATAGATATTTATAATTGTACAATCTTGGAATGTCTTGTATTTAATCAAATTCAATCTATTTCAAATTGTAGTTAGCCATACATTACTCTTTCACACAACCGATCCAATGTTTTCTGCAGTTTTAATTGGATCTTAAAACACAAGTCGGCTGCAGACGCATTTCATTAATCGAAATCATCTATTCTTTTCTAAATTACATGGAAACACTAATTCAATTAACAATTTTGATAAAGGCAATAAACATTGTCGAAACGTCAAAACAGAATTTTTATTTCATTATCAGTATATATACGAACCAATATACCAAGAAAACATACAAATATATATATATATATATATAAACAAGTTTAAAGTTTCTTTGCCTAATTGGCCACTATCGTGTATGTAACTTAAGAGATATAGAATTAAATTTTCTGAATTATGAAGATAACTTAGATAATTTAACATAGGATTATAAAGATGAATAAACGTAAAAGATTGAACCATAGGCGGGATTCGAACCCACATTTCTGGATTTCTAGTAATTGGTAAACACCCTGGACTAGAAATCCAGAAATGTGGGTTCGAATCCCGCCTATGGTTCAATCTTTTACGTTTATTCATCTTTATAATCCTATGTTAAATTATCTAAGTTATCTTCATAATTCAGAAAATTTAATTCTATATCTCTTAAGTTATATATATATATGTATATTATATATAGTCACGAAACTTTAATAGGTTTGTATGTGACTAGCAGCTAATAGAAACATTAAAATACTTTCAAGATGTAGCAAAAGAATATTTAAATAATGTATAATGCAAAAATTCACTTAACGTGTAGATAATTAATAATAATAATAATAATAATAGACAAACTTTATTTCAAGCATGTTTTCTACAACAAAATGCGACAAAAAACAAAAACCAGAAACAGTGTCCAACAGAATAATCTTACAAAATAATCTTACAAAATAATTCTAACTACTCTCGTAATCTAATGGCCCAATACAATCTTACATTGTAATTGCACACACGACCATTAAGCAATCAATTGTCTAATGATTAATTAATAAATTAAGCTTCAAAGAATTCTTTCAAACTGTACGGTTCTAGCTGTAAGAACTATTTTTTAATTTTTGTTTTGAAACTTTTTTGTGTTTTTATTATTTTCAATTCCACAGGTAATTTGTTGTATACTTTTACACACATATACATAGGATTTTTTTCGGTCAATGTCAGTCTATGTATAGGATAGTTATAATCCAGAGTTCTGGTTTCATATGTATAATTAGTATTGTAAGGCATAAATAAATTATTGTTTTTGACAAAGAATGAAATGCATTCATACAGGTACATCGCATAAACTGTTACAATATTATTGCTTTTAAATTTAGTTCTACAGCTATCTTTAGAATTCATTTTGCAAATTATTCTAATTATACGCTTTTGAATAATAAATATTTTTTCAGTTTCTGAACTAGCTCCCCAGAACAGTATACCGTCCTTCATGATAGATCCAAAGTTCGCATAGTATAAAATTTTTTGAGTTTTTTGATTAACATACTGTTTAGTGACTCTTAGAGCATAGCAAATACTATTTAATTTTAAAGAGAGTTGCTCAATGTGCGCTGACCACTTGAGAAATTCATCAATTATTAGTCCTAGAAACTTTGTGTGTCGTGATATTTCAATATGCTTGTCATCTAATTTTATTTGGTCAGGGATTTGCTGTCTTGACTGAATTGTTCTAAATATAACTACATTTGTTTTTTCTTGGTTTACTACTAGTTTATTATTTGCAAACCATACCTTTACCTTGTTGTATTGTAATAAAATTTAAAAATGTTTATTACATATAATTGTTTTACTGAGAAAACTTTAAATTCATTAAATAGTTTATGAGAGGGGTTTTTTTTAATATTTTTTATAAGTATTTTTTTATGATAACTATTTTATTGATGTTAACGTTATACGTACCACCCCACATTAATATGCCATATGTTAATATGGGCTGAACAAGCGCATAATAAGCAATTTTTAAAAGTTGTTCAGTTAATATATTGTTCAAAATTCGGAAAACATATTAAAATTTTCTGATTCTGTTTGTGACAGTTTCAATACGACAATCCCATTTCATGTGACAGTCAATAGTAACTCCCAAATATTTTATGTATTCCGCTCACATGAACATCTGTCCAACACCCGGCTACACTTTAGATCATGCATTGATAAAGACTGGAAGTTAGGTAAGCCTTTAGAATAGGATGTAAAACACAAAAATTTAGTTTTCGAATAATTTAGCTTTAGAAGGTTGATTTCCAGCCAGGCTTTAATTAGGCTCATGTTCAGCTCGGCCTTAGATTGCACAGCCTCCCATGTTTCATCCTCAAACACAATAACCGTATCCTCAGCGTACGTAATAATTCTGACTCCATCGATCGGTTTAAATATATCATTCATATAAAGGATGAAGAGTATTGGCCCAAGAACTGTACCTTGCGGCACTCCACAGTTTAGTAAATGTTCGGAGCTGACACAATCTCCATTTCGAACTACCTGTTTGCGATCGGTTAGATAACTTTTTAATATATTATAACTTGTCCCCCGAAAGCCATAACTTCCCAGTTTTAGGAGTAATCTGTTGTGACTGATATCGAAAGCTTTAAATATGTCCAAAAATATGGCAATAAATGGTTTTGATGTATCTAACGTAGAGTGTTGCATTGGTGAATGTTGAAATCGCATCCTGGGTGCTCAGAACCCGTTCTAAATCCGAACTGATTTTCTGAGAGAATTCCTTCTTTTTCTAAAAAAAATGATATTTTACTTGCTGAAAGCTTTTCTAATATTTTGGCAAAAGTCGAAATTAAAGATATAGGCCGATAAATACTCATATCCGAAGCAGTACCTTCTTTATTTAATAATTTAACCTCTGCTTTCTTGAAGACATCTGGAAATACTCCCAATTCAAAAGTGAAGGGGTGAACGATGTATCCTGCAAGTATATTAATAACTGATACATTTATGTGATCAGGACCTGGTGCTTTGTTAGTTTTCAAGTTATGTATTTCTTTTAAAACATCATGTTCCGTAATCGGTTCTAGAAAGAATGTGCGTGAAACTGGATTGATCGGTTTAGGTATAAAATCTTTATTATTGTTAATAGATTGTACCATTTTATGTCCAATATTAGTGAAGTATTGATTAAATTCTCCCACAATATTTTGTGAAGAAGTAATTATTGCGCCGGTGTCTTTTTGTTTATTGGATCGTTATTTTTATCTTTTTTATTAATTGCTTGATTGATAATTTTCCAAGTTGATTTAGGGTTATTTATGTTTTGCTCAATTTTAGTTTTATAGAAAATCAATTTAGTTTTTTTAAGTAATTTATTTAGATAGTTCCTATAATTTTTATATTGCGTTTTAAGCTCCAAATCGAGAGGAAATTTCAGTGTTTTAGAGAATATTTTATTTTTATGATTTATTGAAACTGAAAGAGCTTTCGTGACCCATTTTTTTTTATTGATTTATTTTTTGCGACTATTTTTGATTTTGGATATTTCAATAACTTGTTTTAAAGAATCACTAAATTTTGCAGCACTTGCATTAACATCGTTAGAATTAATTATTTCATCCCACCTTACACATTGGTCATTTACAAACTGAATCTCCTTTTAACATTGATATAGATAAACAATTGGCAAATAATTACATTTCGACAAAGAGATAAAATAAATTCATCATATGTATATATATAAAATTAAATCACGATATCCCACAAAAAAGGAACGAGTAATTAATAAAACAAATGAGCAGAGAGAAACTGTACCAGATATTCCCGAACAGGTTATGTACGAAATGATAATAGCAAATTCAAACCTGAAGGAATAAAAAGCATTAGCAAAAATGTAAAAACCGCCAAGATAATATTCAAGCATAGAAGAGACCTAAGCAGAAAACTTATATCCCAGGTCCGTCTCAGTTGGACGAGAAGCAGACGTAAAAAATATAACTTTGAACTAAGTGCTTCTACCAATTAACCTAGGGCCCACCAACGATGAATATAATACTTCAAACACCCAGTACGAAAATCTTAAGGCAACCACTGTAAACGATAAACTTTACTCTCACAAACTAGATAACTACAACAAAATGGTTAAATACAATCAAATTATTATCAAAGAAAAAATAAATAATATCTATATACATTCTGGTAAAGACAGTTCAATCAACGGACTGGGCTCTGTTATCAAAATGTTTACTAGCAACCTAGACGCACAAGATGGCGAAAGGTTCAATAAGATCAAGATATGTCTGCATATGTTCCAAGGAACATATGCAGACCAATGAACATAATATACAAAATATATTAAAAGTGCAATACTCTCGCAATCAACGAACCATCGAAAATTTCAATAATACTATAAAGGACATACATCATACATCATAACGAAATGGTGCTAAAATCAAAAATCCTTCAATTATATTAGTGAAACGTGTAGCTATGACTGAAGAGTCTTCTATTTATGTATATTTATTCATCTTCATAATCCTATGTTAAATTATCTAAGTTATTTCCATAATTCAGAAAATTTAAATATCGATTTCTTAATGTACTTACACGAAATTGTGACCAATTAGGCAAAGAAACCTTAAACTTGCTTATACTTACCCAGAACATGTCTCAGTCAGTTCTATCGGAATATATAAGAACCGGGAGACTGTCATTGAATGAGTACAGTCAGAGTAATTGTCAATCATAGTAATACTCATACCTACACTACTCAATTCAAGTATGTGCGTAAATAGTTGATCTATAGCGGAGCATCGAATCGCATTGTGTTCATCATGATCCACTATCCTTTCAAAGGTTTATATTAGCAAAAATATAATACCTTGGCGGGACCAAACTGGCGTAATTGGTAAGCAGCTAGACCAGACAGCTAAGAATGTGGGTTCAAATCCCGCCTATGGTTCAATATTTTACGTTTATTCATCTTTATAATCCAATATTTATCTATGCTATTTTCATTATTCAGAACATTTAATTCTATATGTTTCAATGTACTTACACGAAATTGTGGCCAATTAGGCAAAGAAACCACAAACTTGTTTATACTTACCCAGATCATTGTCAGATCTATCGAAATATATAAGTACTGCCATAGTAATTCCCAAGCATG
Organism: Endomychus coccineus; assembly: GCA_958510875.1. Classification (NCBI taxonomy): domain Eukaryota; kingdom Metazoa; phylum Arthropoda; class Insecta; order Coleoptera; family Endomychidae; genus Endomychus; species Endomychus coccineus. The sequence goes on from OY294068.1 coordinate 91,635,607, forward strand.
AATAGTTGATTTATAGCTGAGCATCGAAACGCATTGTGTTCATCAATGATCTACTATCCTTTCAGAGGCTTACATTTGCAAAAATATAAGACTTTGACGGGAGCAAAATTTTGTAATTGGTAAACACGCTGGACTAGACAAGACATCCAGGAATGTGAGCTCGGATAATAATCACCAAGAAAGAACACACAGTACACACACCCACGATGGCTGCTGCAATGCAACTAAAATAATCTGTTACCGGAAGGTGGAGGGCATGTTTCAATTATGATACCAAGTCTAGGCAAGTAGGGGTGTCTTACAAAACAAAGTTTCAAAACTCTGTCTGACCCTAAGCTAAAAGTTATTGGACAGAAAAATTTTTTGTAAAACATCATGTTACAAAACATGTTTCTTTTTCTTTTCATAACAAGTTGTATAACATTTTTATAAAACACCTTTTGTTGCATAGTCTGGACGCGGCTTTAGATTTCTAAATGTATTTTCAATATGCATTTATATAAACTTTCACGGAAAACAGATATCAAATATGCTGTTGAGTGTAGTACACTAATTTCAATCTATTTGATTTTGATCACTGGAAAATGGTGTAAAGTAACACGCAAATTATGATGTTAGATGTAAAACAACTTGATTTTATCAAAATAGGCATAGTACAGTGAGTAGCGCTGTTATTTAACGATTTCTGACTTCCTAGGAAAAACTGGAAAAATTGTGTTCTTAGCATCTTACATTATCACAGACTGAAAGGAATAAACTGATAAATAGAAATAAAAAATTATCAAAGATACAAATTAACCTCTACAAGAATCATAGATAGGGTATGGTTACAGAAAATCTATCTTCTCTATACTAAGAGATCTAGAACCCAGCTATTATTAATTGATATCGTAACATATATTGCTTAATATTTGAATTTCCCTCACATAATTAAGGCGGAAGTTGGTTTAAGTTGCAAAAAACTGAACATTTTTGGAATCAATTTATTGACAAATGAACTAAAGGAATATTTGTCACTGTATATCATTATCAGATTCTTCACAAACTTCTGGGAAATTAAGGGATGTCTGAAGAAGAGTGGTGGTTGGTGGACCATAAATCGTTTGACAATAGAAACAAGCCCCCATCCGTAGTAAAACCTAGAAAACTGGAATAAAAACAAATTCATTCAATATAATAAGTGAACTGAAAGGTTTTGGCTGGCCATAAACACATTTTAGCCAATCAGATCAGCTATTCTATGGATACTTTTCAAAATGAAATAACCACACATCAGCATGGTTTTCAGTTCTGGTCGCTCAACCGAAATCAATTTAATTTTATATCATAACCATGTTTCCAAAGTCTTGAAATAGGGATTTCAAGTTGATGTTATACTTTTATAAAAATTGTAAGCCAAATGTATTTTAAGATGGCTTGTATCAAACATTTGTAGAAGAGCTCAAGTAGTTGAAATTAACAATTATTTATAACGCCACATTCATATCATATCAGGAAATTTAAAAGCCACTTAGCATCTATTTTATTTTCCTAATTCGTAAATCATTTCATTCTTAATTCCAAGTTTTCTCAATATCTTATGTTTGAAAATGATGTGAAACTGTTTTTAAAAGTAACTATCCTGCATTTACAAGAACAATTATAAACTACTAATAATAACATGATACTCAATTGTTTCAAATGCCTAATATTAACGTTTTCTCGAAAGAATAGTGACAATGTTTTCGATACTAAAGTCTTAGTAGTTAGAGTTGATTCGATAACTGATCTGGGAGTAATGTTTGATAAAAGTTTGAGAGTTCATCTTCATATAGTTTTTATTTTAAAACGAGCGTTCCGAAATTGTGGCTGTTTCATACATCAGAGTTGAGATTCCACTAATATTGACAGTATTCTTCTCCTGCTTGAATCCATTCGTGAATATGTTGTATTATCTGGAATCCCTACCACAATATTCTTATTGATTGTTTGGAGAGAGTGCAAAGAAGAAGAATTGTCAACTTCATTTTATTTAAACTTGGCAGTACGAGTTTTCAGATCGGGTACAATTAGAATGCAGAAGCTATTTGATTAAATTTGTCCATAAAGTTCTGCATAATACTGTTGACTCTCCAGAAATCTTATTTTTATTTGGTATACACGTTCCAAGTTATTCAACCCAAAATCATAGTTTTTCTTCATAGAACTGATTATGGTCATCAACTCATTACACATCTATAGATAAAATTTTTATAGCTGTAAACGATCCTGAAATCGATATTATAAGTATCCTCAATTTTCGTAATCTCTGATTTCAATTAATTAAAGAATCTTAATTTTAAATTGTACTTATAGTCTCAAAAAATGACAAGCAATTGTCACTTTCAAATTAAGCACAACAAACGAGAACCAACGTCAATCAATAATCAAAGTTACATACAAGATCTAAGCAATATGAATTATAATATACACGATGTTAGGTTTCCCTCTCGAGTAGTATATAAAAATCTCTACATACTGTCGCGTGAAGAAAATAGTTTTTCTGGAAGAAAGTATTACTCATGTAAGATTTGTCCCGGTTTGCCATAGATCGCTGACTATCTCAAATATATGTATGTTGTCACTTTCAGCTCAAAATAATGAAATCACAATTTCTAGTTTCTCTTAACAATATGTTGAAGGAAATGTATCAATTCACAATCTGAAGTTATTTACGAAATCATTCCAGTGGAAACAAGAGACATTTTATCCGGAAATTGATGTTTTACTCATTATAACGATTTATTCTAGTAAAAAACCAATGTGGGCTTTGGAAACAAAGGCTTGTTTCAATGTAGTCTAGCTTTCTAAATGTCACATTCCTCGTTACTAAAAAATTAAAGTAAAAGGGATATTACTTCAAAAATTACAAATTTCTGTACTGTTAAATTGAATGAACCTAAATCAGTGTTATAACGCAATAATTAAAATAGCGAAATCTGTTACTTCCGGTCGCATTAGAATATTTACAAAAAACTATTACAGTTTTTTTTACGGTTAATTAAGAAACTACTAGGAAGAGAGCAATTGTTTTATCGTGGGATTTAAAACTCAGACAGAGTGTTCTCTGTTTTTATGAAGCAGCGCATATATATACATATATTAAAATACCAACACTCTACGGTTCAATTCGAGTTAAAGACCATGTAAAATAATAATATGTGAATATTATTACATCAATTAATTTGATACAAAACAATATGTGGAGAGAGTTCGTGAATAGGTGCACCCTAATGAAACTTTCTTTCAACACATTGTTGCTGCTAAATTCGATTAGCAGTTTCTATACGCAATGCCAATACTAATTTCTCCCCTTTGTAGCTAATTAATAAGAAAACAATAATGAATTATTTCCGGATTCGCATTCGTGAACCGATATTATGGACCTATTTTCCTGTTATTTTATTCAACCCAATAGCATAACGAAAAGAAAAAGTATTAGATTGAAGAAAATTTGTTTTAGGAATTTGATTCTATCAACTCTGCGGGAAAACTTAGGAACCCTTTTTTCTCTCTGAAATAACTCCACTTTAGATCAATTATTCACGCACATTCATCATATATGGTGGGGCATCACATTATGTTTATAAATCATCTACTATCCTAGTACTTGAAGAAGTCGAACTGTCTGCCTATTACTGGAGGATAAGCTCATGCGGAGCCAATTAGCGACACCCTTACAACCTATGTTTGAATCAAGGTAGGAACGAATATTTCCCAGAAACAAGTGCTTTGAAACTCTCAAATACTTCAGAAACAATTTTATTCACACATTATAAGAACTGTGAAAGCTGGAACATTTTGTTAACTTTATTCTCTTTATGAAGAACTGAACATATATCCTTGGACTGGTTTGCAGGGTTGCCTAAAATTGCCTGATATGACAAAGTTATACATAAATATGAATTGGAGATTTAGTTGATATTAATGTCAATTACTGGTGCACTGTCGAGGAATGGTGTCGTTACCTTACCAATTTCGTTATTTCAAACTGAAAAATATAATTTTTACTGCGTTTTTAGGTTCGTCATTGTTTTTTGAACTGATCTCCATCAGCCTTCTCTGTATCTAAGTCTAGTCGTTTTCGAAATAGTCAGACGTTTTTGAAAATGTTCAAGTATACACTTCCTCTTTGAAAATCAATAATTCTGTCATTTTTCAATATTCCGAAAAATATTTCTAGCATCAAGAGGGAAAAATATGGATCTTTTTTTTGTTTCATTCTTTATTGGGGAAATGAATTATGTATCCCCAACTTTGTGGAAATGTCTGGGAATGTTAAAATACCTATTACTCATTTTTTACAAATCATCCATTACGATGATGATGAAAATTCAATTTAAAATTAAATAAAATAACTGTTAAAAGTGGAAACCGAATTTTTAATAGTTCTCTTATTTAAATTTATTCTTTCTCTAAATGAAGAAGAATTCAAATCCGCATGGATCTATATCAATGCTCCCTATACCTGTGTGTGGTAGTTTCAAGTTATCATGGCTCTTTCTTGTCATTGAGGGACATTCATTATATCTAGATTACAATAACTTTAACTTTCCATAGTTTGTAACTCATTAATGATTTATAATATTTCCAAAAGTTTGGTATAGATGGGTTGACGATATTATAAGTAAAGATTTTGATTTACATGGCTTTTTGATAATGCTTAATAGCAATTTGATTCAATAAAATTCACTGTCGAAATAAAAACAGATAATCAGCGTCCTTTCCTTGATATTAACATTATAAAAGATGCTAATTACTTGAATTTCGACATATACAGAAAACCCACTCAAACAAATAGGTATACCCCGCCAGATTCAGCTATACCATTAAGATATAAAATATACTCCATTTTATAGTCTTGTAGTATTGAAGGTCCGTTCGAGCCGGCAAAATTATAATCTTCGAAGTTGAGAAGCTTCAGCAAATAGCGTTGTACAATAGTCACGACAAATCTTTGATCAATAATTTAACTAAACAAAAAAAGGAAATTGGAACGTAGCCAAAACTAACCAAATTAGAGACATTACCTTCAAATACTTGAATAAAATTCATTTTAACTCGGTATAAAAATATTTTGCGCATATGAAGAAAAATAATGGTGGCAAATCAGCGTTAGCCGAACATATTTTGGATACAGGTCACTCCATTTCTCAAGAAAGCTTCTAAAGTACAGTACAGACAAATATCTAGGTAAGTTAAATGTATTAAATTCCGATTTATCTCCAACTGAGGGTTGTTCACATTATTATCCCCAACTAGTATTTAAACAGGCACATTTTGGTTCATAATTTAGTTTACTCTGGTGAAGGCTACTGGGTAGCCGAAACGTCCTCAGTACTTTAATAGTATTCTTGATAATCAACCGTATCCACTATTACACCTTATTTATAGTGTTGTAACTTCTTGTTAAACTACACAACAATAATCCAACAAGGAAAAGTTCGGAAATCATGACATTCCTTATTCCAAGAAGGCGCGTCTCACATTCCCTGATATGATGACGTCAGGTACAAATTTTGTTAAGAAGTCCTCTATATCCATGCTCGATATCAGCTCCAACAGCACTCTCTCATGGGACGATTATGTGAGGTCCATTGCAAAATCCGCTTCACAAACACTTGGTTCTATTCCATGCCAAGCAGCCCCTCATAATCTACAAAGCACAGACGCGATCTGTCCTGTTCACATGTTTGGAGTTCGGCTCCCGAACATTCGCTGTAGTTCTTAGATTCCATTCAGAGATTGGTGATGTCGCTCTTACGAATTCATTAGCCTCTAGAACATCGTAGAAAGGGGAACGATCTCGAAACAATTTTCGTTGATCTAGTTAATACAAGAATTGTTTTATACCATATATACCGCTACAAACTTTATGTACTTTTAATTCTGTACAAATACTAATTTCCTGTGATACTGCACCCAAGTTAAATTGATAAATATCTCAATACTTCCGGTTTAATGCAAGATGGCGTAGGAATGCTTTATGCATGGCTTGCTATTAGAACGTAAGAAAATTAAAAGTGATGCAGAAAAACAGTAAATTTAGAACAAAACCGATACATTTTCATGAATAACAGACCATAAAATTACCCTCAATTTACCTGCTAATTGATGCTTCACCTTTCCTAAGAAACCATTTTTAACGTTTATCATGATAATTTTTGATATTTATTTCATTGTGAATGTTGGTGAAAAGTTAATGAGGAATTAGAGTTGCAAGAAACCAAAACTATACTCGTAGTCTATAACGGAAATAAGTTAAGGCCAGAGGGAATCATATATTTAGATTGCAATGTTAATAATTAGAAAGAATAAGTTAAATTTCTTGTAGTCAAATTAAATTCAGTACCTATCTTAGGATTGAGAGACTGTATAAAATTAAACCTACTTAAAAGGATGCACAGCATTAAAGAAGAACAGGATGATTCAGTAAGAAAAGATGAAACAAGGGAAGAATTTATGAATAAAAATGAATATTGTTTCGAAGGGTTAGGTAAAATAGGAGAATACAATATTAAGTTGAAAGATGTAGAGCCTGTTGTAAAACCAATTCGTAGAGTAGCACAAACTGTAAAAGATAAACTAAAATTGACATTGAAGAAATTAGAGAAAAAAAATGTAATAGAAAAAGTTATCAAACCTACAGAATGGTGTCATAAATTAGTAATTGTAGAAAAGCTAGATAAATCATTGAGATTATGCTTAGATCTGAAAGAGTTGAATAAGTATATTCTTAGGGAAACTTATTTGATTTCATCCCCAGAAGAAATATATAATAAGCTAGCTGATAAGGAAGTTCCTTTTGTATTAGACCTTAAGGACGGGTTTTTTCAAGTAGAACTTGATGAGCTTAGTAGCTATTTGTGTACTTTTGGCACACCTTTCGGGCGATACAGGTTCAAGCGAATGCCTTTTGGTATATCCTCAGCACCTGAGGTTATGCAAAAGATTAATACAAAGATATTTGGTGATTTAGTTGAAGTCTACTTTGATGACATAATAATGTGAAAAGTAATAGAGCGTGCGGAATTATTTGGAGTTATGTGTTTAATCCGAGAAAATTGCAGTATAAAACAGATCATGTTAAGTATGTAGGCTTAGTTACTCCAATAACTGGCATCAAATCAGATCCAGATCACGTAGAAGCTATTTTAAAATTGCAACAACCAAAAAATGTGATGGGATTAGAAAACTTTTTGGGAATGACAAATTATTTATGCAAATTCATTTCTCATTATTCGGAAATAACGTTACCATCAAGAGAACTCCTTAAGAGAAATGTTGTTTGGGATTGCGGAGAATATCATACTCAGGCTTTTGAAAAATTAGAGCTAAGACTAAGTTTTGCCTCTACTCTCAGCATCTTAGATAAAAGTGATGAAATCACATTGCTAATTGACAGTTCAAAAACAGGAATAGGTGCTTGTCTATTACAGAATGGGCAACCTGTTTCATTTTATACCAGGAGATTTACTCATGTGAGATGGGCTGCTAAAGAAAAAGAACTATTTGCAATTTGTGCGTCTGTAGAAAGATGTCATCAGTGGCGGCTCCTCGAAGGAGGCTAAGGAGGCTCAGCCTCCTCACCAATTTATCTTAATGATCATTCTCCATTTTATTTCCTGTTTCTCTGATAATTCTTTAAATTTTACAATTAATTCCCCGTTCTCAGTAGTTATTTTCAATCTGGCAACAGTGGCCAGAGGCTAGATTCTCTATATATATCAAACGCTAAATACGTGTGGTCAACACAGTTGCCGTTTTTCCAACCATTCAATTGCCCAGTGGGGTGAAACAGCGAATATGGCAACATATTAGGGAGGCTAGCTTTTCGTACCCATTCGTCGGTCGAATGAAATACGATTACTTGCTCCCGCCTCCCGCTGCTAGAAGAATGCCGCAGCTCAGTTGATCTTTTTATTCCACGAGGCGTAGTAAGGTTAAGTAGTTAATTTTTAAGTTATAATTTATCTAATCGGAATCGGTGAACGTTAAAATTATGATTGACTTAGTTGCAGAGTTCTTAGAAAATCCATTTAGTGGATTAACATATGATAGGAAAGTGTTCTTCAAAAACAAACGGCCTTTACCGGATTTGAAAGGATTAGTGATGGCAGGGAAGTATCAAAATCGATCGTTTAATACTGATAATTATAAAAAATATGTATGGTTAACGGGATCTGATGTACACAATAAATTATATTGCTGGTATTGCTTGCTATTCACATCAGATACAACTTCATGTTGGGGGCACTTGGGTTTGGGTTATAATGATTTGAAAAATTTAGCTCGTGGCCTAGAAAGACATGAAAAATCGCAGGAACATATTCCATCGTGTATTAAGTTTAAATTAACCGGTAAACAGAATATTGTTAATGCGATTGATTCTACACGAACACGCGAAATCGAAAATCATAATAATACAGTTAAAGAAAACCGCGAAGTTTAAAAAAAAAATCATTGATTTCTTATTGTATTTATCATTTCAAGATTTGGGTTTTAGAGGGCATGATGAAACTGAAAATTCAGTTAATAAAGGTAATTTTAGGGAATTGTTAGATTTGTTTTGTAAATACGACAGTAAGCTTCGCGATTTTATGACTAACGCGTCAGTATTTGCAGGCACCTCAAAAACAATACAAAACGAAATTCTTTATTCAATAAATTATGTCCTCCGAAATCACATAGAGGATGAATTATTTAATGTCCCTTTTTTTTCGTGGCAGGTTGACGAAACAACTGATATAACGTGTAAATCACAATTATCAATAATTTTTAGATTTGTAAAAAATGAACAACTAGTGGAAAGATTTTTAGGGTTTTACGATGTTAGTTCGGGAAGAACAGCGATCAATTTATTTAATTTCTTAATGGAAACATTTCAACGATTTGACTTTGCGAATAAATTAATAGCTCAAACCTACGACGGCGCATCTGTAATGGCGGGACATTTAAACGGTCTTCAAACAAAAATAAAATCAGTTTCGCCTCAGGCTATTTTCACCCATTATTACGCTCACAACATGAATTTGGTTTTAAGTAATGCGTGTAATTCCATTAAGGAAGTTAGAATTTTTTTTTCCAACTTATCGTCATTTTCAAATTTTTTTAGCAAATCCACCAAACGAACTGAAATTTTGAATAACATAGTAGGAAACAGAATTCCCTGTAATGCTCCAACTCGATGGAATTTTACATCACGTGCAGTGTTTACCATTCACAAAAATAAAGACAAATTAATTGAAACATTTGATTTTATATTAAACAGTGATGACTTTTCGACAGATCAGGTTTCATTCAATGCTGCTGTTGGTTTAAAATCTTATTTAGAAAATGAAGAATTTTTGTTTTTTCTTCATACTTTTAAATTAATATTTGAACAAACTGATCTTATTTTTCAAATTTTACAACATAAATTCACTGATATAATTTATTCAAGAGATCGTTTGAAACATCTCATTGATAAAATTTCAAGTTTCCGTAATACAGAATTTCATTTCAATATTTTATTTCAAAATTTTTCAACTGATGAGGCTCCTCCCGCGAAAAGGAGGAAAACATATAATTTGGTAGACAAGAAACTACATTATAAACAACTTTTTTATGAAATTTTAGATACCATTAAAGGTCAAATTGAGATTCGATTTTCCGATTTACATGAATTGAAGTTTTTCGACTTAACGAATAGAAGATTTTTCGAATCTTTTTCAAAAGAGTTTCCCAATACACTTTTAGATAACTTAGTTCTCTAATATAAATTTTTTGATAAAATACTGCATAATGAATTATGCGTTATATACTCGGATAAAGATATTTTAGGACAGTACGACAGTCACGCTGATATGATAAAATATATGATAGACAACGATTTGCAACAAGTTTTACCTCAGTTTTATAAACTACTTTGTTTGACAGTCACCATTCCTGTCACGTCGGCATCGGTGGAGAGATCATTTTCTACTCTCAAACGAATTAAAACTTACATGCGAAATACAATGGACCAAAATCGTTTATACAATGTTAGTTTGATATCTATTGAAAAAGATTTAGTAAAACACTTAAAACAAAATGATACATTTTATGATAATATTATTGATCATTTTTCGCAAACTAAAGACCGTGGAATTCCGTTAATATATAAAAAAGTTAATAAAATTAATTAAAAAAAAACAAAATATGAAAAATTCTAAAAAAAAGAAAAAATATCAAAAATCCAAAAAAAATAAAAAACAAAAAACGAACAAAAATATTTTTTGCCAAGAGAAACTCTACACCTCCACGTTGGTTCTTGCTGGGCAACAATTAATTTTGTCACTGAAGTAGCTGGTACGGTCGCTGTGCAAAAGTTAAATTAATTGGCTGAGTAGAGTATATTTAAAAAAAACGTTTTATGTCCAGCCTCCTCTCTTAAAAAGTTCACGAGCCGCCACTGGATGTCATTTATTTATATACGGGAGGAACATAGAATTAGAAACCGATCATAAACCCCTGATTTCGATAGTTAAGAAAAATATTAACAAAGTAAGTTCAAGATTAAAACGCATGATATTGAAGCTACTAAAATATGACTTACATATGAAGTATGTACCAGGTCCTAAAATGCATGTTGCATATTACTTATCTCGAAATCACTTAACTAATAATGCTCAAAATGATCATGTTTTGAGTGATGTTGTGCATTGTCTAGAAATTGACTTACCTATTTCGGATGTCAGGCATAAGCAAATTTCAGAGAGTAGCATTGAAGATAAAATGTTGAAACAAGTAATTGAGTGGTACCATAATGGGTGGCCTAAAACTGATAAGAACATCGTTGTTCAAGAATTGAAAATTTTTTCAAATTGAAGTCACAGTTACATGTAAAAGATAATATTGTCTACTATAAGGATAAAGTAGTAATTCAATTTTGTCTTAGAAAAGAAATGTTAAATTTGATTCACGCTGGTCATTTTAGTATAGTGAAGAGCAAGAAAAGAGCACGTAGTATATTGGTATGGGATGTCGACTGACATTGAAAAAATGGTCACATCTTGCATCTTGTGTGTGAAAAATTTCAAGTTACTAATATCAAAGAACCTCTAATGTCACACGATATACCATCATTACACTTTATGAAAGTGGGAATTGATATTTGTTATTTTAATATTCAGTACTAGTAGATTACCTTCCAAAATGGATTGAAGAAAAACTTCTGAAAGATAAAATAGCTGTAATCATCAAGCTGAAGGAAATTACTTCTGTTCATGGTATTCCTAAATATTTAGTGTGCCCTTTGCCAGTAATAAATTCAATAATTTTGCTATAAAATATGATATAAAAATTATTCATTCTTGTCCTAAATATCCAAAGTCTAATGAATTAAGTGGAAAAGCTGTTGGTATAGTGACAAAAGTGATGAAAAAATGTAAGGAATGTGGGTCGGATATACAATTAGCACTGTTGATTTACCGTAACACACCTGTTGCAGGATTAAATTACAGTCCAGCCCAAATTCTTATTAGTAGAGTTTTAAGATCTAAGTTACCATCTCCTAATGAAGTATTAAATCCCAAATTAGCAACTAATGTCAAGCAGGATTTAGACAACAAACAGAAGTATGTAAAATATAGTCACGATGAAACTGCACCTGAAGAAGAATTCATTCCATTTGAGGCACTCGAATAACAAATTTCAAGTTGGTCTGCAGAGAGGAGATAATTTTGCAAATTAAATTACCCAACACTTTAATAGTTGTCAAGAGGCTCGGAAAATGAATATAGTGTAGATGTTCCCGTTCGTATTTCTCGATCAGGTCGTTTTACTATATCCTATTAATAGGATACCTATTAATAGGATACTTATTTAAAGGATTACCGTTTGTGAAAAAAAGCATGTTGTATATGTTGTTGCATGTATACTCAAAGGTACATCTGAAATAGAGCGCATAGAGAGGAAGGGAAGAGATGGGGGAATAACCGAAATAGGTTAGTAGTAGTGTTGTCGGAAACTAAAAGCTAGAAGTAGCAAGTTATAATTAATAAACATATATAACAAGTATACTTGGTGTATTAATAAGCATACTACAATGAGTGCGACAAATACACAATTGAATGTCAACTTTCCTGTAAACGTGAGCTCTCTGGAAAAATTCAATTTTTCTGCACCTAGCGTTTGGACACAGTGGAAAAAGAGGTTTGAAACGTATATGAACGTATCAGGACAAAATAATGAGTTCGAGCAAGAGAAGATAGATCTGCTGTTATATATAATGAGAGAAGAATCTGAAGATTTCCAGGGTACGTTCCAGACAAAACCAACGACTTATCAAGATACATCAACCTCTTTCGAGAATCACATTATACCACGCAAAAATGGAATTTTTGAGCGATTTAAATTTAATTCCCGGATATAACGTCCCGGCGAATCCATCGAATGTTTCATAACAAATTTATATAACACTAGCAGAATCTTGCGAGTATGGTCAACTCAGAAATGAATTGATACATGATAGGATTGTGGTTGGCACCTTAGATACCAAGACCAGCAACAGTTTGCAACATAAACCAACCTCAACATTAGAAGACTGCGTTACGGTAGTATAATAACAAGCTGAATTACAGGCTTCATAAAGTAAGGAGCTTATCCAAGAAAGTCGTCATAGACAAGTTGCAAAAGTGGCTTCATCATGAACTCCAGCAGGCATTCAAAATAGAGATGATGTTGACAAGAAGGCAAGTACTTCTGAGCAATCGAAGAAAGCAGAAAATTCGAGTTTTTGTAGACTACAGCCACACTCAAGACAGAGCTGTACTGTAAAGAAATCAAACGACAAAAAGCGTAGAAGACCTGGACATTGGGCAGTAGTTTGTAGGAGTAATATTCAGTTTAGATCTGGACAATCAGAAATTGTATTTTCTTGGTTCATTGTATATGAATATACCTCAAATTGACTCTCAAGAATGAACAGTCAATTGACTAGTCCCAAAATTAAATAATAAATATAGAATTTTTTGTAGATTCTGGAGCGGATATCACTTGTATTCCAAATAACTGTATAGACTGAAATTTATTGAGGAATTTGAATACTTCTTGAAATAAAATAACTGGTCCTTCAGGAAAACTACTGAGGGTTCTGGGTACTTTAAAAGTTGAATAATTCAGAAATAATGAATTATGTTCTACGGATATATTTGTTATTCAAGACTTGACAGTACCTTTTTTGGGTCAATCAGAAATTATGGAACTAAATCTGCTTCAGTTTGCTAATGGGGTGGGACAGTAAAATGTAAATACCATTAATGGAAATGATACTTCAGAACAGAATGTTTTGAATAAATATCCAGAAATGTTCAGGGAAGTGGGTATGTTTAAAACAGAAATGGTTATCAAAACCAGAAAGGGTTCAACCATACGCCCAGTCAGTACCGAGAGTTGTTCCAATACCTTTATTAAATCCCCTGAAGCAAGAAATATAATCTATCGATGAATATACACCTTGGGTTAGCCTCATAGTGGTTGTTGATAAAAACTCCAAAATTAAGTTATGTATTGATTATACCCAGTTAAATAAGACAGTTTTACGTTCTTACTTCCCTATAGGGAAGGTGGAAACAAGTCTGGCTAGGGTACAAGGGTCTAATTAGCTCACTAAACTTGATACCAATTCAGGGTCTTATCAAATTAGATTGAGTAAAGAGTCACAGCCATAGACAATATTTATAAACCCGTTTCGTCGGTTTTATTTCAAAAGAGTTCCATTTGGGATAACGTGTGCTCCTGAATATTTTCCTATTTTATTGAGTAAAATACTTTCTGGAATAGATGGTCCGATCAGTCATATAGACGATATTCTCATTCATGCATCAACTTTTGAGCAGCACAACCAAATATTGAAACAAGTTCTCGAAAGAATCAAAGAAGAAGACATAGCTACAAATAAAAACAAATGTTTGTTTGGGGTGCAGTCTTTACAGTTTTTAGGGCACTCTATATTAAATAAAGGTATTTCATTTGATCCTCAAAGAATAATTGGCATAAAAGATTTCCCTGAAAGAAGCAATAGCATTTTCCAGTCGATTTATACCTAATAAATAACAAGTTCTGGAACCTTTAACTGGTTAATTAAAGAACCACGTACCATTTAGTTGGGATGTGGTTCAAAAACCGTCATTTCAAAAAATTAAAAAGATCGTCATTCCACCAGATGCTTCTTCGTTTGGCATAGGTACTTGTTTATACCAAATCACAGACAAGGGCCAAATAGAAATTGTTGCATACGCATCTAAATTGCTATCTGAGGCAGAAAAAAGCTATGCACAAATCGAACGTGAAGCTCTAGCAATACCCCTGGTCAGCAGTTCATTTTGAAGAATACGTTACCGGTATTTATATAAAATTTGGAACCGATCATAAGCCGCTAGTTCAAATATTACAATCCAAACCTATAGATGAGTTAACACCTAGGCTTCAACGATTTAGGATAAGATTAATGAGCTATAACTATGAGGTGCATTACGTTCCAGGTGGAGAATTAACTGTTGCGGATGTTTTGTCAAGAACTTTCTCAAAAAATTTGCCAAAACCGGAAGATAGTGAACTCGCTTCTGAGGCTGAGGCTCATGTTAATTTAATCATTCTGTCTGTACAAATGAAATTGTCTTTTCTTGATTAAACCAAACGTGAACAAGCTCGAGATCCACTTAGCGAAAAGCTTAAAGAATATTCATTATCAGGATGGCCGGAAAAATATAAGCTGAACGAAGTAACTTTACTTTATTATACTCACCGATTTGAGATTTCTTTTCAAGAAGATCTTTTATTTAAAAATTCGCGAATTATATTTCTTCAAGTAAATGTTTGACATTTATTCATCAAGGCATCGTGCACAAGCATCAGTGTGGTGGTTAGGCTTAGGTCTCTCCACTCAGACAGAGACTGTAGTGAAAAATTGTCCCGAATATGTCGAATATAGGTTTAATCCTGAAGAGCCTTTCCTGAAAGAAAAATTCCCAAATCGCCCATTGGCAAACAAAAACATTTGCTTAGTCGTTATGGCATACCAGGAATAATTCGATCCGATAATGAACCGCAATTTCAATCCCTTTTCAAGGAATTTGCTAAGTATTATTTTGATCATATTACTAGAAGCCCTTAATATTCACAATCAAATGGTTGTAAGAAGCTTCAGTAAAAATTGCTGAACAAATTCTAAAGAATAACAAAGATACAGTAATTACTGACATTTCTGTTTCTCAATAAGGCAAAGGAGAAATTGGCGCGACGATAGAATGTTAGACATAAATGTAGAGAAACTCTTGATTGGACAGAGTGTTTGGGTAACTGACTTACGAATGTATGGAAAAGTAGTTGCAGTTCTAGACGAACCGCAATCTTAGATAATAGAAGCTAATTATGGTAACTTTCGTAGAAATAGGCGACATCTTATTCCTTCACCCTATTATAAACAATCAAATGTTACTCCAACAATACAATCTCCATCGAACGCAGACATTGTACAAACTAATGTAAGTTCTCAAGAACAGTCTAGCTGTAATAAAGAAAATTGGAAAAGTGAATTTTTCCAACAAATTAAGGATAAAAAAGTTGCATTATGGGTTTAAAAAACCATGATTACCATTTTTTTCTTATTTGACAACTTTTTCATATGTTTGAACAGGTTAAATAAATCAATAAGTCGTCACATTTTTGAATATAATTTTTATTTGCAATACTTTTCTTCATGAACCTTCAGGAACCCACAAACAAAATTTCCCTGAATCCATTTTTATTTTTTTCGGCTTCATCGACTGAACTATTTGAGAATGCCACAGTGTGGTATGTCTGCACAAATTATCTTTTCAAATATTGTACGTTCGAAAAACTTCGTAGTTTGACTAGTTATGGATACATATAAATAGAATAT
Source organism: Endomychus coccineus (assembly GCA_958510875.1). Taxonomy (NCBI): domain Eukaryota; kingdom Metazoa; phylum Arthropoda; class Insecta; order Coleoptera; family Endomychidae; genus Endomychus; species Endomychus coccineus. The sequence continues at coordinate 91,651,529 of OY294068.1, forward strand.
TCCGGAACAATCATTATCTAGATTCAGGAATCTCATAAGTACTATTTAATTATTTACTGAATCACTCTGCAATTATCAGCAGAAAAAGACTAGGAAGAGAACAGGTTATTTAATAATTGAAAAAAAAATCCAACATTAAAAACAAACATTTGTTAATGAAGAAAACATAAATCATAGTGATGAAAAAATTTACATAACATGTTTATTTCATACGGTAGGTATTGAATATTAGCGTTTTGACTCTAACCCGATCAGACTCCTGCAACCCAAGTACTGTTTAATTATTTACTGAATCACTCTGCAATTATCAGCAGAAAAAGCCTAATTTAAGAACAGGTTATATATTAATCTTGAAAGCAAAATTCAAAATCAAAAACAAAAATTTGTTAACAAGCGAAACATAAATTGAAGTGATGAAAAAATATGTTTATTTGAAACGGTTGGTATTGAATACTAGTGTTTTGACTCTAACCCAATCAGACTCCTGGCAACACAGGTATGCTCTTAATTGCGGCTATACATTCTGATCAACTCGAATATTTATCTATTATTGATATCAATGTCAACAATATGTACGTTCTAAACCTTCAGAATTGATATAAGCTCAGTTATCAGTTCGAAGAAAGTGGATAAGAGTTTATTGAGCTTTACATTATATCAATTCGCACTAAGCAATGTTTCTCAGTTTCTCAGTATATTTTCACGTAATTAAGATCTCCGTTTTTCAGTATAGCTTTATCAATCAAAAATATTCATATCTCTCAAAGATCTACACACTTTTCGTGAAGGCTTTTCCCATTAAATTCAACACCTTTACCACTTTCTAACAGAAGCAATAGCGTAGCTACTTCAGATGTTTGATCTGTACTTTCAGTCAATCTGAAAATAAAATTCTTCAGAATAACAATCAATCGTAATGTAATTATAAAAATAATAATAATAGTAAGACTACGATATAATATATTGAAATCTATACTGAAATTCAGTTGATTTTCAATGACTGACCTATAGAACTCCATTTGTGTTTTTCTCGTATGACCCATGAACCTAGCCACTTGATGTAGTTTGTCTTTTTCAAAACGCGTCAACTGAAATATGATGGTTATTATCTGCTTCCTGAATCTAGTGTTCGTTAAAAGTTGTGCTCTTTAGCACCACATTCCGTAGCCATATTTTGAATTACAAATGTTCCCGAAATCTTGTTGAACCTGATGTTACAAAAATGTATTTAGTTTCATTTGGTATTTGTGCATTTTTTTTGAAAAGAGGATTGGAACAGGTTTCGAATCTTTTCCAAATACAACCAGTCTTTAAACATTTTGCACAACGTTTTCTCCTAGCCTGATAAGCAATCTAACATTTCCTGTTGATTACTATATCTTCTGGAGGTCACTTGTTAGTCATAATTTCAAGCAATTGTATCTCGCCAAATAATAGCAGCAAAACAAACGTACATTTCATTAATGTGTTGAAACTAGCTTCAACATCATGTTTTTTCGATAAGTCATCATAAGCTTTTTCAGCCAGTGCAGAGGTGTACTTATTGAACAGGGCAACATTTTCAGAAGGGGCAAGGGAATTTTTTTCCGTTCAAGATCTTGTTAGCTAGGTTCCCAATATCATTGCTGCGGTAGATCGAATCATTTCACACAACAAGAAATTCAAGAAATTTACGTTTTTTTCTCTTCTCTATCTTTTACATGACCTATTACCGTATTTGTTGTTTTGCAAATGGACACATACATTTCAGATAAGTATCTACTTGGAGTGCCACAGAAGAAATTTTGAATGATTACACAAATTATTTTGGCACATAATTTTACAATACGTATAAGCCGAAACCATAGATGTAATCAAACAAGTATTTCAACTTTTAAACATAATTTTTCAAACTTTATTTCCTTTATTTTATAGTTACACATTTTTTCTATCTGTGAGTTTTATCTTCTACGTCATGCCTTCTGCAACCGGGAAGTCTTGTAGAATGTAGGCTTGGGCAAATTAGCGCTATACCTCTGAGATGTGCACCAGATAAAAAGAGACCAGAGAGGATAACTAACTACTGAGTGACATATATCCACTACAGCCGGCGCCGTTTATCGGCAAGAAAAGCTACAGACTATGAAATTGTATTTTAGTACAAAATGTAATTAAGAGATAATTATGAATACATTCACAATTTCCAAAATAGAAAAGGGCAGATTAGAATTTTATTCGAAGCATCAAATACAATGAATCTTTAAACAATTTACTGAATAATCATCTGAATCCTTGTATTTGCATTGTATTCATAATAATGCCAAACGCTTCCTTCATAAACCGTTATGAATCCTAACATTTAATCAATCCATCACTCCATGTCGGTTTAATTTGATTCTCATAATATAGGGGTGAACCAATGCAAATAATCCCCAGGATTATCTCGAGTAATAAGCATAGGTCGGAATATTGTTCTTAACTACCGCCGGTCTGGCCGGTGACATTGCTTGGGGCCCTCAGATGCAAGGAACCTCCAAGGCTGAGAAAGAATATTTTTCCGATGAAAAGAAACACTTTGAAAGACAAAAAAAATTATATCCGCGACTTTTAAGTATACGTAAAACGTTTTTGTGGTAGTTTACAAATAATTTCAATATATTCTATAACGTATAAGAGAATTAGCATAAGTATTGTAATTAATGTGGAGCTAGTGATATAAGGAATAAAAGTGTTTCATATTTTTTTATTTTGTTAAAAAGTGATGCAAAGTTACCTATAGAAACGGGCAACTTTGCATCACCTTATAAAAATCATTGTATTTGATAAATAAACAGCGGATATGCAAATTTAACCCTTTAAATAGGTACATTACACCCCTCTAGACATTCTAGAACAATTGAATCTATATGAGAAATGTCTCAAATGATGAAACAAAACTGGTTTTGAACGAACTTTATTTACAAATGATATAAACTGATATATTGACTATAGTCAATATAGCGGCGTGTGTCAAGTTTTCGTTTGTGAATCCTTTGGAAAAAACGGTCCTTTTTTTGGAAGGGGTTACTTTGCATCAATGACGATCAAAGGCAAAGTTACCCCATATTTCTCAAATTTCTATCCTTGAAAATCACAGAAAACAACATCGCAGGCGTGTTTCAGATTAATCCTATAAAAGGAAAGAATACACTCACATTACCATTATTTTTTAGAAGACGAGAGCATCTACACAAAATACATGTGCGATTATCGCCTTCTTGAAAAATTAGAAATGCATAATTGTAAAGTTCTAATCTAGAAATACCAGCGAAATAGCTTCAAAAATAAACTGTTGTAGCGCCAACTCAAAGTTTTGAACATCTAAGTTTGAAGGGATATTTAGTCAGGCAAGGGAGAGTTCTTGAGTTTTCAGAAGTTACAAACGATAGGTAGTTCTGAAATTTTTTGTAAATGAAAAATAATTATAACTTCTAGGAAAATAATTTTCTTATTCTTATTAATATAATAATTCATCCGATTTTTCACAACAACTTTCCCGCATCCCGTTTCGAACATATTTTTTTCGATTTTGAGTTTCAAATGGTGCCATAATACTTATATTGCAGGTTATGATAGCTGCATTTCCTCAGAAATAAAAAATGGACTGCTAAACAACAAAAGAGAGTTGAGTTTCAAATTCTATATATGTAATCTATATTAGTTCTGTGAGCCTAATGGGCTAAAATGATTTGCACTAATGAACAAAAAAGATTCGCCAAAACCACAAATGTGCCACACATGTAGAGTCGTCTCTGGGGCAGATAGATAATATGTTCAGTAGATCTAAAAAAGTTATTTACACTCGTTGTTTTTTCGCCACCCAGGCCGGTTTCGGAAATCCCGGAAATATGGGCTGATCCGTATATTAAAATTAATTTTATATGTTGATAGATAGACAGAAATTTAGGGATGACAATTCTTCCAGTTTATATCCAGCTTTCCCTAAAGATGGACGCAAATTAATGAGGATATTAAGTTCACTGGTGAGCAGTTTCAGAAATGTATCAACCGATAGTATACAGCAACAATTGATACCCTTGGCGGTATGACATACAATATTGTAATATGAAACAAACAGGAGACAAAAAAATAAAACAAAAATCCAATGGATTACATGAAGCGTAATATCTACAATGCCTGGCAATGTATACTTCCAACTTATCCAAAAAACAGGAGTGAAGTGTATAAAATACTCTCGAGTATTCATGTGATTACAAGCAAAGGTAAAAATTGTATACTTATCAACAAAGAGTTCTATATAGAGTAGACAAGTAGTGTGTTAAGCATAGAAAAGTGCTGGTAACTAGTCAGACATTCTGTCCTTCTCGCACATGTAGTGCGCTCGTAGTGCGCTCTCACTCGCACGGTCTCCCCTTCTATCATAGGAGTATAAGAATACAAGAAAAAGTATAACGCGCGCACATCGTGCGAGTGAGAGCGCAGTATGTCCGTCAACTTTCCAGTGAAAGGCTTAGTAGTCTACTCTATATATAGAACTCTTTGCTTATCAATGGTGAGAGACAATATCGAAATTTTATCGTTCAAAACAAACACAGCAGCTTCAGTACTGTTTCACGTATTTATATTGATGACACATTTGAATACTGTATCAAATACTTCTGTCAGCTTTCTATCAACCAAATTTTATTACCTAATAAGACTACCATGTTTGGATTGGTGTAGAAAACATGTTTTTAATATTACAGAAGTGGTTGTAGATTTTAGAAGACAATTCACCTCGCTGCATCTGATGTTTGGCCTAACACCAAACTTAATTGGCTGTCGGCTCCACTTGACGTACCAAAAATCCAAAACTGTGGCTTGTTAACCGAATACAAGAATCAGTCAAGTGAAATTGAGCGTTGCTTGACACTCACTTTTGGACTTATGTCCTTACATCCAGAGGATGTAGGTCATTTCTTTGCACAAGATTTTGCTGAAGATATACCCAACGATTTCAAATTAGGTAAATATGCTGATTACATAAAAATCAATCTTCCTACCTACCATCTTGGCAAAGAACTCTGCTAGGTTAACTCCCTCAATTAATGCTTGAATACTTGTGTGTCTTTTCATAGACATTTCAATGATTCTATGTACAAAGGTGATCTAAATTTATTTGTTTTTATCTATTAATTTGAAGAGTTTCAAATAGACACATATATTGAAATACAAAGTTCGCACATTACATACAACACACATTACATAAGAGTTAGAAAAAGGCCGCACTTTATAGCAAAAGGCTCATACAACATACACTCTAGGACAAAATTGCTGTTCAGGCAATTAGTAATGATATTAAGCCCTTTGGAATTAATTCGTCTTGAATGGTAAGTATACCTCCGGTATATGGAAAGGAACTTCGATCTACCTCCTACTGTGTTGATTCTATGGCATCAATCAGCCAACTCCTATTTTAAATGACCAATTTTGGTTCTCAGCTGCGCCATACTTTTTTTAATAAGTTGACCATTCTGCCCAGTTGACCAACTACTTCTTTTGTATTGTTGAATTGTTGATTCAAGTACATATCTTTTGAGATTTAGGAGAAGAAATTCCATATGGTTAAGGCAAGGTGTTAAATTTTGAATCATGAACATCATCAATAGTTGCGAAGTTAGAAATCAACGTATTTATTATTGTAATTAACTTTCTTCACGTAACGCTCTTTTCCATTTTTTTTTGCCTATATAAGTCACTACACTTATTTAATTACCTTCTAGATTTGTCTAGCATTCATGTATTATGATTTTTTTTTGTATTGTTGATTTATTGGTAGTGCTTGTTTTATTCTTTCCTTACGTCACTGGTCAAAAATTCGGATTACGAAGACAGTATTCGAAAACATATTCGTTTTCTTCAATTTATTATGATTCGGATTATACTCTACATATAGTTTTCTTAAACACTCATTGATTAAAATTTTACTAATTCAGTGTGAAACACTAGTGGCTTCTTACTTTTGGCCATGAGGTATAATATAATCTTTGAGACCTGTCCTTGCATATCGAAAACGATCACGAGTCTAACAGTCGCATAAAATGATAGAGAATGGTCGCTCAGGTATAAATATAGCTCATTAATATTCATCAACGTATAAAATAACGGAAATTAGAATAACTATTATACAAATGTCGGTGATGTTCTAATATCCACCACTAGAAATGCGCTGACATTTTGACATTTGCTGATTAATATTAATTTCCCGAACCAGGTGACTCTTCGGATACGATTTCCATAAACACCTCCCTACACAAAGGTGAATGTTGTATTTACATAATTCGTAAAGTAAATTTAGTTAGAAAAGGCAGATATGTACAGTATTGCTTGAAACGACTTTTAAAGAAGAAGATATTTGTTGTTATCCATATCGAGAAACTAAAATGTTTGAGCATCTGCTAATAGTAAAATCGAATATACCTACACTGCTCTGATTTTAAGACTATTCATGTGAATATACATTGAATGTTAGAGAATATATTCATACAAGTCAGCCATATTACCATATATAGCTATTACTCATTGTAATAATTACCAATCGAAGAACACTTCCCAGTATGACATAATCATATGAGGCGCCTTTTATGTCATAATTATTACTTAGATTTATATATTAAATATTCAGAATAGAAGAAAATTTTTATATTTATAAATTTCACAATATATATGTGGACTAACTTTAAATTTTTGAGTCACAACATTCATCGAATTGTTTGAGGAAACTGTATATATCAGTCGCACCTCGAATGTGATAGATACAGTGCCTTTTCGTCTTTATTAAAGATTTTATTGCAAAAAAAACTTCCTTCTTGACAAATTCGATGCCTATCTCATGTCCCCATCTCCCCGGAAATCATCCCAAAACGAATCCTTACTCAATATAAAACAATGCTGGGTTATATTTCAAAATATCATGAAAGGAAATAACTAATAAAAATAAATACAAACTAAAACGCTAAGTATTCAATTATCTACATTCGGCCATCCGACTCGGATTCCACTTAGATTATCAACTCATGGTTTCAACAATTCTGCACATGTGGAAGTACACACTGGTCCCTCGTAATGACCTACTTTCACAACGTCCATATCTTTCATTAAGTGAAACCTTCGTAACTTCATATGGTCCTAAATAATTCCGGTAGATTTTATTTCCTACTCCAAATTGTGTCCTTCTGAAAGCTACCAAATCCCCTATCTTATACAATCATGATTTTTTCTTAAGTTCTATTTTCTTCTCGTACTTTCAAAATCTATTTTTTACTCTCCTCTCTGTGATATTCTCTAATTTCATTGGATCTCTTCACTATAGCTTCTAACAATAGTTCTTTGATGACAATGTCATCCTTCTTCCTCATCTTAACACCTGTTAAAATTTCAAACGGTGTGTAATACTTCTTTAAATAGTAGAATTCAGTGCTATTTGTACCCGCCCAACATACTTAAACCATTTTTAAGGATCATCCAAACTGTGTTTCGTGGGAACCGGATTGATTATACGATTCACTCTTTCAATCTGCCCATTCTCTCTCGGAACTACAGTGGTTATCTTCAAATGTTGTATACCTTCCTCTCTTCAAATTCTTCAGCTGTGGAAGCAGTTCCTCATTTGTTATAATACTCGGTGAGTTACCAAACACTTGTTGTTTCCTGTAATCAAGTAAATTTGGATAAATCATCCACAATTCCCATTATATAACAATAACTCTTATTAGTGAAAAACAAGGGTCAATGATCAACATGATACGCGAACAATGAACCTTCTTGCTAATGTATCGGATGCAACATTCCCTCTTTTTTTCCTCCCTTTCTACTACCTATAATACATTGAATACAACTTCCTATACTTTTCTGAATATTCTCTCTCAGCTTTGGGATACAAAATTCCTTCCTGACCATTTCTTCTCATCGAAACAGCAAAATGTCCATTTTCATGTTATCTTCTTATTATATCAGCCTGCATCGCTCTTGAAGCTACTATCAAGTCTTTTCTTTCCTCAAACTTGTAGAGTATATCATTTGTAATGAAAAAGTCTCCATATTCTTCTGTATTCAATATCTTCTTAATAGCTAATTTGTGTCTCTTGTGCCCGTTTCAGTCGTTCTGTTACACCATTTTCTTCCATCAGCATCTTTGTCATTGTCATAACAACTGGATAACGATTCAAACCATCTCTTCCTATGTTCAATTTCAAATGAATAGTCTTCCGAAAATAAAGCCCATCTAGCAACTCTCGTAGTTAGATATTTCTTGGCCATAGCATTCTGAAAAGCTGAATAATCTATAACAATTTTGAAATGTATTCCAAGAAGATATACCCAGAATTTTTTCGGTGCCTGTTATGGTGGCTGAAACTTCTAACTCATAACCACTATATTTTTCTTCAGCAAGTGTAGTCGGGGTGAAATTTACACTCTCCTTTCGACTTCTGCATTAGAGAAGCTCCATAGCCATATTCGCTTGCATCTGTGTGCAACTCAGTTTCTCCAGCTTGCTTGTAAATATGCAATATCGGTTTACTACTTAACAGTTGCTCCTTTCTGTTTTTCCCCAAACATAAAGTGTTATTCTTTTCTAAGTAGATCACTTGCAATGATTGAATAAGATGAGATTAACTTTCGAAAATATCCTGTCAAACTCAAATACGACTGAATCTTTTCATTTGAAGGTTCAACTCTTCCATCTTCAATTATGAATCACAAGAATTCAATGAGTGATTTTAAAAATTAACATTTCTTTTTCTAAATGTTCAATCCAAATTCTCTAGCAACCTGGAAAACTTTTCTCAATCTTTCTAATCCTTCTTCTTCCGTAGAATATCATTCATATAATAAAGCATTATATTTTCCATCATCAGTTCTCTGAAGACAGTAGGTAGTGTTTTCAAAAAAACTGCTATGCTATTGCATAATCCAAAAGTACATTTCATAAATTCGAACTGTCCTTGGTGTGTGAAAAAAGCAGTATATTTCGTACTATCATTTTCTATCTTCACATGGAAAAATGTATTCCTCAGATCAATAGTACTGAAGTATTCAGCACATTGTCCAATAAATCTTCGATTAGAAGAAAATGGAATCCATTTTTTCATTATATTCCTATTCAGTTTTCTATAGTCACAAAATGCATGATTATAAGTAATCGAAAAAATTGCAACATATTTCAAGAAAAAAATCTGAATATTATGATGGATAACGAAAATATTCAGATAGTACAGAAAATTAAATATCTTGGGATACAACTCGATCCACAATTAAGTTTGAGCCAACACATTGATTAAACTTGTAAGAAATTAGGTAAAAATTTTGTTTTTTTCATAGAATAGCTGCAAAACTTACTAGTTGGGCAAAAGGAACTGTGTATAATACTATTAATCATCCACATTTTAGATATTGCGCTTCATTGTTATTCTCATGCTCTAAGGAAGATATAAATAGGCTACAAATCCTACAGAATAAAGTTATGCGAATTCTATTAACCCTTTGTTCCCCGGAATGAGATTTCGCTAAAATTTCAGAAAAAAAAGTTCAAATATGAAATAAAGGGTGGGTAATTAGCATAAATTAATTTTTTCAAATTTTTTGCTTAACCCCTTCTAAGGAGTGGGGAGCCCGGACGTGCAAGTCCCGTCAGGGACGAAACTGGTGAGAATTTATATTACATATTGTTACATACTAGTTTATTCAGCAATATTATGATATTTGGTAAAGCAATTTTTCTTGTCATTGACACACAGATATACAGAGCAGTTTGAACATTTTGAATACGGTCGTGATTCTACTGCAACAGACGAACACTGTTCGCATCTACCTCTTTTTGCTGTAAAAATTGGCCAGTGCACTCCACGGTTGCTCAGTCTAACATCGTCAGAAAGACTGTAGTTATACTTCCTACGTTTTGCACACACTAAAGAATTTTGTGGGCTGTTTCGAGGGTTCGCTGAAGATGCCGATCCACGCTTTTGTTTGTAACAGGATTATTGGTTTGACTCATGAGTCCTAGCGCAACTCCTCTTCTGAAATCAAGTAAGGTAAGATGCTCCTCGGGATTAAGTTTTTTATAAAGGATCTAACTGTTCACAAAAGCAATATCAACAATTCCAAAAAATAGGCGGTGCCACCATTTTTTAGACCGTCTATTGATACAATATGCTTGCCGAAGTCAGTCCGCTTGATCTACGCCACCCATATGTTTATTATAGTCATCGACAATTTGAGCACAATTTATGTCGATCTTGGTATCGTCTTTTTGTTGACGTTTAACTGTAGTCAATTCTGTGCCATGGAAGTTGGATAAAAAATGTACAATCCTGTTGTCACACCATTTGAAAAATGATATATCCATATTTGACACTCTATAGTCAATATCACCTCGCCGAAAGGTTTTTTATCTTCTTTCATATTTGATGGTAATCCCAGTCGATCACGCTGAACTGTTCCACATGCTTTCTGTTTTTAATTTTTCTAGTAAAAAGACTGATGTGAAATAATTGTCGAAATATATTATTCGATTTGTGCCCCAATAATTTTCGGTCAAAGACAAAACGACTCTTCCGCCCAATCCGAAGTCCTGAAACTATTTCTCCGCTACTTCATTTTTCCCTTGGTACACGTCGAATTTCTTTATATATCCGTTTTAGTCACCTAGGCACCATAGTTTGTACACTCTTTTGATGTGTTTTAGGATTGTATTGCTTCAACGTGGAGCGGCCTTTGAAGATTATCATGGATTCGTCAACTGCAAGTTTTCTAGTTCCATTATTCAAAATGTCAAAGCGTTCATTCAAGGTTATCACAAAAGATCTTATCTTATAAATTTTATCTTTGTTGTTAGGAGGTAATGTGGAATTGTCGTTAATATGAAGGTATTGCAAAAACTGTTCAAAACGACTTCTAGGCATTACTCTTTTTACTATTGCTATCCCAAGATCTTCAGCACATGGCCAGTAATGTGTATAACTTGGTACTGTATGATAGCCCATGAAAAAGTTAAGTCCTAGAAAAGCCAACAGTTCATGTTCTTTGAAGTTCATTGCCTTTCCACGTTGAGTAGCATACAAATTTGACTGGTACAAAATATCTTTTACAGTATTTGGCCCCAACACTGTAAGAAAGTAATCAGTGTAAGTTGAGCAGTGTTGAAAGTGCTCTTCAATTGGATTTTCATCCAAGCTGTATGAAGGAATGTTGGTAGTAATCTCCCTCTTTTTCCACTTCCTCTTCTGTTCCTCTTCTGCCTTTCCTCCTTTTTTGCTTTTCTTTGATTCTGAAACCTGAGGAGCTTCAGTAGGAGTGTTATTTTCCACTTCAGTGTTTGCCTCCAATTCACAAGTTGCATTTTCATTATATACATTTTCTCCATCCAAAAGCGTTGTTACATTTTTTATTTCGGAATATTCATCTTCTTCATCACTTTGCTCTTCGTCCGTTATCATTTCGTTGTCCACTGGTAGATTTTCTAATCCAACTACTGCTTCTTCAGCTGCAGCCAGAATTTCATCATCATTGAGTGGCTGTCTGAGCCGCCAATTATTCATTTTTCTATAAGAAATAAAAAAGTGTTACCTACATTCACAACAGCACCAGGAAAGTTGATATACAGTTTGTTTGCATTTTCCTGTTCATATTTATTATAATGCCCCAAAAAAACCGCCCCCGGATTTTCATTATTTTAGGTAGATATGCTCAATGTTCAATAAATAACACATAAACAATAACATACCTGTCAAATCCCTGACGGGACTTAGAAGTCCAATTAATAAATTACGTTGGTAATGCCTCGTTGTACAATGTTACTCAGCAATTGATATTTCTCTATGTGGTTGTCACTACAAAAAGTTAAATTTTACAATAATTTATATTCCACTGTCTGTTTTACCAGAAAACAACACTAACAAAACACACAACACAATCGACGCAATCGTTACTGTGTCACACTAACGAATAACTTCAATTAAAAGACAGAACCATTTGACAAAGCGTATTCTTGGTTGCATAAGCCGTAGAAAAATGTGTACTGGAGAGTCCCGTGAGGAACTAATTGATAATTGTGAAGTATTGAAGTTAACTATGCATTTTAGATTACATGGAACTTTAAAGTCCCGTCGGGGAACAAAGGGTTAAGGTGTAATAGATATACAAGTGTTAAAGACATGTTGCAAAGGCTAAAATTTTTACTCACTCAAATCATAAATGAAGCGTGTCAGATGTTTATATACAAAGTTACAGATAACCAAGTACATACGTACCTGTCAAAATTTTTAATAAAAAGAGGAGATATGATGAAATACAACCTAAGAAGTGAAAATTAATAATCATTTTATAGATAAATGTCACAAGGATATATTACAAGAATCTACTTTTGAAGAAAGTTTGAAAAGGTACAATAACTTACCAGTCCAAACTAATACCAATAATATTGATCTCCAACAAGAAATTGTTTTTTTCCTTCCGGAAAACAACAATTCCTCCATCTGTGAATACTATATCTGCTTCACATAATAAATCATTTCCCACAATCGCTTTGAAGTTTGATGCTTTATTAAGAATAACATGAATTCCCAAAGTTAATTCTTCACCATTAATGAGAACATTTTTTCAAAATAACCTATTGTCACAACTGTGTTTCTATCCATTTAATACAATTTGGTTTTTTGATAAGAAGAACATTGGTAATCATATTTTATAAATATTCCAAGTAAAATGAGCTTGCATTCAATAATGAACAAAGATTAGTGTACCAAACTTATTTGAATAAATAGCGGATTCCTGCACTTCGAATCGTTCTATCATTGGCGCCGCCATTTTCTGGTCCAGCGATCTGTTCTCCAATCGCGTTAATGACACGTCGTGTTCAGACTCTACAATTGATACATTCAATTCAGTACTGACTATGTGCCTGTAGCGACACTTACACTACGTACTGAATTTTCTTTTGGTAGCGTAACGCAGGTTCGTAAATTGAAGACTGCCAAACAATTCTTTTTCATTCTCTTCCTTTTCAGGCTCCAATTTTGTACCCATAAAATACTGTTTACATGTTATTTCGAAAATAATAGCACATCCTTCTTCTAACACCAACATATGAGTTATTGAAATTTACAAATGGAACAATCGAGATTCAAAAATTCTGAAAAACATATCGGATTTTTCTCAGATAAAATTCAAATTCAACATATACTATCTGAAAAAAAAATACTGTGGGGGTATAATATTCATCGATTCTGTAGCCCGGGCAAAGTCGGGAAAAGCAGCTAGTATGCAATAAAGGATCTAGTATCAACCCTCGTAAAACACACTATGTAGTAAATTCGAATAAACTTTCAATGCAATGTCATACTGATTCTACTGGTTTCTGTAGCCGTATTTATTGTAGGGAAAATCATTCACGCTACACAGTTCACTGCCTTTATTCCGGTGGTTAACTCCGTTCTGGCACCTGACCCTGATGTTGTGTGATCATGTGCGAAGTGGAATTTTCGACGATGGGTTTCCAAATGTTGGGAAGGTATTTGTATGTTTTAGGATTTCTATAGCTTCAAGTATTTTTGGCTGATAGAAGTTTGGAGCTCGGTCTAGGATTTTAGTATTTTCGAAGAGGATTTGATGATTAGGGTTAAACTTATGCTCCGCAAGTGCACATCTACTGGTGTCACGAAGCCTTGTACAGCGCTCATGTTCTTTCATACGAGTAGCTATTGTTCGACCTGTTTCACCAATGTAGAATTCACCGCAATAACAGGAAATGCTATGAACACCTTCTAAGGGAAGAGCAGGATGGGAATCACACAACGGCAGGGTCAGGTGACAGAACGGAGTTAACCACCGGAATAAAGGCAGTAAATTGTGTAGCGTGAAGGATTTTCTTCTACCATAAGTACGGCAACAAAAACCAATATAATCAGTTTCAGTTCAACCTTCAAACTTGCTCTGAAGATGTTACCTTTAACGGTTGGCTAAACTTCTTCATCAAGTCCTGCTATTGTGACGCGGAATCTATCTGGACGTCAAGATTTTTCAATATTAGCTATCCGCGGAAGTCTACTATCCAAGATAGATATTTGATAAGAGTATCGCACAAGCCCTCCATAGAATAATGGTTGGACAACAACAGCCAATCAACATGAACCATGAACAAAGAACAATGGTGAAATCTGGTTCACCGATGGAGCAAGCAATCATGAACAGGCGGGAGTAGGGTTACATCGAAAACGCACATGGTATCACAAACACACCACTATTTTTCACTCGAAAATACTGACAATAATGCGCTGTACACAAACAGCGCTTGAAAGAAGAATGCAAAACTGCACCAGCAGCTCTCGCTGCGACGACTAGCTCGTGTAGGATTGCATACATTTATATTGTACGACCTCAGCGGAAATGGAGGTAAACCCACTCTTCGCTGGGTTGCCAACCAGTTTGTAATATTAGGAAACGAAATAGCTGATGAGTTTGCTAAGCTAAGAACTAAGGAACTTATGTGTCCTCAACCATAAATGAGCATCATCATAGATATGATTAACTGCTGGGTTATATAATAACAAACGAAAGAGTGACAACAAGGAAACGGTTGCAGGCAGTCCAAATCACTCATGGAACCGCACGTTAGAGAAGATTGGTTTCAGATAGTTAAAATGTATGTCAAACAGCTGACACGGGCACTAGTGGGACACAGACCATTTAACTGCCACCAAAATGAATCCAAGCAACTCACAATTGTGCAGGTTGTTCAAACAAGAAAACGAATTGCATCTTGTGCAATCACGAAACACTGATGCCCCCAACCAAGGTACATGGCACTCTCTGTAGAGCTATGCGACATTGAGAAACTCAGAAAATAGACATGAAAACCGTACTGAACCTCTTTGAGTCACTAACAGCCTAACCGAATATCCAGCGTTGATTTTTCATTCATACACCTTGGACGCCCGGTGAACACTCCTGAGTGGTACCTCCTCGCCCCCTTAAGTGATGATGATTACAAAGGGATTCGGCCTAGGCATAAGAAACTTCTTCCGCCCTTTTTCAATAACGAATTAATTTCAGAGGTCAAGAGTCAAGGTGATAAAATGAATTTAATTCAGTATCTAGAACTTTCTTCCATCTTACAATTCTTTTCAAACTATTTCTATAGATAGAAATATGTATACATGATGAACTAAATGACTAGATTATCTGATAATGTAAATGGTCACATATTAAAAGGAATCTTGACTCTAATTTGAATTTAAGCGATTTACAAAGTAACTGAATTATTTAAAGGATTTAGGAATCGTGGATTGTTTAGCTGCAAGAAGAAAATAACAGTGACAGGTAAGATGCAGTTAGTTAGCAACTATTGGCCGCCAGATGTCAGCACGGTAGCGGGTGACAGCAACAGCTAATATATGTCCAAGATAGCGAAGACAGCAGAACAGGGCCGTAACTAAGAATATATTCATTCAAGTGATTTGGTTTTATACAACTTTAGTCGTAGTCGTTACAAAATCGACCAAATCATTGATTATGATTTATCAAAATAGTGCAATAAATTACATTTTGTTGAATATTCCATACATTGATAAAAATCGTAAATTTTCTGAATGACATAAGCTAAATTCGATAAAGTGGGTAGAACCAAATATTTAGAGGAAGATTGATTGATTAATTTGGTTACAATAATGGGGCACTCATACTGCAGTGCTACATAATGAAAATTCTATTCCTTTACGTCGTAGAGGAATTTGCGATGAGAGCAAAACTACTCATGTCTATAAAACACAAAAGAATTTGTTATCAAATTAGAAATTCAAAAGTGAGGTTACTTTGTTGAAATGGAACTGGAATGCTTTGAAAAATAACGTAAATGTTGTCATGTTATAAATAACTGTCGACTAATTTTATATCGACCTTTTCAAAACATGTCCTCAATGGAATTTTTCAATAGATCTCTAATTAATGTTGTTGATTTTCTGAAAAGTGAAGTAAGTTGAATCGATTAAGATAATAGTAACATCATACACTGCAAAGCAGCTGAACCTTCTGAAATTCATTCATGTTTTCGATGGGTGAAGATAGATTGAATAACGATTCTTTTAAATGTTCATCGGGCACGATCAAAAAAGATGGTGAGGAGATCACGCAAGTGATAAACTGAATAATACTATTCACTTACCATATCTCTTCCCAACACTTCAAAATACAAAGAAATAAAACATATCAACATGAAGAAAAAACTAAGGTAACTATTGATATTTTTTTTCAATAAGGCTAAATGTATGGTTTACTTCTAGGAGAGGTGTTTTTATGTTCAACACATCATGAAAATCTGTCATTATTTCCTTCATGGGTAATGGAAATGTAGGCTTTGATAGGAAATGTGGGCTCTGATTTTTTACTTATTTTGATTTATATTTGCAGCCGTAGAATGAAGATAATATACAATAATAGATAGATATAATAAAGACTTTGCCTGCATTCAGAGAAATTTTCAAATTCCAAATATTTAGAAAATTTATTAATAAATACGGTAAACGAGATAATTTTGAGTACGAACCTGGTGTCGGCACCGGGGTTTGCAGTCTAGAGCGGTATGCGATTGCCCGCGACCATAACTTGCAAACTGCCATCTGACCACGCACTATCTACATATACATATACAGGCACCGACCACAAATCCATATACTATGAACCGCACCAACATTCTGCTTACAAGATCAACTTTGTTTCTTTCTACTCTCTACCGCATTTGCGATACTCCACTAAACATTATTACCCCATTAAGTTAAATCCGACCGAAAATGAATATCAGTTAACTGAACCGACCGACAACCAACGTGCACATCTATGAGCAAATATATTTTCATACTGTTCGCATTCAAATGCGGGAGATATTATATTGGGTAGGTGGTTCTATTTATTGGGTAGGATGAGAGACATTCAAGACTCAATTATGGATTCGTCTGAACTATTTTACTATCAGTTCTATATAGCCCCCTAATCATTCATATTATATTTATAGTTATCATTTTGATGCAATTCATTTGTGAATAAGTTGCACCATTTGAAATTAAGGTTCCTAAATAGAAAAATATTTTACGGATTTGCCCTAATCTTAATTTAAGACCAAAAATAATGAAAACGTTGAATTAAATAAGTTCTCTAATGAAACCCATCAAAGCTATTGTCTACGTATTGCTGTCCTATCCCGTCATCATTACAGGTTCAAACGAAATTTGTATTCCCACCGTATCTTTCTCTATCTTAGACTAGATTGCAAACTATTGAATTGGATGCTTTCACGAACAGCTCTTCCTAAAAACTCGGTTCGGAATTTTTTGTTTGTCGACAAGTTGACTTGCAAACTATAGATCGACTAACGATATATCAAGTAGGCGTAGGGATGTAGTGACCTGTCGACCCAGATGTCTTGTTCTTAGACTACACATCTGCAGTCACCCAAGACCCTAATCCAAAGCTGTGGGAACCCCTGGCTATAGGGATGATTGGCACCGGGGTCTTTAAAATACGGTATCACTAACGGGGCGTTCAAGAAACCAGGCGAAATTTCGGAGTAATCAGTTTTAATCATGTGCAGAGGGCACCGCAGAACTGGACCAACCCCTTCCTCCATCCAGAAGAGTGAAAATCGAACAAACCCGAGGAGATGTCGGTTAGCTCCGACTCAGACTTGGGAACAATCACTATCAAGAAAGCAATGGCCTATGATAGTAAAAACACGAGAGGGGAGAGATCTATGAAAGTAAACGATCTCACCCCAACAAGAGTGGGAAGAACTGCCGAGCAATCGGCAGAAAACAAGACCGCTGGAAATATTACTGAGGGAATTGAGAAGATAAACCTCAGGAAAATAACCTCCGGAGGATGCCCGCAGGAGCGATTACTCTGTCTAATCATGAGGAACCTGGTCGTGGACGGGCTGCTGAGAAACCTCCAGGACAAAAGATACAGAACCCTTGGATATGCCGACAACAAAGATGCCATGGTATAAGGAAAATACAACTCCACGGTCAGACATCAAACGCAAAAGGCTCTGAACCTGGTTATAACATGGACGGATTCAGAGGGACTGAATATTAGTCCCCACAAAGCCACCATAATAGCATTCACTCGTGAACGCGAATTAGAAGTCTTGTTCGAGGATAAAAGGGAAGTAAAATATCTCGGAGTGACACTAGACTCGAAACTGAAACATGCTCTACAGGTTGTACAAAATGGTGGTTAATCCCGCAATAACATACGCCTCTTTGGTATGGTGGCCTGAAACACAACAAAGAGGGACCACGACAAGACTAATCAAGGTCCACAGACTTGCATGTCTTGGGATCACAGGGGCCATGAAACCAACGCCAACTGCAGCAATGGAGACACTACTGGGATCACTTCCCCTCCAATTGGTAATACAAGAAGAGGCAAGGATTGATGCCTTGAGAATACAAAATACACTGAAGAATGTTCACATTGGGTCAGGACACATCAGTATCGTGGAAGTCGTGACGAGGGATGTGTTAGGCATGAGAACAGATCAGGTTCCAGAGCGATACTATTTTGAGAACACATTCAAGATATCAATACCAGAAAGGACTGAATGGGAACATACAATCCTGGGCGACATTCTACAGGGAAAGATCAGGTATACAGACGGGTCTAAGACTGAAAAAGGGGCAGGTGCATTAATATACTCAAGAAACCCAAAGACTGGCTCCAGCTATTCATTGGATAAATACACCTCTGTCTTCAAGCAGAGGTATATGCAATCCTCCAAGGTGTGGAGGAAAACAATAGGAGAGCCATCGAAGATGAGCAGATCCACGTATTGACAGACAGTCAATGAGAAGTCAGGAAGTGATATCCCGTCTGGTATGGACAAGCAAAGAAGAACTTGAAATACTGGCAGACCGAAATATGTGAAAGCCTCGTGTAACAAAAGAACGACAGACCTATTAGCACTAAATTGGGAAAAAATAAAAGTCGTACCAGGGCTCATGACTGGCCATGCGCCAGTAAAAGTGTACCTAAACAAAATGGGACTGTACAATGGCGACCTGATATGCAGACTTTGCGGTAATAATACAGAAGCAGTGACATACATACTGTGTAAATGCGAGGAGCTGGATCGCAAAAGACAGTAAATTGTTGGATAGCCTAACGGCGAACCAGAATTATACAGTTCCCACCCAGTGGAGGACTTGCACAAACTCGTACAAGGTACAAAAATACTCGAATGGATACCGTTAGGAAACAAAATAAAGGCGAGTTACAATGGGCTAGCAGGCCTGAGGCAATAGCCAGACAAGCCTTCAAAGGGGTGCAGTTTTTAGTGAGTTTGTCTGGAATGGTGACTCTCACAGTAGACCATGAGGTCCAAAGGCTTATAGCCTCCCCATAAAGGGTTTTCTTCACCTCTGCAAAAAAAAAACGATATATCAACGGCTTTTTCCATTGTCATCCTACGCATGAATATTTTTGTCATAAATTTCTTGATATACGTCAATCCCAGCATCCAATAATTCCTTCCATTGCAATATTTATAGAGAAATACTATTCATCTGACCATTCAAATTAAACAGAGCGAAAAACTTCATCATCGGCCCACGAGACTCATTTTTGAAAATCTTTAATAGTTATATTTTTCCACTGTTTTCTACACTCCCTCAATTTTACAAAGCGATGAAAAATCGCCTTCCAGTATGAAATCTTGCTTACATAAAATATTGGAACAATTTTCAAAACCTAATTGTTAGCGATATTTTTTTTATATTCTCTATTATTATTGAAGATACCTAATCTTCAAAACTGCTCACAAATTCAAAGTAATAGTTTTTCAATACTAATATGTTTGAGAAATCACATATAATACTAAGACCCAAAATATACATATTAGATGATGCGAAGTTATCGATTCATCAACTTAAGAATGTTAAATAAATAGAACCAGATATTCCCGTTTAAAATTATTGTAAAGAATATCAAAAAAAAAACCGAAGAAAATATTAATTTTACATTTCATATTTACGGAAAACTTTGTCCCAAATTTTGTACGGAATTTATCAAAAAAGATTCACTGTTTCAGTATTTTTGTTGTTACTTAAAAAATATCTAAATCGTAGGAAACACAGAAATATTCTGTTGTGTACTCTATATTCTATAAAATTATGAATTATGTAATAAATAGAACCAGACATATTTCAATCTGCAAGTAGGGCAAACAACATTAAAAAGAGAGTTCTATTTCCAAATTGTGTATTTGTAAATTTTTCTGGACATATTAAACCATAATACCTATCGTATTATGATAATTTACATTTTTTATCGCCATGTTAAGTTTACAAAATTTTATCAAGATCAGTATGTGTTAAGGTGAACGTGTGGAAAATCTGGATCTGGAAATTATTTTTTTGGGCCGATTACAATATACCATATACTATATATATTGAAAAGTAGGTTCTCTTGAGTGAACAACAGAGAAATAATTGTAACAACTGTTTAAAATTTATGGGACCTTGAGCAAAGGCAGGCGAAATCATGATTACTCTTGCGAGAGTAAGAATAATACTCAAAAATAACCAAAATAGCAGTAATAGTAATTTTTTTGAAGGTTCACGTAAGAGTTGCTGGAACGGTTTGCTTTAGAAATATTGACTCAACGATGAAAAAAATAGAAACTGGTTAGCACAAAATATTATCAACTCCATCTAAAAAATTGAAAGTAGGAGAAAAATTTCAAAGACCAACATTTATTTTGATGTGTACTGAAAAGAAAAGTAATTATTGTTCTGTTCTCAATTCAGAAAATTATAGATTGAGAAGCTCGTATGAGAATCCCTATTTTGTCTTCGAACTGAATACAGTAAATCAGTCATTCGTATTCAATTCAAAGACAAAATGGGTATTCTGATAGGACAAGCTTTTGAATCTGTTATTTCCTGATATGAGAACAGAATAAGTCACGTCTCATATCTAACAAAACAATTATTTTTATTTTTATTACACATTAGAATGAAAGCTTCGCTTACTCCTAATTTTATTTTTTCCTTTTAAGTCGTAAGTAATTAGATGATTCCCCATTCTACTTATTTTCATGAGGGCTTAAATATTGCAGGGCTTAACAATGTAATCATAATCTCCGACACCAATAATCCTCATTTACCAATTTTGAATAGAATTGGACCATAATCTCAAAACTCGTCCGCCATGTTAGAGCCGCCATCTTGAATTTCCAAATTTTGATATACCTATAAATCATTATCTCCGACCCCCATTCACCATATTAGAGCCGCCAAATATAATTCTCAATCGCATAATAACAATACTGTTAATAAAGGGCAACTTCTAACCTTAATACATGCAGGTAGTGAAAGTGGATTTGTGCATAATGCTCAAGTTTCAATACAACGATGAAGCGATATTGCACACTATAATAAGCCGGAGATGGTCAGTACACTTCGCATATGCCCGAAGGGTTAAGACAGAGTGACTGAGTGAGCCGAAAGGAAGAAAGACTTCGTTCGCTACAGTCACTCCGTCTTTCGCATACTGATCAAGAGCGCGAGACACTGTGTGTCTAGTTGCGCGAGCTCGATTTTTCAGCACAGCCAAAGGTATGGATGAACTCTTCAAATATGTAAGTCGAAAACGGCTTAAGGTACAGTAACAGTTCGACCGCTATGTAGAAACCAACAACGTGCCTTATGAGCCACTACGTTCACTCCGTCTTACGCATGAGCCGAGCAACCCAATATAAAAAATTGTAATAGGTTTGATTATTACTTAAAACACAGAGGGGACGGTGATACGTAAACTAAATTTAAGGGTTAAAACAATGTAGGTAGTTGTCCGAAAAACCGAAAAATGTTATTAGATTGTTTGTACTAACAATCATTTTTCCACAGAAAAACCAATAGAAATTGATTACTGAAATGAACTTTCCATTTTATACAGCTAGAAATGTGATCACATAATTTACAAATTATAGACTGATAAGTGATCAAAACCGGGAGACCTGTTTCAAATACTTCCCTGAAATATCTCGAGAAACAAGCATCGGACGGAAACATGTTTCCGACAAAAGTTCCATGGTTCTAAGGGGGCTATCTGATTTTGTCAGAAATTTTCCTACCCCACTCCCCTTGTTGTGTGGGGAATGTGACAACTTTGAAACATCAAATAGAAAACCCTACTTTTTTATGCAGACTGATAGCCAGTCAAAAATTATATAGGGCTTACGAGAAGAATTTTTCTAAATTTCTGATAGCTGCCGCTAGAATCAACAAAATGTAAAAATGATGAAGGCAATCGCTGGATAATTTTCATCGGAACTGTGGTCTAATGACACTACCCGCTTCATGTAGTAATGTCGGAGGGTGGCTTAAAATCTCAAATGGAAGCACTGAACCCCTCTGTTCGACTTAATTTTGGAAAATTAATGCAATAATTCGGATTCTTTTCTAACCGAGCGAAAAATTTCGTTCTTTAAATCAACGGATGCATTTCATAAAACTATAAATGAGTTGTCTATCATTAGGATATGGAGAATGATATTAACGCCGGCATTGGTCTTACCCAATATACACCATGAAAAGGTGGCAAGGTATGATTTTTTACATCATACAGTCCTGAAGAATGTTGATAATCCAGTAGATATTTAAGCAATGAGGTACTCAAATGTCCCACCCTTTGACTCCTTGTAAAACTGGATTCGGCGATAACCGTACGCAAAAGAGTGAATCATGTGGTGGTTTGTATTTTCGATAAGCGACACCTTTCAGGAATCCCCACAAGTAGGAATCGAGAGCATTCAGATCTGGTGACCTGGCTGGTCTCTTCCGCTTATCCACCTGTCAGGAGATGTTTCGTTTAGATAGTTTCTCTCTATATTCGCAAAAGTGGAAGAGCAATATCTTGCTGAAACCGTAGATTATCCCCGTCTCTAGGTCGACATTTTCGAAAAGAAGTGGAAGAACGTGTCGAACGATGTGTGCAAATAATTCTCACTGGTTACAGTGGCCTCCAAGAAATATGGGCATAGGCACCCGTTGACAATACCGCACCTTACATTTGTGACCTGTTTGTTACATCAAATGAGGGTTCACCGGTGCCTGATTGTGACTGTTGTGTGTATTCGATAAGCATGATGCCGTCCTACCCCCATTTCTATTTAATCACAGTTGAATGTCCCCTCAAAACTATTAACCAATTGTCCCCCCCCCCATTTTTACATTTTTGGTCGATCTCAGCACCGTCTATCAGTAATTCCAAATCTAGATCAAAATATTCTTAATTGACACACGGTATATTTAAGTATTAGCGACGGCCGTCAATGGAAGCCCCAAAATGAAAAATATAATCTTCTTATGGTTTAAACTAACAAAACTAACTTCAAATTTTAGGGTAACTGACGTTTGGAGGAAACTTATACCTAATGACATGATGACACCACGCGAAACAAATTTTTTATACACTCATTACTCATTGTAATGGTGACAAATCATTTGACAGCCATTTTTGAAGTTGTACATATACTCTCAAACAATGTTGAGCTGCTGCATCGTTAGTCGGAGGAAGGGATGCAAGATTGACAGCCTTCTGTTTAACAATATTTTTGAGGAAAATTACATGTCTCAAATCGTTAAGACATGTAATTTTACTTCCCGCATTATGTATATGAAGGATGACCCGAATTCCATTATTAGTAATATTTTCAACAGATTGATTTGTCTGTTTGAATATTTCTACAGCTTTCTTGACCTCACTATTTGTTTTCTCAAACATTTTAAAGATGGAATTTTTGCCTTTGAAGTAAAAGCAAGATGTAGTATCACATCCAGATATTGCATGTAAAAATAATACATTAGATTTATAAAATGGCATATGATCCAAACTTTTAGAGGAATAAAAAATCCGCTTTTCTTTTCCTTTTCCCAATTTTAAGAAGAAAATCTCTCTGTCTTGTGGTGCCAATGCTGTTAAAATTACCAACACATCGATGTCTTCGCAAACTATGACCAGTACGCTCTCAGTTACACCAATAGCAGTCTGTACGATAAGAAGATCAGCATCATCTACATCCTGGACGACTTTGATGTTATCTGCTAATAATTTTTGAGATAGTAAATCAATGAATATTTTCTTATTGTTTATATTGGAGAATAATTTTTCAGATGACATAGTAGAATTCATGTTTACTGAGATTTGAACATCTACACTAAGATTCTTATTTACTAGTGCCATTCTTTCGGTTCCTTTGATACTGTCTGATTAATTGTTGTAACCATAATTGCATTTGTGGAGAAGTGTCTTTTGACGTGCAAGACATACTTTTTCAAAATATCGTCGAAAAGCTCGTTTTGTTTCCAGGGGACCCGATGGAGCAACATACCACCGTCTATTATACAAACATTTTCATTCAATTCAACATGATGATCAACTGGATTGAATAGATCATAGAGCTTTGATTTCATAGTTTTCCTAAAAGAGCCAGCTTCGAAGGTAGATAGTGGATACGGCGATAATTCATAATGGAAAAACGGTTTCAATTCTTGTTCTTTCTTCACAACACATATCCTCTGAAATAGCATGTATGGATCAATTGGCGTTACTGCACCTGCTATTTTGAGACTCGATGTCTTGGATGCTAGATTTACAACGTTGTTTTTTCTTTTGCACTTAATTTCGTGGAATTTCATACCAGATAGATTCATTATTATATTTTTTCCAACTTCGAAAACATCACAACAATTAACATTATCTGAACCAGTTACTCCAGTGGCGATACATCTAAGTTCAGAATCAAATGGAAAAGGGTTGTGATTCATTAAATACACGTAAATTTTTTTGTACATCAATATTATCTCTATTAATACGACTGTCTCGTGCATCTATATGCTGTTCACTTGACGTAAATCTAACGTTACAACATTCTTCCACTTTTTCACAAACATTGTGTGCATATGGCATTCCTAATACGAATTTCATTTGCGTGCTGTCAGTAATGCCTCTTCCAATGAGTCCCCCTTCAGTTTTCATGACTCGCATAAAATCTTTTTCATATCAGTAAAATTACCAGACCAAAATGAATCGATACGACGACGTACGGTGCAAAATCCATTATTTACAAATTTTTCGTATTCTTCTATAACAGGATCTGGTTCACCAGTAAGAATCATGTTCTCTTTACGTTTTTCCATTTGATCTATGAATAGTTTCATTTCTTGAATATAACTCATGAGCAGATTTTGCGTAATTATAATGCCCAGTTGCATGAAAATATGGCAACATCTGAGCAATTATGCGTAATTGAATCCTCAAGTCGCCCATTTTTTCACTCTTCATGAAGAATTTAGCCAGTATAACCATTTTCATATATGCGATCCAAAGTTTTGCTGTTTTTCCTCTCTTTTCAATCTCCTCCATTTTCTGGACAAATTTTCTTTGTATATTTGATAAATTTTTCAAACTATGGATTTCTATATAAGTAACACTGCCATCAAGAAAACCATGCAAATTTTCCTATATTTCTTTTATATATATATATATATATGTACGTTGGATTGGATATTTATAATATCTTTTAAAAATGTTTATAAAATTTTATTAAAAAATAGCTTTAGTACAGCTGTTTTATTTTAAATGAATAGTAACCGTCGCATGCTTATAGTGTATAGTATACTACCCAGTAGAAATGCGCGCGCCTACTATGGGACTTGATGTCGCGGTGCGTTGAAATTCTCTTCTTTTAAGCAACATTTTTTTTCTACCTGTGGGCTTATATTAAAATTTTAAATGGTATAATCAAATAATATGAAGTCTCAGCTTTATTTCTAGACCGGTTAGATTTAAAAATTTTTGGATCTGAGGATAAGCCATCAATTTGAAAAATAATTTTAAAAAATGGATATTATGCAATTTTGCGATGATTTTTCGTTTTAATGGTATTTTTTACTAAAATAAAGTCTTGATTATGGATATTCATACAACATATGAAAGGAAAAAAAAATTTTAACGATATTTTCATTATACTGTTGGTTTTTTTTTCTTTTTTATTAATGGCAGAAAATTGGCCAAAAATCGGCAAAAATGAATGGGCTGGTAAATTTACGCATGTGTATCTTTTCAATCCTAAATTTTTTTACATTCAATTAACACCTTGGACTGAAAGAAAATCCATTTATGATTTATATTTAACTTAGTTATGCTGATGGGTCTTCAAAAAAACGAGAAGCGTAAAAATTCTTTGGATAACGGTATTATATCGTTGTTTTTATGGACTAGTAACTATCAAAATTACTTCTACATTGGAAAAAGGGATCACATTAACTATCCCCTTCAAAACTCAATTTGATTTTTCTTCATAACTTGTTTAGTTTTTGAGATATTCAATTTTTTCTGCAGCCAACGCGTGAAATATACAAAATTCGCAAATTCTTCAACATCATTTATCTTGGAAACTATGATAGATATGAAAAAACTACAGAGGACCTTTTTTGTAGGAAATTACTCAATCTTTCTTTTGTCATAAATAATTTTCCAATATCTCTGTAAGTTCACGAGTTATTAGAAAAAAACTGTTTTTTCACCAAAGGGGTGGTTTTCTGAGGGGGTTGCGGCACACCCCTGTAACTGATTTTTGTGGTTTTATATTGTATTATCCCTAAACTAACAATTACTGAAGAAAAATTCGAGATAAGATTTTTTATCATGAAAATTTCTAAAATAACTGGACTATATAGTCAACATATCATTTTATATCATTTGTAAATAAAGTTCGTCAAAAACCCGTTTTGTTTCATTATTTGAGACATTTCCCAGTCAATTGTTCTACAATGTCTAGAGAGGTGTAATGAACCGATTTGAAGACTTAACTTTGCATATCCGCTGTTTATTTATCAAATACAATGGTTTCATATATTGATGCGAAGTTGTCCGTTCCTACATGTAACTGCATCACTTCAACAAAAAAAAAAAAAAATAGGAACACTTCAAAGTAGTACTGCTGCCCATTAATGAATTCCTTATATCACTAGATTCACATTAATTACAATTTTTATGGTAATTCTCTCATTAGTTATCAAATAAATTGCAATTATTTGTGTCAACTACCACAAAAACGTTTACGTATACTTGAAAGTAGCGGAAATATTTTTTTCCTTGCATATGATGGCCCCAGTCAATTGCACCAGCCGGACCGGCGTTAGTTAAGACACTGCTTTTGTTAAGAACAATATTCCGTCCAATACATATTTCTCGAGATATTCCTGGGGATATTTGCATTGGGTCACCCGGTATATCGTGGAAATCAAGTAAAATCGGCATGAGGTGATGGATTGATAGTGTGTTAGCATTCATAAGGGATTATCAAGGAAGCGTTTGACATTATTATGAATACACTGCAAATTCATAGATACAGATGATTATTCAGTAAATTGTTTGAAGATTCATTGCATTTAATGATTCGAACAAATTTCTAGTCTGCCCTTTTCTATTTTGAAAATTGTTAATCTATTCATTATTATCTCTTAATTATTTTCTGCACTAAAATACAGTTTCATAGTAGGTAGCGTTTCTTGCTGATAAACGCCGGTAGTGGATATATGTCACTCAGTATTCAGTAATCCTTTCTGGTCTCTATTTATCTGGTGCACATCTCAGAGGTATAGCTCTAGTTGGGTCAAGCCTACATTCTACAACACTTCCTGGTTGCAGAAGGCATGACGTAGAAGATAAAGCTCACAGATAGAAAAAAATGTGCTTCTCGACAAATGAGTTTGGGCTTTGTTGGAGATTCTTAAAGGCTAGCTATGATCAGAGATACCCCTTTATGGAACCTACTGGTAAGAAGCGTTTTTCTTCATCCTAAAAGTAAACGACAGGCACAACGCTATGCGGAGATTAACATCTTGATATGTACTAGACAAATATGGAATCAGAATCATAATCGCATTGAATAAGATTAGAGTCGAAATAAGTAGGAACACATATCACCAGTTTCGCAATGTAATCTAATGTGAACGTTGAAATGATTATATATCACCTACCCAAATCTGACTCCGAAGATAATGATTATAAATTTATCACATTCATAAGATGATAAGCTAGATTTTTTAAATAACTTCAAGAGAAACGAACTGCAATATAAATTAATAATATCTACTCAAACATGTTAACGACTTTGCACAAATAACCAATTTTCAGTTCAAAAGTAGTATTTGGATGAAGAATTTCAAAAAATAAATGATAGTAATAGCAACCGATTGAAATAATCAACTTGAAAGGAATAAATTATACCTATAGTCGATGAGCTGAAAACAGAAGTTGAAGATCTGATAATCTGATCAAGATAAATAATAAATAATGCATAATATTTTACTTTCATTGACAATACAAACTTGAAAAAATAGTTCATAAAAAATCTAAAATCAACACGGCAATAAAAATACTCGTCAAGCTAGAGTTCATAAGTTAACAGAAGAAACCTTTTGTTTTGAGAACATCAACGAATTCCAAGGAGAAAATACGACTATATCCAAAGACTAGATCGGAAGGATCTTAAACTGAACAAAATCCTAAAATACTTCAAACATTACAGGTACAGAGAGTCGTACATTGCTAATCGACTAATTAAATATGGAATCATACAAATTTGTAGTCGAAGTTACAGGAAGAAAATAATTTTATTTAGAGAACGGAGGCAAATAGTTATATAAAATAAAGTGAGAAAGATAAAATATAGATTCGATCCAAAAAAACCACTAGTTCCAACAGTTTATCGGTAAAGCATAAAGTCCAAATTCCATTTTAGGTTAGTGTCATATCAAAATGAATTGTTACGAATCATCTTGTCTATGTGTTTTTTAGTACCCCGTCAAAATTCTCGTATGTACTATTAAATCCATCAATAATTTTAACAATAATACGTAATAATATCTATTATATTTGAATCTTTATAATAAAGATTCTTGACCCAGGTAAGAATTATATATAAATTCTCGAGAAATAGGTCACATTAACACTTATGCTTTATATTTTCTTGTCTTTACGTACGTTTCGCCCTCACGACCATCATCAGGAGACTTATTATGTCTAAAACTGCGACATAGCGTCCTTATCGCACCAATTTCTATTAAAATGCCCACGTCGCCGAAACGAACAGAAGCACGAAAAATCTAAATTGTAACACCTCAATGTTATAATTATAATATATCAAGAATCCACTGTTAGGCAGAACTTTTAATAAATGCGTGTTCATGTCAACATAGTCCGTGAACGACTAGAGAGACCAATTAAGTTTAAGTATTCACTTTCAAACCAGATGGTAGACTTATGGGCTAATATAAAAAGGTTTGTCAGTTACTGCAGATATACTTTACATTCTACCTAAAGTATATTTTTTACATTATAAAGAGGCATGTAGGAATTTGCAATAATTTTTATTCAATTAAGTTAGTATAAATGTGACTTAGAGTTTGAATATCTGTCCTTTGATTTACAGATTTGGAGTCACGTTTTATGTGAATCATCTCCAAAATAGATCTTTCATAATAATTGGTTTCTTTAGTTAAAATATTAACATTATTGTAATCGAATTGATGGTTATAATTTATAATCAAAGCAGTGCTTAGCAAGGGAGGTAAAATTTTCTAAGTTTTTGTTTCTTGTGCTATACTTATGGTCATACATTCTTTTTTGTAAATATTGTTTAGAGATTCCATTATAAGTCCCATCGCAATCTAAACAATTTAATTTGTATACTGTGTGGGTTTGTTTATCTTTAGGTATTAAAGGTTTTAGATTGGAGAAATATTTTCCAACACAGTTAGTAGGTTTATTCGCGACATTTATATCATACTTTTTCTAACATTTCTTAATTTTCTCTGAGGTCTCCGGAATTTAAGGTAATGTTATAAAATTGTCTGTATTACCTTTTATGTTATTTATGTATGAAGATACATTATAGATTTTGTTTATTCTTTCTTTAATGATAGGATTGAAAAATGTTTTTGGGTAGCCATTCATTTCCAGTGTAGGTATTACGAACAATTTTTAAATTTTTGGGACGGTCCTCTGCGTGGGATAATTTAACAGCCTGATCTGTAAGGCTGTTTATAATACTTTTTTTATAACCAAACTTCTTGAGTAAAGCAGGAAGTTTTTATTTTTCCATCTGCATCATGCCTAATGTTCAGGAAATTTACGTTTTTGTTCACTTCAATTTCACAAGTAAATTGAAGTTTACAGTGGAAATTGTTAAATTTATTAATCACGTACTGAATTTTATCATTGGGAACACACATAAGGCAATCGTCTACATACCGTTTGAAAAATACGGGTTGAAAATCTAAAGAATTTATAACAGATTCCTCTAGGCATTCCATAATAAGGTTAGCAATAGTAGCTGAAATAGGAGATCCCATTGCTGTGCCGAAAATTTGTCCAAAATATTGCTCACCGTATTGAAAATAGGTGCATTCTAAGCAAAACTGTACTGCATTTATAAACTCAGATTGATTTAGAGGTGTGTGGTTTTTAGTCTCTGCCCAACGTTTTGTGATGCTACTCAATGCCAAAACGACTGGTATATTTGTAAATAAAGAAACAACATCCAAGGAAATAAGTTGATGATTTACGGGTACGGATTGATTTTTTATAAATTCATTAAAATGCCATGAGTCTTTCACATAAAATTCATTTTTCCCTAATACATTATTGATAGATTTTGATAAAAGTTTTGATAAATTGCAGGTAGGAGCACCAATATTACTTACAATGGGTCTTAGAGGTATATCACTTTTATGTAATTTCGGAAGCCCCTGATGATGGTCGTGAGACGTACGTCAAGATAAGAAAATATAAAGCATAAGTGTTAATGTGACCTATTTCCCGAGTATTTATATATAATTTGAATCTTTATAAATAATTATTAATTGCAGTATTTCTTCATTTGATATTAACAGTTATCAATATTGAATTTAATATTTCAATTATTCGAATATGTATTTGTTATGAATTCATATGAGGACTAGAAGAGAGTCAGTATTAGAAGAGAGCAATATCAATCTTCACGGATATGAAAAACACTGTACCTATTTCACATCTCATTTCGTAGCAACATATAGTTCAGACAAAAATATGAATAATGTACTTCTAGATGATTAAATTCAATCATTTGGTTGTAAAATTCTGATTATTATAACAAATTATGAAAATCTATATTTTTTTTAAGAATTCAATATTGAATATAGGTTGGTAATATATTGTATTGAAGCTACAATATCTCATTTTTATGAAATCATCATGTTCCAATATTGCATATACTATGATAATGGACAAGTGAGTATTATATTGACGATAAAATTCTGAGATTCACTTGGCAAAAACTTATGGTTAGATTTTCTTATACCTAAATGTCAAACACTAGCTAATTTTGGGGATTTTTCATTTTATTCAAAAATAGTAATTTTCCATGACATTTCTTGCTATTGTGAATTTCATCGAAGTAAATCATTTATTTGAGTCAAGTCAAAGAATACAATGAATATCATACCTAGGTATGCGGGTTCTCTCGATCGACCAATAACAACACAACCACTAATTCCGGACAACTGTTTCGCCCTCTCGAGGACATTACGAGTAGGTCATGATGTCAGGGTGGCCCGTTCTGTCAAGATTTAACTAGCTAATTGACAGATTTTCAGAGAAACTAATACTTTTAACGCCATCTACCTCGAAGTAAATATCTCACTAACAGAATTTTTGCAATTAGTCGAGTCAAATAAGTATTTCATTACGAAAATCGAACGATATGGACCGATTTTGATGAAACAAAGTGCATTCGATTCGGGATGACGTCTAGAAAAAAGCTTACTGGTTAGTTTCTTGTGCAAATTTGTTATTATTTTTTTAACCAAAAATTGACCAATTTCCAAAATTTCATCAAAACTAACCAGAAATCCTCAGTTAGGGGTTGTGGAGGTTGTTTTTTATGTTAAATGTTTAAAAATTTGTTCATAGGGGGTCGTTACTAATTTAAATCAAAAAAAAAATCAAATTCTAATTTTTTAATGAAATAAATTCCCGCTCATATAAAATTTTTTTCTATCTTCTCTACTCAGTCTTTTTATATTCCACACAGCATGTTTTACATATACTAGGGACATATACGTAATAAAAACCGGGCGGGAGTAGCAGGTAGGTATTTTTCTTAAACTATGGAGTCTACACTATACTTTAACACAGCATCTATCATATAATAAGATCTCTATGGCATCCACCGATTCATAGAGCAGCTGTTTATCTAAACCGGTTCTCCCTCCCATCCCCCAAAATAAAGACGCGGCAACGTATACGTGGACCACGCTGCTATTGTAATGTAGATACATAATAAATGATCACCATGTGTCACTTACTTTTGGATGCTGCTGTTGTTCAGATTAGTAACATTTCTCATTCGTTTTATGTGGAAATTATTTTGTTCTTTGGTTCAGTGAATATTATCAGAAACATTTTTTAATAATTCAAATATATATTGTTCAATAAATAAAACATTGCTTTAATAGAGAGATGTAGTTCACTTATGCCAAGTATAGTATTATTCAATTTGGTTATTTAGTCTAAGAAGTAACAATCAATTTGTTTATTATCAAACCGGCATGAACCTTAAGGTGTAGAGTGATGGGCTGGTATGTTCCTTTTTTTACTTCCCTCACTATACACTATACATAGTATAACGGAATCAGAATAACACATTTTCGCGGATATATCTGTTTTGGGCATAACTGAACTGATCCTGACAACTTTTAAGATAATATATGTGTATCCGTAACCCACTGTGGAGAGATTATTGCATCTATTGGTCGTACGGATTTAAAATTTTATAATCGCTAAGTCGTGGAAATAGGAACTGTATTGATTTTAGGAGCGATAGCCCTCTTTCAACTGGTATTTTTGACATGTCTTCAAATTTTCAGATTAAATTATAGCATTTCATCAAACCGTAATGACGATAATACTGTTTTTCTGGATATGAATATATACCAGAAACCAGAAGTATATATTTAACCTGCAGAAGGGTCCGAAATCCTCATTTTAAGATTCAAGTAATATCATCAATGTGACGTACTGACGTTGACGTGACAGTTTACTTTGAGGCATATTTTCTATACACTATAGTTCTATGTTCTATGGCATCATCGAATAAGGTTATATAATGACAATAATTTTGATAGTTCATGTGACGGCCATAGAGATGAAGAATAGAGTTCTTGAAGGTGCTATATTTTTGACTCCGTCTAAGAAATTTGAAGGCAGGCTATCTCTTCCTACTCGGTTCCGATATGTGATATGCGTGCGAGAAGGAGGCTGCCTTCAAATTTCTTAGAGAGAGTCTTTTTGTAAATTATTGCGCTTATGGGACTCAAGAACTCTATATCTCCATCTCTATTGTGACAGCAGGTATCAGTATAAAACAAGCTTAATATATTACAAGCTGTTGTCCGTGGGCGTAGCTAATATATGTAGGAGATAGCGTCGGCTTCGCTGTGGCGATGTCATTCCCTCAGATTATCTTTATATGGAGGAAAGCCAACTCCTTCAACTCGCTCCAAAACCTCCTGTAGTAAAATATACTTGAACTGATACAGCGATTTCGAGTAAGCGTAAGCGTGTTTGAACTTTGCCCCATTTAGATTGAGTAACAACGACAACATAACGTTCGTTTAGGACTACACGTTATGGCTCGCAACAAGTATGTCAATAGTTTTCCATGTTTACCAACTCGATTGTCAAACTTAACCTTCAAATCCAAATTTTGGGTTGGAAACCGTTCGAGACCCTGGATTTACATGTACGCTGTTCCAGATTCTACACATATGTTTACCCTCAGCTGGACTTGCCCAGAAGAAAGTGTTGTATTAAACAAAACAAAGTTGTTTAGTCTACTAAATCCACTCAGGCATATATTGAAAATTTTCAACGATTACGCTAGGTTCACGTTCAGACTGTTAATTCCATTAGTTATCATGCCCGAAACGATAGCCACTGTGTTATCGTTACAAATGAAGCTACCACAGTTAATATTCGGTTGATAGTATAGAATTGAAGTGAAATGCATCTATCCCAACGATATGATCAGAGAAAGTCTATTGCTATCCACAGATTATATTAGCTTTCCGGAAGTGGGAGGTACATAGCTACCTGCCATAACGCCGATGCGAAAAGAGAAATATGGTCTGTGAGAACTAGTGCGTTAGTTGAAAAACCTAGTTACGTCATCATATCAAGCATCCGCTTATCTCTCAACGAAAATATTGGACGAACGAACGAATGAACTTGAACTTTGCCAAAGAAATTTCCGTACTCGCCCACCATAACTATATTGAATTATGCTAATTTCAACAAAACGCGCGCTCTACGTAATCAATTGATCGAAACAGGAAGAGGCTGTGAAATCATTAACTGTCAATATATGGTTAGTAATCGAAGCAGATAACGGATTTCCCGCCAATATCAGAACATATTGCATCATCATTCACGATCGTATGGTACTCCCTCACCGAAATCTTTGAGTCTCAATTAAGCACACCACGCAATTAGTCTATCTCGAATTATTATGAGAATCGCTTTGAGTGACATTGAAGGCTTCGTCTTTGACGACACCTTCTTCTGATCTGAAGTATGCAGCAGACTATATCTAGTTCGTGTTCTGCAAAAGATGGATTTCTTGAAAGGATGTGTGCGGAAATAGATGTTTTCCCACACATTGTTGACTTAACCAATTTTGATAGTACTCTTGTAAGATCGGAAATCCCACAACATCCAATACACTGACATAATTCAAGAATTGCAATGACGGCGAGAAATATCTATATACCGTGCGAAACGTAGATAACCTACAACCGGTTTCAAATATTAACCTACCTAAATTATATGTAGTTTTTCTTAAATAAACGTTTATCATTATTTTTTTAATGAACCCCTCTCTCTAAACCAAGTTTTCCTGAAGCGGTTTTCGCAATGGACATGATCATCTCAGGACAGGGTGCTATTTATGGTCCAATGCTTTGCAGATATCCAATGCTACAACTATAAATTCCCCATATTTTTCAATAGATTTCTGCCATACATGTGTTATGAAGAAAAACAGGTCTCCTGTTGATGTAGGCTGACGGAAGCCATATTGCCGGTCATTTACGATTTTGGAGCTCTTTAGGTATTGGATGAGCTCGATGTTGATTGATTTCTCCATCACTTTAGAGACCAAAGAAATAGTGCAATGGGTCTATAATTATTTGGTAGAGTCTTTTTCCCTTTTTTTTGGAATTGGTTGACGAAAGACAGGCATATGGCTATCGATGGCAGCAATATTAGGCGATTAGATGTCATTCATTATCTTCATCATAGACAAGAATTGTGCCGCTATGGATAATTGGAATAGAAGAAGTATCATCGATGTTATGTACGATGACATAAACGAAGCAATGACCAACCCGACAGCTCGCAAAAATCTGATGTTTCTGGTGAAAGAGTACGTAATGAAACATTTTGATCTACCATTTTTACGATTGTGTGTTCAGGGTGGTCTATTGAGGTCAGACTATGATTATTTTCTACGGGTTGAATTTTTAGACTTTTGATATTCATAAAGTGATGGATGTAATTGCTATAATATTGCAAGAATTGTAATAGTTGTAACTTCACATGAGCTTTGCTCGGCTATTTGCTCAATATGTGGTGTCACACAAAAATTATACTCTTTTGGAGAAGCTTTCTTCACATCTTCGATCGTTCAGGTTGTCAGCATCTTTATTGATTATTGAGGTATCGGGTTTGACCTATAGTTGCTTATTATTGTTACATACCTTCGCAAGATTTTATTAAAAGTAAATGGACTGTGATCAATTGAACACGTGACTTCCCTCACTTCCCCTCTTGTAGGCAAAATAGGTTTCGGACTGGAAGGGAAATGTATGATTGTAAAGTCGAAAACATATTGGAAATGATTTAGAAACAGCTAATGAAAGACGTTAAGATATACTCAATGTTACATTGAAATGTTATTCAAATATACATAATGTATTTCACTAATCTGTGTTTTATACTGACGCGTGCTGCCAGGTTGACTTTCAAATTATTCACACTATAACATAACCTTGTTTTATTATGACACCTCTTCTGTCACATGATGTGTCAAAATTTGCCACAGAGTAATCGCATAAAATAGACTGTGACTTCACGTTCTTTTGGGTTGATTACAATACTTCCCTACACTATATATACTATGTGTAGTGAGGGAAGTAAAAATATTGAAATTTATGTCGTTGCATTTTGAAAATAGCTGGCAATCAAATTAACAACAATTAGGTATGGTGTCACTTATCTGACTACATTTCGGTCAAATATATACATGTGATATACCGGGATATCAAAAATTATCTTGGTCAAGGGTGGTTGTGGAATCTAAAACTTGTGTCTTACTTTACGTTTGAAATAATTATGTCACTGTCACACTGACATCATCAATAACCTACAAATTGCATACCTATTTATTTCAGTTGTAAAACAATAATAAACTACAAATTATGAAATAACGGTTTTAGTAACAAGAAAAACTAAATTACAGTAATTGTTGGAAATGTCCCCGTTTTGTTTGATGCACAAGTTGACACGCATCCTCAAAACTGCAAAACGGTTTTCACAGCATTTCTGGCGTTATGGTTGCACATTGCTGAACTATTCTTTGTTAAAGTTCTTGCGGTGTTGCGAAAATCTTGTTTTTTAAGTAAGGAAATATAAAATAGTCCATAATTGTCAAACAAGGTGATCTCGGAGGAAACTAAACTTCTGTATGCAAACTTATCAGTCGGTCATAAAAAAACTCACGGAGAAAAGCAATATTTTCTCGTGTAGTATATGCTGTTGCACCGTCATGCTGGAAATAACCGTACCGAAGTTCATCATCGTTTAAATGTTGCACAAATTCAGCCAAAAAGTTGTGTCTGTACCTTTCTGCGTTGACGGTGAAATCGAAAAAAATTGGCCCAATTATTCTTCTGCGAGAAACTGCCATCCAAACACCGATTTTTTGAGCATGTAGTGGCGATTCAGTAAGAACATGAGGGTTATCATTGCTCCACATTCGCATATTTTTGAGAATTGATGTATCCCGAAAGGTGGAACCACGTTTCGTCAGAAAAAAAAGGTAAGTCCAGAAGATCGTCATTCATTAAATTATTGACAAACCAATGGCAGTAATCAAGGCGTCTGGTGTGGTCTGCAGGCAGAAGAGCTTGATGTACTTATTGCATCTTATATGGATGCATGTTCAATCTCTTTAAAATCTTCTGAGATGTTCCATAAGAAAGTCCAATTCCCTGAGAAAGACGTTTCAAAGGTTTTGCAGGCTCCTCTTCCATACGTTGACGAACGTCATGCTGTGTGGTAAGAGGCATGATTCAAAAACTGGATTAGAAAATTTCACCACAATGACAACAGATTCTGACACAACAAAACATATACAAAAATTTGAAGTAAGACACACGTTTTATATTCCACAACCACCCCTGACCAAGATAATTTTTAATTTGTAGTTCATTATTGTTTTAAAACTGAAATAAATAGGTATGAAATTTGTAGGTTATTGATGATGTCAGTGTGACAGTGACATAATTATTTCAAACGTAAAGTAAGACACACGTTTTAGATTCCACAACCACCCTTGACCAAGATAATTTTTGATATCTCGGTATAATATGTATAACCAG
Organism: Endomychus coccineus; assembly: GCA_958510875.1. Classification (NCBI taxonomy): domain Eukaryota; kingdom Metazoa; phylum Arthropoda; class Insecta; order Coleoptera; family Endomychidae; genus Endomychus; species Endomychus coccineus. The sequence continues at coordinate 91,689,301 of OY294068.1, forward strand.
AAAAACACGGTAGTCTTTATGGTTCAATAAAATACAATAATTCCATTTTAGAAGCTGAAAGCATCGTGAACTCGAGGCCCATAACTTACGTGTCATGTAATAAAGATGATATAGAAGCTCATTGGTTCGTCCAATGTTGAAAATGTGTCAAGTGCTTTCACTGCATTGGACGTATTTGGCAGAAACCAATGGAAAATTGCACAAATTATGGCAGAAAACGTCTGGGAAAATTTGATATCGCTCTATATTCCATCATTGCAGAAGAGGCAAAGTGGCAAGACAAAAGTCGACTTAACCCTAGCATACGTAGCAGATGGAAAATGGGCAGAATAGCCAAAACTCTCCCCAGCAGAGATGAACAAATTCGCAGCGTCGAGTTGAAAACATCGAACTCAACACCTGTTGGAGGTTGGAGAATGTAAACATTGATTTGAATTAAAAAAGTAATAAAAGTCAAGTAAAGAAAAAAGTTCACCTTTATTTCTGAAATAACCTACTAATCTTGAAGCTCCACTTTGTGATAAGTGTGGAGTTTACATATGTATATTCCATTGAGTTACATGATCTAAGCTCATTGATAAATTCATAATCAGGTTATAATTTTATATTTTGTTTGAGCTGTGACACCTTTGGTTATTGTTCGTACAATCAACCAAACAGATCTATATTCTATACATAGACCTCTTTGCAATCAACGTTCAATAGAACATTGATCATGAAATTTCATAAAACGAAGACAAATACGTTTCTCGGCTTCTATGATTGGGTGGAAATTTGAGGCTATGAGAATAGAATGAAAACAAATATGGCTACCATAATACAATAAAAACAAAAGAAATTCAATGTGCCAGTTTTAAATTTAAAAATTGTCAACCCAAAATTTTAAGTGTCTGACAGCCAAAATAAATATCGTAAAATTATGGCGGAAAGGTTAGTATTAAATAAGAAGCTGTATGGACTTGATTAGTATTATCGGTTACTGACACCAACTGGTGGCATTTGTTTACGTTTAAGGTATATTATAAGCTTTTACTATATTACTTTTTAGCAACGATAATTGGTTTGGTTCTTCGTGGTTCAATGCTGCAAAAGATAAACTGAAGGTATGTACATCGCTATGAAAGCCTATTATTATTATTTTAATGGGCTGATTCCTTTAGAATTCAGAAGTATTGGAGTTTGTTAAGAAGGATCTTGAAGAATTTGGTAATGCTGTGAAAAAAGAAGCCAACAATGTTATGTCTTCTACTGGTGTTGTTATTGAAAAGACGCTCAAGGTAAGCTAACAATGGGTTTGAAATATTTGATTATTGTTATAAAAATTCTCACTTTCCAGCTTGATAGTCCAAATTCTACTGCAAGTTCTATGAAACGAAGTTTCAGTACATTTTTAGGTAAGTAATGATCTGATAGGTATAAGTGCGTAAATAATTGCCCTTATTCTAGGTCAAATGCAGACAGTATTAAACCCTAGACCTGATGATTCAGATACTGAAGCAATCATGATAGTTGAAGGTTCTGAAACAATCAAATTAACAAGATTACAGGTTTGTAGAAAGGGAATTTATGTAAATCTCATTATGTTTATTCAACATACATCAGATTTGCTGTATTTTCTCTGGGATCTAGTGAGAACTTAAAGAAATCGGAAACTGTGTTTTTTGATATATAGGTTGCTGAGATCATTCTCCATATTTCTAACATACTTATCCAGTATAAAATATTCCAATCAAATGGGTAAGAATGGTGGAATTCTACATTTATAGCTTTGGAATATTGCATCAAGGACAACAACAAAAATATCAAATGAAATCGATAATGTTCAAGCAGTGACTTGGACTGACCATTTAGTTTTGGTCCGTTTTCAATATAGTGGCAAATATTTCTTGCCTTTTTCCTCACTCAAATTCTGATAAATGACCAAGCATGCGAATGGTAGATATTTCAATAGAAAAGAGTAACACATAAGGTCTAGTGGTTATAATTCAAATGCTCCTATTTCAAAGAAAACAAATTACTTAATTCAAGATGCTACTTGCTAAAAATACTATTTATGTAATTATGTATATGGACTAACTTCCTTAGAATGAAGTACCATTTGAAAATAAATTTTACAAAATGATACATTCCAAGAAAATCATATTTTTCACTCCTAAATGATAAGACCATATGCAGTTGTGCTTTTGTCCGATTTAAAAAATCAATCAGTCAATTGATAATTAATTACTTATTTTTAATTGGATTAACACTAATCCGTAAATTCATCACCAATCGATAGACTTGAGAATAATTGTTCATTTGTTGTGATCTTTACAGAAAGCCTTAAATGACCTGCAACAAGATGAGAAAACATTCACGACGGAACCGGAACCATCATTTGAGAAACAGTATGAATGCTGGTTGGAAATAATAGCTGATCAATTGACAGAAGATAGAATTTCTAAGCACTTGAATAGTTCTATTACATTAAGAAAACAACATTCAGCTTTAGTTCCTAATCAATTGAATGAAGAAGTATTTTGGAAAAGGTATAACAGTACTTTGTTAAGTTTGAATAAATCGTTACCAAGCTCATATTTTACATATAATGAAACAATTGATGTAGTTCTTAGGTGTATACATTAATCGGTATTTCAATATCATGTTAGAGATGGTGATTGTAATATACAGGCTGATCCGAAGTAACCTATGATGGCCTGAAGTATATTTTCAACTAAAATAGAAAAAGTTATAAGCTCCAAAAGTTCCTGAAAAACAATTGACAAACAGTAGGAAAAAAGGGGAAGTGGAATTTTAATTTAATTAAAGCATTTCATTGAAAATTTTCAATAAAAAACAATAATTGAGAACAGATTATTTTGAAATACAGGACAGTTTCAATAAAAGGTTTCTGATATGACCTTCCATACATATTTTCAATCATCTTCTAGCACTTCTATAGAGTTAGCTCTACAGTATTTTTCCTTTCTGTGATCTCTAATTGTCTAGGCAGTTCTATAAACTTTGCTGCAAACTTAGGTGATCATTGTATCGATCCATTACTTCTGACCCACCTACCAGCAAAGTTAGAGTTAAGTATTCCCGTATAACTCGTGCCCTATACGTAGGGGGAGGGGGGCTCCGTCATGCATGGAATGTTTTCGGGTAGTGGTGGTAGTGGTTCACGAAGAAATTGGAAATAGTTTTTGCTATTAAGGACTTCTTCATAAAAAAGAAAGGACCAACAAAACGTCCAAAAGATAATCCCACGCCACAAGTGTCCATGTTTTTCAATTTTGTTAAGGCGGTGTGGGTTTTCTGCCTCCCAATAATGCTCGTTTATGCGATTTGGCTTACCATTGCTGTCAACGGCTTTCATCTGTCCAAAGTATATGTGGGAAAAGACTATGGTCAGTAGTTTCTAAATTTACAATTATTTGAGTGATGCAAGCTCATTCAAAAGTTCTAAATTGTGCCATTTAAAAGCGTGATACCCATTTGTTTCCAAAACTCGCTGCACAGAAGTATTTTAAATTTAATTCCGACGTGCTTGCTTTATAGATTTTTTGGGACTATGACCGAAATATTGCAAAACTCGGGAAACCATATTATCATCACTATTCCTGGCAATAGTTTTACCTTTAGGGGAAGAAAATGCATGGTTTTGTTTCAAAAGTGTGTTCCACTCTAACAAATACCTTTGCATCGGGAACATTAGGTCCAGGATATTTGTCGCGATACAACTGGACAGCTCTTCTACTATTTTGTTGAGTTTCACCAAAAACCAACGACATATCAACGTTTTCGTTATGTGTATACATCCTAGATGTTAACAATGTTTATTGTAAGCAAAGATGGTTGCGAACTAACATGACTTTCAAATACTCCTTGTTTGTATATGAAATTGTCAATTGTTTTTGAAGGAAAACTTGATTCAATCGTGGTTGGCGTGATTTCTCGAATGAGGTATTTTTTGCTTTGTAGCCCTGAACTTTTGAGCAAAAATAGATAGAGAACACATTTTCTCATGTAAGTTATTCACAGTAGTAAAGACTAAAAACTGCAAAAAAATAATAGTTTATTCATTACGACCTGTTTTGAACTCATAATTGTTTCTCTTTCAGCTGAAAATGTAGCTCAGAGATGCATATTTGCGATCTTAGGTTCAGAATTTAATTATCTTTTTTACTTTTGTCGTAGTAGGCCTAGGGTGCCAACTTTGGATCAAACCTGCCCCACATGTTTAACACGTTCGCTGCAACCTACGAGAATACTCGTAGTTGGCCACTAAGTTTACTTGCCAACTTCGAGATAACTATGCGAGCTTTTCCGTACCAAATGCATACAATGTTCAGGTGTTTGGCATACAGGAAGGGACTAAATAATACACTTGGCGAACTTGGCGTACTGAAATAGATCATTTATTTCTCAAAACTTAGATACAATAACTAAATATTTAGAACGCAAAAACACATCAATTCACGATATATTTCGAAGAACAACAAATAAAAGATATTTTTATTATATTATGTTGAAATTGTAATAAGTATGATGAAACAGAATTGTGTGAAGAGTTTAAAACAATTTTCAATGCAAAATACTGGTTTTTTATTCACACACCAGGCAGAAATATCTGGTTGTGACTTGTTCACTGGAATACTGATATGACGTCATAGATCAAGGTCAACCATTGTTGAGGCTTTAATGGTTTACTTATTATATCAGATAATACAAGATATTTGTAATTTTAGATGTAATTCACACTGTTTAGTGTTTACCAAATGGGTGAAGAAAAATAAAGTACCTACTTACCAGTTCTACTTGCATCGAATCCAAATTCAATAGTTCCAAAAAATATATATTTTGGTATTGAATGACAGAAAGACAGTGAATAACAAAAGGAAGAATTTTTGAGAAGGTTCAAGAAGGTTACCATACAAAATGCTTTTTGAGAGTTTACTTGATCTATTTTAAAATAAAATCTGAAGGATTTAGATAAAGTCAGCTTCAAGTCTATATTATTAATCCATATTGTGATCTTAAAGTAAGCATTATTATTTATGTAATCAAACACTCAAAATACCAGATTATTAAAATCTTCAAATCAATGCATGATTTTCAAATCTCCTTCGATAATCTCATTACCAATAATTTAGTAAAATGAATAATATCTCAACAAATATAAGCCAATCTAGTTGGCAGATTGTATTTCATATTAACCATCTTTGCTCATGGAGATGAGTATTGTCTGGTTATGTGGTAATGATATTGATATGGGTAAATTTTGTTCAACATACTATGGAATAAAGGGCTTACTTTTGTAGCCCCAAATAAAACACATTACTTATGGTATTCAATTCTCTCAACTTTTTTTTTTTTTTGGGTTGAGAGGAAATGCTTAATGCACGCCGACTGCTTATTCTCAATCGCAAGTCGACGGTGCCGGATTCGCACATCTATTTGTTCATACCGGCTAAAACCTCTCATTTCTTCATCCTTATCCCGGAACCGCTTTTCGCATTACTTCAGGATAAGGACTGCGTCTTACTTGATGTTTCCTTTCTGTTTATCGCCTTATATTTGGATTAGAGTTCAGGAATTTCTTCCTGCTCCTCTTGTTCTTTGTTGAAGATTATGATTTTCATAAGGTCTCCGTATTTAGTCCATGATTGTTCTTCGATCATTTTCTCTACCACTGTTTTTAGGTCAGTTGCTTCTTCTTTGAAATTATCGATTCTTTCTCTTTCGTTATCCCATGTTGGGCATACTATTATTGTATGTTCGGGAGAGTCAATGTTATCGCAATACGGACATCTGTTGTCGTTTGCCAGTTTGAATCTGTGTAGATAATTCCTGAAGCACCCGTGCCCTGTGAGGACTTGGGTTATATAGTAATTCACTTGACCATGCTTTCTCTTAATCCATTTCTCGATGTTTGGGATGAGATATTTTGTAAACGATGCTTTTGTTGTGGTGTCCCATCTTTCCTGCCAGCTATGTAATAAGTTGATCCTGGCCTGTGTTTTAGTCACGCCCTCGTATGTTTCTCTGCGTTCCTGTGCTATTAAATGTAGTGGAGGAGAGTCCGCAAGCACTTCTACCGCTTCGCTAGATGTAGTGAGATATGCGTAGGGAGTTTCCTCCTTAGCGAGTTCAATTTTTCTCTGTAATAATTGAAGCTAAGTACTGTTGACCATACCGGTATAGCATATAGTGCCGTAGATATGGCTACTGAGTTGATCAGTCTTCTCTTACCACTCGATGGGCCGCCTATATTTGGCATGAGATTGCTTAACGCCTTCGCCATCTTATCTGTTTTCTCGATGGTTTTATTTAAATGGTCTTTGTATGACCCTTTTGTGTCTATCCACACGCCAAGACATTTAATGGCTTTTTGGGGCATAATCATGATCTCCTTAACCTTGAAGGATATGGGGGGGACCACCCTTTTTGTTGTTATAATCACCGCTTCGGTCTTTTCCGCCGCCAGTGATAGTCCCTTCGAGGTAATCCAATGATTTATAATCCTTATGGCCCCATTTACTCTTTCCTCGAGTTCCTGATGGTCTCTAGCTATTGCAACGACCGCTAAATCGTCGGCAAAAGCTACTGTAGATACTCCTTCTGGCAAATCCAACTCTACGACTTCATTATATTGAATGTTCCATAGAGTAGGACCCAGGATTGATCCTTGAGGGACGCCGCTATTGACGTTTCTGGACAGTTTTGTGTCATAGATACCTTCTATGGATCTATTTGATAGATAACTTCCTATCATTTTCTTTAAATCGCTTTCTAGACCTATAGCATCTAGCTTTTTTAGTATAATCTTCCAGGATGCGGAGTTGAACGCATTTTTAATGTCCAGAGTGATTATGCACCCTATTTTCCTTCTGCTATGAGGACCTGATGTGACCATGGTCAATTTTCCCATGATCATCGTAATTGCGCCTATTGTGGACTTCCCTTTCCGGAATCCTAATTGGCTATCCGAGATGACCTTTTTTTCGTCTAAAAAGGTGTTCAGTCTATTTAGTATCAGATGTTCTAGGACCTCCCCTTCCACATTTAATAAGCAGATCGGTCTATATGAAGATGGAACACCTTGTGGTTTGTTTGGCTTCTGAAGTAGCACAACTTTCGCTTGCTTCCATATGGTTAGAAATTCCCCCGAGTCTAATACTGAATTCATGATGCTCAGTATTTCCTCTGGGAATTCGCTAATAGCTATTTTTACCACTTCAGTGGGTATTTGATCGATTCCTGCTGAGCTCCTGACTCTCAGTTTCTTAGAGGCCAGTGTCAGCTCATGTGTCGTGAACGGTGATGTGACGTTATTTTGTAGGGTTCTTCTCTGAAATTCCTTATGAACCGGAAATAGCTCGTTGATGATTTCCTCAGCTAGTTCGTAAGGAATTTTAGTAGTGGTTGATGTCCCATGTATCCTAGTGGCGATTTTATATGCGTTACCCCAGGTGTCGTTGTCTAATTCGTTACAGAGAGCTTTCCAACAATCTTTCTTTGAGTTGTTAATAGCCTTCCTTAAGTTCTTTTTAGAGACTTTGTAGTCCTCGTAGACTGGCTGAATCGCCTCCGCGTTGTTTGTGGAGTTAACTCTGGAAACTTTCCTTCTTTTGGAAATGCATAGTTTCCTTAGTTCCGAGATTTCCTGAGACCACCAGTACACTGGCCGAAACTTGTTGTTTCTAGGTCTGTTAGGCATTGAGTACTTGCATGCTCTCTGTAATGATTTTGTAAGATCTTCTGGCTGTCTTGCGTTTTTGAGGGTAAGTTTCATGAAGGCTATTAGTTTTGGCTTGTCCAACTTTCCTGTATTCCATCCTGGTTGGTAACTTTCTATTCCTGCAGTTTACCTGGTTCGAAACTCGTAAAAAATTGCGTTGTGATCGCTCATAGTTTCCTCCTCCAAGACAGTCCAATCTGAAATGGAAGCGGCAATTTCTGTTGTTGCGAAAGTTAAATCTATGATAGATTTGGCGTTTCTTCTTTCGAACGTAGGTGAGTTTCCTTTGTTGATCAAGGAGAGGTTGCATTGAACCATCCATTCTCCTACAAGAGTTCCTCTCGGGTCGGTGGAAGGAGAACCCCATTCTGTTGACTTGGCGTTAAAATCTCCGCCTACTAGTGACTTTCTGTTCGCGCTTCTAATATGTCTAGAAAGTCGAACCAGTGCGATTTCAAAGTCTATCAGTGTGGTATTAGGGGAGAAGTATACACTGTATATTCTTACTTCCTTGGTGTCTATCCACGTAAAATCTTCCTCCGACCCTGACTTGGATATCGCCATGGATAGGTCGTTTACTTTAATTGCCGCTTCCAGATTTTTATCTTTCCAACAGCCTATGTTGTTGATGATTTTAATATTGGGTTCGCTGATCAATAAAATCCCCACCTTTGCTGACATGGCGGAGGCTTGAACCACATCGTGTGATGCCCTACTTCGATTCACGTTAATTTGAAGTATTCTCATCGCTTGATTTTTGCGAGGAGTTTACCTTCTTGTCAGATTTACATTTACCGTCAAATGTATTATGACCCGCTTCCTTGCATATCAGGCAGGTGGCCTGGTTTCTGCACCACTTTGCCATATGGCCCGGTGCTAAGCAATTTTTGCAGAGGTCTTTCCTGTTTGGGTCTCTGCATCTGGGTTCGCTATGTCCTAGCTCCCAGCATCTGCCGCATTCTTCCTTTTGGATCCTTTGCTCAATAAAGCATCTAGACCATCCTATGAAGATGTGTCTAAGGTCGGTCAGTTTCTTAGCGATTTCTTTGTCTAAGACTATTGTGGCGTTTTGTCTCTCACCAAATGCTGGCCTTAGCGAGGTTATATCGCTTTCTTTTATATCCATTGACAATTGAGTGGATAACTCCGTTGCTATATCCTTTTTGGTTGTGGTAATTTCCAACCTCTTGATATGCAGAACCGTTCGGTTCTTGTTTGTCGTATTAGCTTGGTGTCCTACACACTTGCTATTTATGGTCTCTCTTAGGAGCTCTGCCTTTCCCTTCCCGTTTGACACTTGGAGAAGTAAATTTCCATCCCTTGTCTTTTGCATCGCAGAGATTTGGATGTTCATTTGTGAAGGGTTGATTTCCTTTTTGATGGAGGCGACTAGGTCCTTATACGACGCTCCGTTGGTCTTTATTATCACCACTTCAGTATCGTTGTATCTTTTCCTTTCCATAGGCTGTTTCCTAGCCTTGCCTACTTGAGATTTGCTGGTTTGTTCAGCGTAGGTCAGAGGCTTGTTGATCTTGCGTCCGTAAATTTCAATTTCAACGTCGTCTTTATGGAAGATGTACTCCGTTGCTTTGGAAATAACATCATTTCCAAAGCTTCCAATACATGGGAAAGCGATATGTTTCCTATCATTCTCCTGTGCGAATTCCCTGATCTTTAATATTGTATTGAAGATACATTCAGGAGATGGTTTCTCCTGTTCTTTAGTATGATCCAGAATAGCATAATGGATATGTCTAAACTGTTTTTTCCCTTCCTTGCCTTTGTTTCCTATTGTTGTCTGGGTAGAGACCCTTATGATCTCCCCCGGTTTCTCCTGGATGAGACTATAGTCTTCTTCACCCATGAAAGAGTCAATGAATTTTTTGGCAAGTCCTTTGGCTTCCTTAATATCTGGCGGACCAAAGACAACTAGGTCGCTCCTCTTTGGAGCCTCCATAATATCGGTTCCTGCGTCTTTGGAAACCTTAAATATGTCTTGAGACCATTCTTTGGTAAGGATTTCTTTGAATGATGCGTACGATTTGTCAGCATCGTCAAGTTTTATCTGGAGGTCTACGTCTGAGACCGTCCGGGATGTCAACTGGGTTTTTGTCAGGGTGGTCGCGTCAGATTGCTCCTTCCCAGTAGGATTTTTAGAGTTCATGTCCTTAATCATGACCTCGAGATTTAGTATCTTCTCCTGGAGAGGGACTATCTGAGAATTCCGATTCTCGGCCTTCTCCAGCTTAATGATGAGAGACGTATTTCTAGTCTCGAGTTCCTGAGTGTAGGATTTCCTACACTTTCTTGTGTTCTCCATGTTCATCCGTAAGTCTCTGTGACTTTGGATACTGGATTCTATTGCTTTCTTTATGCCTGTGTGGATATTTCTTTTATCCAGAACTAGGTTTCTCAACTCAAAAAGAATGGATTCTAGTTTGTCGACTAATTAGCCCCATCCATCTCTGATTGGACGTATTCTTCCGCTTTTTTTGGTAGGCGTCTTTTGGCTCGAGGAGTAACCTGTTGCCATTCGCTTGGATCCTGACTGACCTTGACCTGTGCTTTTGTGTTCTTCTTTTTATCCGTTTGCGGAGAGAAAAAGACTTCAGAATCAGAAGATGAGTCGGTAATAACTATCTTACTGACTTTGGACTCGTCATTAGAATTTGCGGAAACTCTGTCGCTATCAGAGTCCCGTGTTGCTATATGTTTCTTTGCGCTAAACTGTCTAGACCTGTACACGTTGTTCTTTACAGGCGTACGTCTAGACTGGGTATTTGAGGGGAAACTTGTTCGGAAATCTGATTCCGACAAGTACCCACTACTTTGAGATTTAAATTTTGGTGTATCTGTGGATGTCCTTGGAGAATAGCTGTTTTCGTCATTGTTTTGGTTTTGGTTGGTTGAATTCATAATTGTTCCCACGATGATCAAGGGAAAAGATTGGTCCACCCATGCAGAGCCCCGCGTGCATGGGCAAGGCTAAATACTGTGGATTTCGCCCAGTTTCCACAGGTTTTCACGACTTCGCTGTCGGTTTTTTTATAAAGGTTTATGCCTCACGAGCCGGCCAATTAAAGCTAGCTCCCCGTCTCCAGACTCTCAGTACACTGCTCTCTGGCACTCCATCCAGCGGTTCGTACTGAGGCCCAGCCTTCCGGTATTAGCGAGCGATTGGAGGCTTCCGCCCGCAGCTAAGGTCCTCGGGATGCCAACCACGAAGCGTTTGTTCTGCGCTTTACCCTAGGTGAGTCATTTCTTAGTTTCCCTTCTCACCCTTGGACAGCCCGGGTTTTAACCGGTTTAGCCTCATGGTGGTGCAATGAAAGTACTTAACCCCTCCACCCAAGATAAGGTTTGTTGACTCCTAGGAGGGGACAATTCTCTCAACTAGTGAAAATCGAACTCTTAATAGTTATTTAACTACAGTTGCAGGTATGAAAAATTAAACTTCAGAAGCATATCGTCACCCTTATTGTAAAGCCTCTTAACTCCAAAAACTTTTTTTTACAGGGGAATATAAAAACTGTCTGGTTTTCTTAAATGTAGAAATAAGTTTGTTTATTCATTCTCTGAGTAAAAGGGTGTTATAATAATTAAACTGTATTAAAAACATAATTTAAGGTTATTTTTTTTCATAGGGAGATAGGAGATATTACTGTTTGAAAAACAAAACAATCATGGAGTTAGAAGTTTTAATTATAACATATTATAACAGAAAAATGAAGATTTTACCTAAAACGCAACTAGTATTTATTTCGTAAAAAAATGTTTGCTTTCAAAAAGAATAAACGCACGTAATGTTAAATACTAATTTAAAGGTAAATTCAAATTAACTTATTGATAAGGGATATTCTCGTAATAGGAATGATGATGAAAAAGTAAAGATTGTTTCAAGGATTGTAGATCTTCAAATTTTCATTTTTTAATTTTAATCCTGTTCTTGTAGATTAGAGGCAAATCATTAAAAAGTACTGTTGGCAATTTTTTTTTAAAGGTAGTTCAGTCCATTGATCGCTAAATCTTAGTTTAAAATATATTTTACCATTTGGATTGAATTGTACAGCTCGGAGATCTGTAACTACTGAGTCGCCAGTTGTTCTACCAGGGCGAATAAAGTTATAAAACTGAATTGGATCTCGAAGTTTTCAAAAAAATAAGTGTTCTAAATATTTCACATCATAGGGACGAGGTCGTACGAGGTTGTTGACGTGCTTTTAAGCAAACAGCCACATAATAAGCAACCTTACTGATTGAGTTTTTAAGGCGTTCAATGCACGAATGCATAGAGTCTGCCTCCATTTGCGTGTGGGCATTTTCAAGATATTTTTGCTCTATTACGACGTCGTTTGTTAGGGCAATACTAAGAAGAGCATTTGCTAAAATAGCGTCTCCATTTTGTAAGTGTAGCCATCACTATATAAAATAGCTTTTTTATTTTCAGTCAATGTTAGAATTAGGTTATGTAAAACATCGGACATAATTGAGGAAAAATCCTGTGCTGTAAGTGCCCTTCTGTTTCATTCCAAAGACAACATGTCCCGTCTTTAGATTTTAGGTTGAATAATGTAAAATTATGAACTGTTAGTTTCATTTTATAATACATTATAGACACATTAGATTTCGGCGATAAGAGTACTGACTCTAGGTCCATAGTAAACACATTCTCTTCACTTTTCTTGTCTTCTTTTTCTTCTCTTGCTTCTTCCTACAAAGGTAGGCAATACAAATATCGCACTCGACTTTTTTGGGCGGAATAAGCTTTAATTTCTTTCTTGAAACATCTGAAAATTTGGCCATGCAAAATGACATTTTTACCCTTGCACCAATCGTTAACATAACATTTTTTGAAGAGTTCTTCTTTGGATCTCCATATTGGTCCTAGGTATTTTCTCTTTGACTGAGCCCTACAATAATGGGATTCTGTAGAAGGAAGACTTGATAAAAAGTCATCCAAACCTTATATATGGGAAGCGAAAGGCTGTTGTCTGAATGTGAGCCCTGAGTTTTGTTCTTCTTTTTGAGCAGTATTGTCTTGTATTATATGTTGCCTTTCATTTTTCTTCCAGTTCAAACTGCTCCAGGGTCTAACACCTAATGTTCTGTTAAACATTTCTTTGCATACTCTAATTTTGTTATCATTAACCTTTAAATAATATTCAAAACTGATGTCTTGATCTGTTTTCTTCTTTTCTACCTCTAGTTCTATACACTGGTTTCTTTACAATAAACATATTGCTGTACATTTTTTTTCTTTCCAAGACATGTTCCAAAAATAGTTGAATATTTCTTGTCTATCAGCATCAGAAACTAATCGACAATTAATTTGAGTGTTTTTATTCATTAAACGACAATTGCATCTAGGCTTGAGAACTCTGTGATTTCTTTTGACGTTATATATCCATTTTACTTCTTTTCTTTTCCTCCCCACATATGATCTTCCCTTTTCTCTATATTCTCTTTACTTGTTGTTGTTCCATTCACTGGTTTTAACTTCATGTCTTTTGCGCCTTGTACTCTTGAGCTTTTCCTTCGTCAAAATATTTCTCTGAGAATCTTCACTGTTTTCTGAATTGCTATAATTAAGCTTAATATTTTCGGTTCTAGTTTTAGATTCTACTTGTCTGTCTGAGTCAGAAAATTCTGAGCTCATATCTGAAATTGTCAACAAAATTATATAATCTGTATCACTATTTGTATTTGCTATATACATTTCTATCGGCATCTTCTACAGAGGGCTCAAGAACAGAAAGTGTGTGGCTGCTGGTATTTGGAATTGAGAAATATCATATTTTCATTATTAGGAATGACAAGTACATCATTTTCTATGTTAACTTCTACATCAAATACAGTAGTTGACTGACAGTAGAGTACATCGTTACTTCTCGTAATGGATATATCTTCTGATCCACCTTCGCAATAATTTTCAGAATAGTGTTCTGATCCACTACAAGAGATGTCACTTTTGCAATAATTTTCAGAATAGTTGTCCGCGTTATACTCAGTAAGGGTGGAATTTCACTGTACACATTAGTTGCAGTGGTGAGAATATTATTATTCCATAAGTCTGCAGTTGAGGAGTTCAGGCAAAACGATGTATCTGTTCTTGGCCCACTTTCCTCTTCGGTATTTCTGCTACCAGATGACTGAACTTAGTTTTCCCTAAAAACTGCGACTTCCATTATCCCTAAGCGATCTATATTTTCTTTTTGCAAAGCAGCGATTAATATTCTTCACGCCCGTGACTGAAACAAAGAGGCCATTAAATTATAACTTTGAACTAATATTTATACGTAAGTTTTACCTACGTACTTAATTCTAATTCCTTTAGTTCTGAAGAAGTTCCACTAGAATGTAATACCAAGACAGAAATTAATAATAGTTCCTTGTTCATAATTATCAATGCATTAGGAGTTAGGAGGTTAAAATACATTCAAAAGCGGAATATTGTTTCCCGGTGAAAACTCCAACTCCAAGGTACATTAAAAAGCAATTTAACAGTAAAACAACCAACAGTAGGACAGAATACAAGCAAATAAATATTATTATTATTAAATATATGCTTTTTTGTCACACAAAAACAGATGCTAGACAGGCCCGTAAATATTTGCCGGCAATATGCAATGGATAACCTCACTTGTTGAGGGAGTTAACAGTGTTACGATTTACAGATTTACGAATACTGGAGATACGATGTTTACTTACACGTTTTACAAGCATCTAGGATTATTTTGGAGATATAAGCTTTTTTTAAGTAGATTAGTTGCACGATCGAGTACCCGTTGGCGCCAAAATACCAACTTAAGCAAAACCTGGAGTTAGGTGGTTTTACAATTAGGGTGACGATATAGCTTTAAATCATTTATTTTCATTAAATTTGCGGTTTTGAGTATTATAATTGCTGTTGTTACTTGAGGTTAATGAACCAGCACATCAAAATAATACATTCTACTTCACTGCCATAAACACTATAATTCCCTCAAACATTAACAATAACACAGCATTGTTCACTTAATCGGTTTGTCGTTTCTTTGCAAATATTACTCTTTACACATAGCCACTGATTTTTCCGCCGAAATACCATCTGTGCCAACGTGATCTCTGTAGTAATTTTCAGTTATACTCCAGATATGTGTTAAAATTCTAATGGTAAGGAGGTAAACGAAGCACTTTGTTGGTAATTTTTTTCAGTTAACATATCTAATAGTGGTTGCGACTTATTAATTTTTTTCAAGATCAACAACAGTGGTTTCAAAGTGTTATCATAATCTAGTTATATTATTCCTACTTAACCATTCTTGTATATCATATTTCTTGAGGGTACTTGTTGGCAGTTTATCCATTATCCACAACGATGGTGGAGGTTCTTCTAAAATCACAAAAATGAAATTCTAACCAATTCAGGAAGTTGTTTTGATACATTTCACCATGATAATAAACATCTTTTGTTTTGAAGAAAATTTTAGTGCACAAGGAATAAAACCTGCTGTACAACCAGCATGAAGTACCTACAAAAGTCACCAAATTTGATCGTTTTCATAGTAGTCGAGAAAATAAAGCATTATACATTCCAAACCCAAAAATTCAAAAATTTAATGCAATTCTACAGCCAAAAAATGCATTTTTCTGAAAGCACTTTTTAGTGAATAAAAAAAACTGACTCGAATTGGTTTCTCGGGGGTTTTGGGGTCGCTGAACACGAATATGGTATCAAGAAAATTCCTTGAGGTCCCCTTGGACCTCCCCCGGGGGTATCCGGGCGTCCTGACGCCCTAGATATCGATGAAATTAATTAAACAATTATTTTTAATGTTTGTTAACTGTTCAAGAGGTGATATAAAGGTTGCTAGTGATGATTACGAAGTGAAAAAACTCTTCTGCAATACCTGGTGTACCCTGAGTCCGGGTAACCACTTCATCTTCTAGGAATTTGTTAATTTTTCTTGATGAAATTTACCAAATTCTGGCTCTCGGGGGTTTTCAAAGTCGCCGATCACGACTATGACACTCTCAATGTTCTGCAAATTACCTGGGGGTGTTTCCGGGTAAAAATTAACTTAACAAATTCCTAGAAGATGACGTGGTTACCCGGACATAGGGTACACCAGGTATTGTAGAAGAGTTTTTTTAAGTCGTAATCATCACTAGCAACCTTTATATCACCTCTCGAACAGATAACAAACATTAAAAATGTTGTTTTAATTAATTTCATCGATTTCTAGGGCGTCAGGACGCCCGGATACCCCGGGGGAGGTCCAAGAGGACCTCAGGGAATTTTCTTGATAGCATATTCGTGTTGTGCGACCCCAAGAATCCCCGAGAAACCGATTCGAGTCCGTTTTTTTTTATTCACTTCAAAAAGTGCACTCAGAAGAATGCATTTTTTGGCTGTTGAAATGCAATACATTTTTCCGCAAAAAAAAATATGTGTGTTGTGTAAATTACGAAACGTGAAATTTTTTGTACATTAGTATATTAAACGGAAAAATGAAGCTGCAGGCACTTCTAGTTGTTCATCTCGATCGCTGGAAATCATGGCAATATTTTAGAACTAAAACTATAGTTCAGGAAATAAAACCTTCCAAACTTGGCGCAGTTGGATGGATTGAGATGCGGTTTTCTGCATTCGATTCAGAAAGTTAATTAGAAAATGTTTCCGGTATTTTCTTTGCGAAATTTATTGCATTTCTGTAGCCAAAAAATGCATTTTTCTGAGTGCACTTTTTGAAGTGAATAAAAAAACGGACTCGAGTTGGTTTCTTGGGGATTTTTGGGGTTGCTGAACACGAATATGCTATCAAGAAAATTCCCTGAGGTCCTCTTGGACGTTCTGACGCCCTTTATATCGATGAAATTAATTAATACATATATCCATAATCTATTAAATGCCTTTTAACTTTATTTTTAAATATCATTAGAGATAAATGCTTGTATTCATGGGTACATTGCTTTATAATTTACATACATCATATGAAAATGAAAGTCACATGATATTTGGGGATTGTAATTGTAATTAAATCTTTCCACCTAATGTTCATATTATGCACATCCGGGCGATATTTTATTTTTCTATGTGAATAGGTTGGTTTTTTCAAACACTTTAGAAAAATAGAGAAGATTTAGTATAGTGACAAGTCCTTTGTCAGTTGCATCAATTATATCATCATTAATTTTTGAAAGTGCTTTACTCATGTTTGGTCTATACCATAGACCTATTACCCTAAGGAGACGAGACATCTCATTCATAAAACTCCATTTGACTTGTCACAATGATTACATGAAGTATGACAAAGAAAACCAACGGACGTCTTTGTCGTCGAGTCATAATTACTCCTTATTGGCAACGCTGTAACTATGATTGAGAACTTGGTACCACTTGTAAGGCAACACCGCTTCGAAATAGCTACGAGAAATACGGAAGCTGTCAAATTGCGTAGTACAGAACCAAGTCCCCATTCATAAAAGGGGCGCGGCGTTGTCGCCTTCTGAACAAATGATGCAATGGAATGGAATAGTTCTACATTTAAAAATTTTAATATTCTATAATTATATCGTATATTTCAGGTTACCATAAATTATGGAATATTTTTCAGAGAAAACGACATTTCAACAGTATTGCTTCTAATATAACGAATAAATAATGTTATGGACGTTTTTATAATAATTACAAATCTCAATCCGGCACACAGAACAACTAATGCGGCAACAGCACATTCCATACGGCCATACTTGTAATATTCAGCGGTCTGAGTGGCCCGAAACTTTGACAATGTCTGATGGTGTTTAAATGTAAACAATTCTGTCTCCTCACGATAATAGGTCTATGGTTTATACCCAGACTGGATGTCAGGAAGTATAATATTTTCTGTTAAATAATCACAGATTTGTTAATGTAAAACCTTGTTATAATTATTTGAAATGACTGGTAATATACTTATTGGTCTTTCATAATAAGTGTGTGGCATGTATTTTTGGAACAGATATTAAAATTTATTGCTTCCAATATGTGGGAAAATAATTACAAGGGATACCAGAGCTTATTATGCTTCCCCCAAGCAAGAAGGTGGTATTTGACAATTTCGTTGAATTCGACTTTGGATGTTCACGTGTTATAGTTCAGGCAATAAGCCGGGAAAAAGGCCATAATAAAAAAAGTGTATATAGTCAGCTAGAATTTCAAAAAATTTTTTGCATTTTCTTCCTAATACCCCATAGATCATTCATGACTATCAAGACCGCGGGGGTCGACCTTTCTACCCCCCCCCCCCCCCCAAAACGGGGTTTCAACCCCTCAGAGGAGCATTCTTATAAAAACAATCCAAAAGTTAAAAAAAGTAATGAATTAAGAGCCGAAAATGACCCCTAGTATGTTTTTTGGGTCGCTGATTCCGCAGTTAGTTTTCTCGGAAAACTCGCTCCAGAGGTCATTTTTGAAACAAAATTATACTTTATCATTCATAACCTTCTCAAGAAAATCTCAAATTTCTCGAATTTTCCATCTGGAAAGATCAATTAGTGTATTATTTAGGTATTCGATTTTTAAATCTACATCTTAGATGTAGTAAATATTTTTTAACTGAACATTATTCAAATATCTTTTACAATTATTGTTATCAACATTTTTGAAATCTCTACAAGTGTGAAGAAATGGCTCAAGACCAACATATGAGACTGATAGAATATTTCAGGATTTGTTACTAGAATATGATCAATTAGTTATTTCTGCCGATTAGTAATTTCCAACAACTGTACATTTCATATTTCTTCGAAAAAAAATTGTTATAGTAATGTCATCTTTAAAAAGATTCGTGCTCATATCTCCCAATATTATAACATTTTCAGTTCTTAATAATGAGTTGAAAAAATAAGCTCTATGTCTAGAATAGAAATATTACAATTGACATTGCGATTTCTTTTCTATTATGACGTGTACCTTGTGACTTTTCGGTAAACTGCTTACTGCGGTAAGCTTCAAATCCTCGGGCGCCAGATTTTTCTAAAGGTTGACTCCTTTTTGAGGACTTCTGCTAGGGTCCTCACCACAAAGCTTGTCACTATGCTATCTATAGATAGCCTTGTCCCTAGGGTAGCTACAGTGAAGTAAAACCAGGGCCCATTGGGCAGAAAACAGTACCAAAATTGTAGGCTTTAATTACAATTGATACCTGGTTAAAACTTAGCTCGTTAAAAGATGGAGCAGAAATAACATAATAAAACGGGGAATTCCAAATATTAAATATATAATAACAATAAATACACTTTCAGAATAATTAATAAATGCAATTAACGGTATAATTCACAAAAATCCACTCAGGTGGTAAATGTAAGGAAGCTCAAACGGTAGAAAACTGTTACAACATATCTATTTTTACGATATGTTCGGTATCTAAATTCAATTCAACGGTAAGGAATCGGTTGATAAATGATTTACATTTATCAATTTACGGAAAATACAAATCAAGCAGTTCCTAGAGTAATAAGCGGTGTACCTACGGTAATCATTCCGATAGCATTATTACTTGAAATGTTCATTACACACTATGATATATCAAACGGTTAAAGTTCGGTCGGATTGGAAAATATTGGCCTGCACTAGTTTTCCGATTGTACGATATCAGATTTTACGGTATATTCGGATAATTACTCTAATTGAGTTTATTCTGTCACATCACCCACCCGTGTATTAGCTATCAACGGAGTTCCCGGTAATTGTATGACAGTGTTAAATTTCTTACACTTTGCAGATTCAGAATCTAGACAATTAGGGCTTATACTTCAAGTATAGACACAGCGTGCACAAACCCTAACTATCGTATCTGCAATAACCCCTACACCCACGGCCGGGGCTTCTCATACGAATAAGGGGTAATTACGATTATCAATCACACAACCACCCCAACTTATACTTTCGGTATTGACACAGCGTGCACAAGCCGTTGACGGTTTGGTCGTCTAGGATATACTTATACTTCCGGTATTGACACAGCGTGCACAAATATACCAAAGACGCCCCTGTCGTTCAAACATACACACTCTGTACACACCATACAATTACTTGAATATTTCAATTCACATGCGATTCAAATCGTGCGCGGTCCGACCTATGACGGAATAAATTCAAATATAACAATATTAATTATTGAAAGCTACGGAACTCAGATATCATACAAACGTTACCAATCATAAACTACGGAAATCAATATATCGTACTGCCCAAAAAATATGAACTATCAAGCTATCATTTACCTTATGTAAAATTCACTAAACATCACTATTGTTAATTCAAATTTTAAATCTGACTTGAACTCGGATAATAATTAATTCACTCTGATTTTAATATAATGACACTTGAACGGTACTGATTGACAATCAAAATAACAAAAGAGAGCGATCTTTTGTCTGTCACTGCTTTTATATGTTTTCGAGGTTCTGGTCAAGTCCGCACCACCAATTCCTTATTTTGTGCCGAGGCTTTTTTTATTTATGTCCCGAACAATGCTTAAAAGTGACGCTACTTTTTAGATCTAAAATTCGCGCTCATGATATCTCGATAGTTCCTCTTGGCACAGCAAACAAATGTTATCGGAGTTTTTTGGTTGTTCGCCCTTTTTATACATAAGTTGATCGGAATGAATGCAATTTTCAAGCGGGCATGAATTCAATTCATTTATTTGAATAATTACACTTATTCAGAATTACGGACATTTAGAAAAGTGACAATCGGAGCTCACGCATATCTGTTGAAATAATGAACTGTCCAACCGGAATTTACGTGTAATTTTCGTATTTACTGTCTGATCCAAAATAAATGATATTTCAAAATTTAAGCTTCGTTACACTATATATGACACCTACTATTTTTTGCTCATTAATATTTATTTGTTAGCAGAGCCGTTCAATCACCACTTTCGAAACATATGAGTCCTTCCCCTATAATCTTTTCTAATAAACTCGTAATGATCTATATGTGAATTGGAAGATAACTTTGATTTATGGAGCCAAGTTTTGCTTAATCTCAGAATATCTATTTTTCAGTTGATAGAAGATTTTCTATTTCATGCAGATGTGGTAGTAATGAGCGAGTATTTAAATGTCCAATTTTTTTTTGCTTAGGTACCTCGGGGCCCGTGCCTCCGGGTGTGCCGGATTCTTACCGACAACCCCCCTCCCCGTGAGGTTGGTTCTCCTTCCCAGAGCCCTTTGCATTGCGGTCATTAGTGTCCTATTGTGCCCTCACATATTGCTATCTCCTCATCAGTTCGGTGTATTCTATGAAATTCAGTAGCCTGATGTAGGGGATACTTCTGATTTCCTCGGGTGTAGTTTTATCGTCTCCGATGTATGTCCGACGACCTAACGCGTATGCCGTGCATTGACACGGCACATGCATGGGTGTCGCTTCTTCCACGCCGCAACCCCTGCATCCGTGCTGATCTACCAGACCTATCGTGCAGAGATGTTTGTAGCATGGGGCGTGTCCGGTCAGGAATGCAACAATATTCCGTAAGTGCGAAATACGGGGCAGTTGCCTCCAATAGGCACTGCCTCGGGCCATTTTTGGATCACATATTTCACTGTGGCATGAGAAATGCCACGCGTTGGCTCTGGTCCAATCAGGGGATGTTCCGCCCCCGCTTTAGCGAGTGCGACGGCAGTTTCAGTCCTTTCGCGTCTAGTTTCCTCAGACTCAAATACGAGTGTCACTCTATTGGGGCCCTTCACTAGTGGCCTTTACACAATCGAGTACACATTGTGAGGTGATTGTGTATGACTTCAGTGCCTTAAGCACTGTTAGGTCGCTCGCTATGATTGTGATTTGTCTATTCTCATAGTCTCTCTACCTCATAATTCGAGCACATGTTGTAATTGCTAATGTTTTTGCTTGCGATTCTGTCGAAGTGTCCCTAGGTTCAAAGAAATTATTTCCCCTTGGTGCTTTGTCTCGACTGTTCCAGCACCTGTACTTTTTTCGGTATTGGTGCCTTCGGTAAACCATACGGAATCCCCTGGTATCATATGAGAATTGCATCCAGTATTCTCCCGTCCATTCAAGGTTTGAATCGTGAACGGTACGGAAGTGCTATGAACCGTGATCCTGTCGGATCTCATCCCCAATGGCCCAGGTTATCCAAGCAAACCAAGAATGCTTCGGCCTTTTTAATCGGCCTTTCCTCGTCCAATAAGATCAAAGCGATACGCTTCTCTTATGGCTTGTGCTTGAACGGCGAGGTGCAGTGGGTTCAACTGCAACAACTTTACCATCGCAGCCGTTGGGGTTTTCGACATTGCACCTATTATTCCTAAGCACGCCAGCCTCTGAACTCTAGTTCAGAGAATGCTGTTTTTGACCACCACACGATAGCGGCGTATGTTACAATGGATCTCACTATGATGGTGTACACCCAGTGGTGAGTCCCCAGGTTCTTGTGACTGTACGACGATAGGTCCATAGGGTCCTTATCGCTTTATTAGTGGTTTTCTCCAGATGCTTCCTAAAGGTCAGCCTTTTTTCTAGGCTTACCCCAACTTACTTGACCGCGGCCGTCATCTATATCCCCATACAAAACTAAGTCTTGTATGTTGTTTTGTTCCCGAACTTCCCTTGCACTATAATGACGAAGTCATCCCCATATCCGATTACGCAGAATCCTTTACTTTCAAGGAGTATTAAAAGTTCATCCACCACCAGACTCCACAGCAGAAGTGACAGTACATCTCCCTGCGGACATCCTCCAGCGACCTACCCTCCTTCTCAATCCCATTGAGAGTTCCTATGACTGCCCTGCATCGAGGCATGTTGTGGATCCATCTGCACAAGCAGACCCTCCATACATTTTTAGGTTACTAATGTCTGCAACATTCATATTTTGTATAAATTAAAACCTATAGCTAGTTCTATCTTTGAGTGTTTCTATTTGCTTCAGCACTCATTAATGGTGGCTTCATGTTCAATATCATATATACAATTAAATTTGTCTTTATGTTAACTACAGTTCGTGAGCTTCAAAGCACTTACCACATATAATACTTTGTTTATGATAGTCTTGAGATTTATGGTTGAACCATTTACATTCATGACATCTTATTATATTCAAGTTATCATACACTGGACATCTATTATAGCCAACACTTATTTATTTCACAGCCGATACTAATTTTTGAAATGCAGATCCATTACATTCCAAGACTGCATATGCACTTTTCAAACATTTTGCATTACTTCTAAAAAAACAACGAGCACAAACTCGATTAGAATACGTCAGTTTTTGTAGCAATTTAACAAAAACAGAAACTAAAAAAGCAAACAAAGATAGAGAAATTTAAAATAACCAAAAATGTAACTGTAAAAAAACTGCAACTTTTGGATGGCTGTCACAACGCAGAGTGGAAATTAATATTTTAATCTAAATAACAAATTATATTTTTATTATAAAAATATCATAACAAAATAATTTAATAAGAAAATCGTCAAAATGAAATTTTTTGTTCAAATTTTTCTACAAAAACTCGCCGATTCAGACAATAAAATAATTTTTAACAAGTGTCGCCGATTCAGACAATAAAATAATTTGTAACAAGTGTCGCCGTTTCAGACAACATACTTAATTTTTAATTTTTGTCTATCAAAGTCCAACCGCTCTTCCCCTTCATCGGACAAAGTGTTGGAATGGAGGGGGAAAACGTTTGGTGCGCTAGATACGTATACCTGAAATGCACTAATCCCCTGACCCTTTTTAATAACCGAGAGCGGTGCGCTAGATATTTATCCCCACTGAGACAAATTACAAAATATTTGAAGAATCTTAAAATTCACAATTTGCTCCTACAGAATGTGAAGCAACAAAATTATTAACTAACAAAGCAATAACATTATTTTTGAACCTATTTGCATTTGGTCTTTCCAAAACTATGTTGCCTGATTTGTCCAAAAAAATCGTCGAAGGGATCTTGCTTAAAAACACGTGACATGAAAAATGTAATCCCTTTTGCCTTTAATATTTTATAGACTTCCTCTAACGATTGGAGAATAACCACCTAATTTTCAATATGAAGTGGAACAATTTTGCGGATGATTCAGGTTTTGGAAATACATTCCCTCTTGCTTCTCTCAAAAATTCAAAATATGGTGATGACATTTAAAAAATTTACCTCCAGTATAACGTAAATTCTATCCATTGATTTTATCAAAGAACTTCACTGTTTTTTCCGTAAACATCAATAATTCCAATTAACCTAACCTGATCGAACAAAACCTGATATAACAGCAGCAACAGAATGACTCAAATTTGAGCTGCATATGCTACTTTGGTTTTCTTCAATTTCAGCTTATTTACGAGAGCCTCAGTTAATTTAGGCAAGCATCTTAGCTCTCCTGATGCATTATCAATCAGATACACCTTTTCCACATAATTCCACTTTGCTATTAACTTTTCCCCATCCTCAGTGTTATCCCACACTAAATCTTTTGTTAAATGACTATTTCTGATGCCTTTCAGTAAGTGTGGAGGATCAAAAATATGAAAAAGTCATTAACTTCCTAAAAGCGTGAATCTCCTTCATATCCCATTCTTGAATTTTTCTCCAGTTTCCTTGTTTAAATAATTAATGCCTGGTTTGCTGACACCTGGTCTGGTATACTGGCAACAACTGTTGAACCTGCTTCTTCACACTTTTTTTAATATTGTATCAACAAGTCTTACAAAGTCGATTGTTTTTGTAGCATTTCTTGAACAAATATAAGAAATTGGTTGTTTCCACTTTTTACAATGCCTTTAACCATGAACACTACTACATGATCGGCGAATAAACCTGTTTTATCACCATAATACTCAACACCTTCGACACAGCCAGAGTGTTGATGAAAATAAATATTAGGTTGGATGATTATTTCATCGAACTTTAGTACACAGTATCTATCCTTGGGGCATAAATAAGCATGCAAACATGGTTTCATTTATCCCAGCTTCAATGGGTGTTTTGGAGAGGATACTCATTATTGTTTTACTTGAGGGTAATGAAAAAATCGATGACAAAGAAAGTAGGCACCACCACTATGTTTATATAAACCTAATCCCATAATTTCATCATCAAAGGAATATCTTCTTCTTTTACGCTTTTTATGTTGTAATACAAAATGCTGATATTTGAATCCATTGAACTTGTCATTTCATCAATACTTTCATCCTTAGACATGTACTTTAAAATAGAGACCTTTTGGTTGAATACATATTTTCGTATTTTCAGGCAGCTGCCCTATGTTTATAATAAGTTGCACTTGTATGTAATGTACTAGCTTTAGGTCTTAATCTTTGCTTCTGCTGACACCAACTTCTTGTAGCAAAGTACTTGAATAATCTGAAAAATTGAAATAATATTCAAAATGTGACATACATTATTAATTAATTTGTTTAGTAATAATATAATAAAATAAATTATAATCTTTTTAATGGTGGCAAATTAAACTTGTTTTGACTGCCGTATACAAACACTTCATCAAGTTCAGGTGATATAATCTTTTACATTTTAGCATTCAGGATGAACGAGTAAAGTTCAACCAAGAAAAAATTTCAAGCATTAATTTAAGCTTGGGTGGTATTAGGCAAGAAAATTTCACACCATTATGTATTTGAATAAATTATTTCAAAATTTATAGTTTTGCTTTTGACAGCATATAAATTCCCTATTGTACCAACTGTAGTTGCACAGAAATATCAGTTTAAGATTTAACACTACACACTTTTATATTGCGTCAGGTGCGAGTTATTACAACCGATTTTTTTTCAATTCTTGTTGTACCTATATAGTAATAAGTGATTAAAATTATGAGCTTTCAATTCAATTTTACCAACTGTAGCTTTATAGAGATACTATTCTAAGATTTAACACAGCTCATTATTTCACAATGTTCAATTTATATTACTACAATTGGTAGAAAATTATATTTACCAATTTTTGTGACATGTACAAATTTAGTTTGCTCCGCAGTTATTCCTCTCTAAAGAATGTAGTTGCACAGAAATATGTTAAGACTTAAAAAAGTACATTCTTATAGATTACCTTAAGTTTCAGTTATTACAATTGGTAGAAAATTATTTTATGATAATGGCTAAAAATTTCAGCAATAATTCGCTTCAGGGTACCCCTGCAGAAAAAAAATGTCGGGAAATATCTGAGTTGCCTTGGTGACGCTAGAAAAATTTTAATGGTTGAAAAATGTAGGTGTGAAATTTCCACTCAAATTTCCGTGAGTGTGCGTGACTGCATGAGCTAATTTTGAACGTTTGCACGTTAACACTACATTTTCATGACTACCCAGTTTTTTCACAGTGCAGTTGCGCGCCAACGTGCATCACGCATACTCAACCATGTATATGTTGACGACTAGCCGTATAGGGTAGTTAGAATCGAGAAGCCAAATCTGCGAATTCTTAGATTTCTGCAAAATGAGTGCTTGCCGGAAGAGATTTTTATTTGCTGCCCAAGTATCTCGACCTATATTTCCCCAATTTAGAAAACCATCTGGGGTTGGTATTTATCCTATGAAAATGTTAAGATAAGTAACCGTCGGATTTTGTCTCCACAATTATGGATGATAATAGATTTTCGTATAATCATCATAATCATAGCGTCAATCAAACAAACTTATTTGCGACTACCGAAGATCTGACTTCATAAGCTACAATACATAATTGGGTTCCTACAGATATCTACGAAATAAAGCGTTTTTTGAATTACATTTACCTATATTATGGGTATAGTTCGTGAACAAAATATTTCTGAGTATTGGAGGCAAGAGTAAATATTCAAAAACATAATGTTTGCGATTAAATGCGGATTTCCACCACACAAACACTTCAGCTACAATTTCGAGTTGGAAACAGATTTTGTTTTTAAGCCCAATCGAAGCCCTGTTTCAACCAGATCAACAGAACACAAGCTTTGTTTTCGTTTTCAATGAAACGAACAGTTGCAAACAACATGTTGTCTTCAGACGAACTTGAATTCATTTTCGCCTTTAGATTTTTCTTTTACGAAGAACAAAACCGCGAAAAAGACCAAACTACTGCCAAAGTAGACTTTTGAAACTGAAAAGAGAATACTGAACCAAAAAGATCATAACTGATTTTCAAAAAGGACATGGACTGAATGGGGAATTTTGTAAGAAGAGCATCGATTTCGAGTATCTATTGCATCTGGTTGGTCAGTTCTTGACCTGTGCATCTGGTTGGTCAGTTCTTGACCTGTTCAAAACAACTGCATCTCATTTCAACGAACTGTGTTCTTTGAAAAACAGACAAAACATAAAAACCTTTTGATATTTCAGCCCCGAGAAATGTAATGATGCTGTTGCGAAAAACAGACACAAGTTACAGGGTTTCTCGAAATTGCTTGTGTTTGCGGATAATTATTTGTTGATTTTATTGCTAGAAAACATGAGTTTGTGTTTTGTTTTTGTTTTCTGTCTTTGTCATTATGATATTCCCTATACTGATTCCTATAATTTTTCGTTATTACTTACAGGTATTTATTTAAAAAAGCACTGCTTGAAGATAAAATAGCAAGACAAGAAATTTTGGAAAGAAGGGAATTGAAAGAAAAACAAATAACTGAAGACAGTGTCAAATGGGAACAAGGCGAGTAATTAGTAAATGACATAAATAGAAGAAAACTACTTTACTTACTTGTTCATATTTTCAGAAGATTTTGCCAATGATATTGAACTGACTGAAGAGCAACAGATAAAATTATTAGAGCAGTATGAAAATGAAAGGAAGCTACAAAATAAAAATATTCCAAATACAAATGAGTCTGGTGAAGAAGCAAACGTATTCGAAAATAAGTTGAAAAAGCCTGTACCTTCTGATACAGCAGCAAAGAAAATAAATAAAGAAGATTCCGCTATTAGTTTAGATAATTCTAGCAGCACCAGCAGTATAGATGAAGAATGGGAAAAAATCAACGACCTGGAGAAATAATTAAAATTCATACCTTTCAATTCGTATAAGTAGGATTCATATTCAATATATATATATTATGTATATTACATTTTTAAAATTTTATAAACTGTTAATAATTTTATTTTATTATTTTAATTTCTAATGTATAATTTTTCATTCAATGTTTTTGTTGGAATATGTAAAATCGAAGAAAGTTCTCAGTACTTTTGTTTCGGCATTTCCACCTGATCCAGAAACTACGCTGATTGTTATCAAATCGCTTCTGTAGTTGTTTGAAGCGAAAACCAAAAAGAAAGCGAATTCCTTTGGTACTCCAAATCCAGACATCTTTTAGTCAACTTGAGAAATGCATCGGTATTAACTGGATACAATCGACTAAATGCACTAAAAGAAAAGGAGAATTAGAATCATAGAAATAACGATTTTATTTTAATTAAGCTTGATTAAGAAGGATTGTAAACGCGCTAGATAAGGTATTTGATTACGTTTCCTGTAAACATATATTTCGTGATTGCAGAATACCACCAAATTTTTCCAAACCATCTATTGAAACCTTTGGTCTGCAGGTTAGCTGAATGAAACGCCAAAAAAAATCCAGCCAAGTTTATTTCGCATAATTAGATATTTGAGCAGTAGTTACATCTAAAAAGGATTTAAGAGCCAATTAGAATCCACTATATTCCCTCACCAATACAAATTTTATGCTGACAAACAACTAGTAAGTACAGATAATTGGTGCAATTCACCAACTTTTATTTGCTCAACAAACAAATACATAAGATAGCAAGATTATTCAAGGTTGCATACATTCAGATATAAATTAATATTGCCGGGGGATTTGATGCACAAATTTTTTAAGTGCATTTTAGTGCACTTTTTAATGAACTTCCTGAATATTGTTTGTACGTGCTTGAAAACTTGTAGTTAGAGAGTTTTAAGGTCCCTGATTGTGAATCTGACATCAAAGTGGTAAAAAAATTCTATCTTGCATTAATATGCATTTGAAAATGCATTAATATGCATTTTCAAATGCATTTTATTATGCATTTTTTTCTTCATTTCTTTAATATTGTCTGAAATCAGTTGAAAATAGCTACTCGGGGGTTTTCGAGGTCGCTGATTACGAATCCGATGTCAAAGTTATAAGAAAATTGATAGATTGCATAATTAAATTCAATTTAACCTCGTCGTTATACCGGACCTCGAGTTACACCGGGATTCGGATATGTAAAGATAAAGCATTTCATAAACAAACATAAAGATTTTTATATTTTTACAACAATTTGTACATGATACATGTTACTCATTTTTATCTGGATTAAAAACATCATTTGAATCTGACAGCTCAGCAATTTCATCATCTGAATCATTATCTTCTTGTCTGGTATCGAGTA
The DNA here is from genome assembly GCA_958510875.1 of Endomychus coccineus. Lineage (NCBI taxonomy): Eukaryota > Metazoa > Arthropoda > Insecta > Coleoptera > Endomychidae > Endomychus > Endomychus coccineus. The sequence goes on from OY294068.1 coordinate 91,718,379, forward strand.
ATTCAACATTTGTGCAGTTGATCCCATTGCATTTTTTGCATGCCATTGTGCAGGTAAATCCACTTTTTCTACAACCATATTATTTTCCGCAATTAGTCACGCACCCACAAGATATAATATTTATTAGTTCTTCTGGTGCTGCTGGTTGTGTCATCGGAATCGGCTCAAAATATTGATTGACTCATTTCCATCCCCACTTGGAGGGTGCTAAGTGATTGATGACATTATCAACATCTACCTCGTCCATACTGTCCTCAATTATGTCTAGATTTGTTTGACAATATTTGAAACCATACATCCAATTTTGTACTTGTATGTAGACACGTTCCAAATGTTGTGTAAAGGCGTCTAATATTGGTACAAGAGTACAGAGACGTACTGCTTTCTTTTTTGAAGTCACACTGGCAAACGACCTACAAGACCTCGAGTTACACCGGGATTCGGATATGTGAAGATAAAACAGTTCATAAGCAAACATAAATATTTTCTTTTTCAATATCCGTCAAGTTTCATCAAAATGTGTCAGTCTTTATATTGAGACTTCGCCACGCGTTTATCTATAGGTACCTACCTGAAATTTTGAACGAAGGTAGTTTATACGAATATCAACAAGTCGTTGTATTAATAGAAGACGTTCTTGTCCTATTGATCTCACTTGCGCCATAAAATCGCAAAATGTATTTTTATAAACCACCTTCTGGTTTAAAAACTGATGAAACTTATTCAAGTGATAGTTTTGACGAGTATAAGCTATGTAAGCCGCATATTTTATTATTGCACGCATTTACCAGGTGCGATACCACGTCCGCTTTCTTCAATAAAGGATAACAAGTATTTTCAAAAACTTTGAAAAATATCCAATCTCCAAGAGCATGCAGAAAAGTTGTTGCTGGTTTTGTATGGTGCAACATTAAGCTTCCGCAAGCCCAACATACCTGCAGAATACCAGGTACCAATATTAGAGCTCTCACACATCTTGAGATGTAGGTCGTTTGCCAGTGTGACCTCAAAAAAGAAAGCAGTACGTTTCTGTACTCTTGTACCAACATTAGACGCCTTTACACAACATTTGAAACCTGTCTACCTACAAGTACAAAATTGGATCTATGTATGTAAAAAATGCAATGGGATCAACTGCACAAATGTTGAATTACCCGATACAAGACAAGAAGATAATGATTCAGATGATGAAATTGCTGAGCTGTCAGATTCAAATGATGTTTTTAATCCAGGTAAAAATGAGTAACATGTATTATGTACAAATTGTTGTAAAAATATAAAAATCTTTATGTTTGCTTATGAAATGCTTTATCTTTACATATCCGAATCCCGGTGTAACTCGAGGTCCGGTATAACGACGAAGTTAAATTGCATTTAATTATGCAATCTATCAATTGTATATGTAAATATATACTGATAATTCTGAGAATGTTTTGAGGTGTTATTGTGGATCCATACTAGATGGTAGTAAATAAATATAAAACAGGATAAATATTTACATAAGTTTATGTCAATCTAAAATTAGTTTATATTTATTTCTGGGGATTTGTAATAAATGCAATTTGAATTTGCTTTTGAATGATTTCAAACCTACAATTTGTTTAAATTCCTCTGGAATTGAATTATAAATTTTAGGTGCTAAGTAGGAGAAAGATTTCTGCCCCAATGTTTTATTCATATGTGGAATAACAAAGTGATGTTTAATTCTAGTATTGTAGTTATGTGTAGGTAGGTTTGAGTTATTTTTTAACCCATGATATTTCTCGCAAATAGATAAATAAAACAATTGCCTAATATCTAAGACATTTGCTTCCTTGAAAATTTTGTCATTTGAATAAGTTTGAACTTTTGAGAATATAATTTTTAAGAATCTTCTTTGAATCACTTCCAGTGGATGTATATATGTTTTCAAGGCTGCTCCCCACACGGATATACCAAAATTCCCAAATATTTAATATCATTTTTCGAAGGAATGATATGTTCTTGCTTATAATCTACTAATTTTAAATGGTCAAATTCAGGACCAGACAATTTACTACTCATGAATAGAACATAGCCAGTTTTATCAAAATTGATTGTGAGAGATTTGTTTTCAACCCAATTATTTACTAACGCTAAATGTGTTTCTGCTTTTGCTTTCAACCCGTCCCAACAATCATCCTCATAAATAATTACAATGTCATTGGTAAACGCTATTATTTCACCGACATTATTACATGAGCAGAATATGTCATTGATATAAATAGGAATGATATTCAAGGATTGAGTCAGATTTATACTAACTTGATTAATTAAAACTCTTGCAAATTCCTACATACGTCTTTATAATGTTAAAAGTATATTTTAGGAAGAACGCTTAAAGTAAACTAAATTCCAATGCAGGTCTAAAACCTTTTCAAGTACGTCATAAATCTACATCTGGGTCGTGTTATTACAAACAAATAGCTTAGAACTTCAGTTGCTTTGAGACCATAGCAATATGCGTTTGTGCATTATGAGAATATTACTTAACAGTGGTTTCTTGTTACAAAAAAATCTATACTTTAATATTAACGATACAATTTTCGATTATTCGTGGTTCTGTTCGTTTCGACGGCGTGAGCTTTTTGATTGAAGATTGTGCGATATGGACGCTTGTGATAATTAGTTTTAGTTAACCCCTTTTTAACAAAATAAGTCTTCTGATGATGGTCGTGAGACCGAAACGTACGTAAAGACGAACATTTATAACAGAGTGTTAATGTGACCTAATTCCCGAGAATTTTTTATATAATGATATAAATACTAAAAGTAGGGGACCCAATATGGTCCCTTGTGGTACACCATATTCAATTTGACTTTGCTCGCTCTCAATCCCATTCACTTTGATAGATTGCTGTCTATTGTGTAGATAACTTTTCAATAGCTTCAGACAGTTGTTTCTAATTCCTATATTCTCCTAGAGAGGTCAGAAGTATTTCGTGATTGATGGAATCAAACGCTTTAGAAAGGTCTATGAAGATTCCCAGGCATTTTTTTTTGTCATTTAAGGCATTATGTATTTCCCTGTAAATTTCAAAATAGCCATCTTCGGTTGAAGTGTTTTCTTTAAATCCATACTGTTTTTCTGAGATAATGTCATATTTTTTCGAAACTTTTTGCGAAATTAGTTGTTAAAGAGATGGGTCTATAATTTGTCGCACTAGTTCTATCGATATTTTTATATATGGGAATGATAATCGATGTTTTTAATGAATTTGGCCAGTAACCATTATCTATACATTGATTTATTATATATGTCAATGGTTCGACTATAAAATCAACTATCGTTTTTAAAGTTTTAGTTGATATTATCATATCCAGTGGATTTTTTATTTTGAAGGTCTAATATAACCTCTTTTATTTCATGCAAGTTAACTAGCAGAATTTGAAAGGAGTTTGAAACTAACAATTTTTTATCAACCGAAATTGAACTCTTTTTTTTTAATTCTATTTGCTAGTAGTTTCCCCACTTCTGAAAATTGTTTATTAAAAATATTCGCTATATCTTTCTTTTTGTTAGTTAAGACACCTTCATAATTTTTTCTTATTTTCCTTATTGTCAGTTATATTGTTAATTATTTTCCACAAATTTGTTGAGTGATTAGAGTTTTCATCGATCTGTTTTTTGTAATAAATATATTTTGCTTTAAGTCCTGTTAGTTAATTTTTATAATTTGTATACCTGTTTTTAAATTCCAAATCATTTTGATTATTTTTTACTAATTTGAACATACAATTTTTTATATTTACGGAATTTAATATACCATTTGTAATCCATGGTGCAATTTTAGTTTCTTTCCTCTTTCTTTTTTTATAAAACGTACAGACTTCAATATAACCCGTAATTATCTTGATAAACTTGTTTGTAGCCGAATCAATATCTGTTGCATTATATATGGATGTCCATTTTTCATTTTCAAGCAGATCATAAAGGTTATGATAGTTTATTTGTTTAATAAAATGTTCTTTTTTTCTGGTTGTGATACGGTTATTAAAAACTATTTGCAAAGCTGTTGTGTAATGATCAGTTATGTCAGTGTGGATTATAATTGGTATTATTTGTTCAGTTATATTATGTTTTGATTTAAGGAAAATATGATCTAAGCAAGAACTACTATTACCCCGACCTCTTGTAGGACTGTTTATTGAGGACAGGTAACCGAATTCATTTAAGATATTTACGTATTCATTATTATCATAATTATTTTTTAATAAGTCGATATTAATATCACGTATGAATATATAATAGTCACCCTTGTATTTTATATCATTTAATAAATAATTATGTGAAAGTAAGTTGAAGTCTGCAGGATTTAAATTTGGTGATCTATAAGGCTGTTATGATAATATAAATATTGTTGTTCAATTGTATTTGAATTTGCAGAAAATTATTTTCGCCTACCGGAATAATTGAATATTTATATTTTAATTCAGATTTTAAGTAAACTACTGTTCCATCATTCTGGTTGTAGTTGCTATTGTTATATATAATGTCGTACCCGTTTATTTCAAATAGATCAGGATCCTGAATTTTCCATGTCTCAGTTAGAACGAGACACTCTGCGCTTATATCTAGATTTGTTAGGAAGATTTTGAATTCATCTAAATTTTTATTCAAGCTACATATGTTATTGTGGATTATTTTGAAGTTATTTGTTGAATTATTAATTGCCATAACTTTTCTACACCCTACTGCATTGTGTAACAAGTAGTCTACAATATCAGTGACATGGAAATCTCTGATATATCGATCCATTTTTTATGAGTTTGTACAAATATTAGATATTTCACAGAGGACTAATATATAGGTAATTCAAAATCAAGGAATATTTGAAGATCTGAAGGTAAATTATAACATAGTAATAGCATTCAATTCTTGAACACTTGAATGAGGATATAAAAATAGAAATAGTTATGTTAGTATACTAATGCATACATACATATTATTAAGTAATATCTTACTATTCTAACTTTAAAAATAACATTCATTACTTTTCAATTAGTTACCCTTTTTATAAGTCTTGTTTCTATCAGTTGTTGAATTACTTCTAGTCTTTATTTTGTCAGAACTTACACTTGCTCCAATTATTATTTTTTCTATATTTTTATTCAGATGCTTTTCTTCTCTAACTGGTGTTGAGATAACTGTGTTGATTATTTTTTCATTGATTTCTTCTTCATTTTCTCTACATTCAAAGCTACGATTTGCAATTGTTGGAGTTGGAGGAGCGCTGTACGATTTTTTTTCTAATTCAATTTCTGGTATATCATTTTCTTCTCTGGTATTACGTTCCTGGACACTATAACTTTCATTACCAATATGTAACTTATTATTTTTATAAATGCATTAGGGTTCGACTGCTTTGCTTTTTTCAGATGTTTTCGAAGAGTAAAATCATCTCTTTGTTCTCTTGTTGTTAAGTCACGGTTTATACTTATATTTGTATTTCTGAGTCTATGACAGTTTTTTATAATTTTTAATTTAGTTAGAAACGAAACAAATTCTACTACGATTCACTTCTCTCCATTTCTTCCAGTTAGATGGTAAATATTATTAAACTCATTATCGTTTAGTCCAATTTCCAATAATTCATTAAATTTTTGCTTAATAAAATCAATTAGAGACAATTCTTTATTAGGTGTTAAGCCGACAATCACGATATTTTTTTCTTTTGATAGGATTCTATTTTTTCGACTCTTTCTTTAAATTTTCGATTTCATGAAGTTTATTTTCAAAAACACGTAATTTGGTTTTTAATTGATTTATTTCTTTGATCTAACAGATTTCCCTCATTTATTGTTTGTTGAGTAGCTGACATATCCTTGATTTATAAAGAAGTAAATTAACTTTGTTTTTATAAAACAGATAAACACCGGCACAGCTGTCTAAGGGATTATCTGAGACTTTCTAAGCAATGATTTCGCACGAGTTTTATAATTTCTCGAATAGTTTATTGTTAATATCTACACAACACTTTTTATTTTAAGATAGTAATTTTACCACTTTGTTGCACTTTAATTTATCTATAACTTAATATGAATTTTCTTCACAAAGGCGATTCTGTTTTCCCGTATTATTTTCACGCAAAAGATACTCGATTTATACACGTCTGTTCATGCCGACGGCTACTACATGATATACATTTCTTGTACAAATAACTGATTTTACTATCGTTTGTTATAGATGAGTCTAAATGAATTGAATAAATCATCACTTACTGCTGAGAGTGAATAGAAACAAAGCTTGTACATAAACCTGAAGCTGTACGTTTGAAAATTGTAGGTAGTTGTTTTGGTGATGCCGTTCTCATCGAAAATTATTTTTCTACCGCAACGAGTAACTGCAGCTTATAAGCAATATATCGAACAATATGCTTATAAATTAAACCCAAGCCACATGCTGCGACCATATTGGATATATCCAAACAGCACTGACACAGATTATTGAGAGGAGAATAGCAGGATTGAATCCCGATGACCAGGTCGGTGTTACCTTCTGTTCCAGGGAATTTTCGCGGGGTCAATGCTGTGTCAGTTTTAGGAGGGCCTCAGATATCACGTTTCATATTTGGCCCAAAATGTCGATAATATACCAATCTAATTCAGCTACACTGAATACATAAACATTTTGCCATGGCATCAGACCAGAAGGTAGCAGTGGTATTCCTGAAATACAGCAGTTTCAAAAATATCTCTGATTATAGAATTACTGTGTACTAGTATGGTACAAAGGGTTTTTGGTGCGCCGTTATCAGTCTCTGCGAGAGCATGGTCTTGATCCACCTGACCAAGGTGTGATTGATTCCGTGTCTCTCCGCAGCATGACACATGGACTCGAAGGAGGTATTGTCGAACGCTCCTTCGATCTCCAGGAAACCGCATATGGCGCACTGTCCGAGACTAATAGCTCCTTCGATCTGGGTAACCAGGTGATAAAGGCCGTCTCGGTTGATGTGCCCGCCTGATAGGCATACTGTCGACGGTGAAGCGGAACATCCTTTAATGCGCCGTCTTTGATAAACCTATCGATCAGTCTGTCCAGCGCTTTCAGGAGAAAGGATCTGAGGCTGATAGGTCGGAAAGATTTGAAGTGAGTTCTTCCCGCCTTAGGTATAAAAACGACTTAGACTGACCTCTAAAACCTTGGTATAAAGCCAGGGGCGATACAAAATCGGAATATCCGGAGCACCGGGATGGTGATGAGCTCCAAGCCCTCTTGCAAGAGAGCTGGGAAGATTTCGTCCTCACCCGGTGATTTGTAGGGCGCAAAGCTCGAGATGGCTCAGCGCACTCTTTCATAGCTTACCACATTCGATGCCATCCTGTAGTCGATCACTCTCGCGTTGACACGGAAGTCTTCGGGTGGTGTGACTATGAGGTTCTCTTCAGACCCGGAGAAATGCACATTAAATGTCGTATTGTCTCGTCCGGCGATGACGTGTACTCACCGTTCGGCAGAATCACTGATCTTATGCCAATCAAGGAATCCTTGGAGAGAGATTTGCATAGCCTCGTTGTTGAAGAGTTTTCTCACCCGTTTCTGATCTTCCTCTACTTTGCAAGTCCACCAGGGGTGTTATTGCCGTTCCTCCTTCGTTTAAGAGAGCATCATAATCCAAAGGCAGAGGTCATGACCGTGCTGATTCCACGCACAGCGGCATCAGCCTCTTCCTCCTTGAAATGCAGGAAGATAGGAGAGCCTACCGCTCAGTTCCTCTCTAAAGGGGTCCCAGTTGGTGGCTCTCGGATTTCTGTAATACTTGTCTGGGTTGGAAACAGATTCCAACTCGAACAGAGTTCTGTCTGTGGTCCGAAAGTGAGGCTTCCGTAGACACATTCCGGCTTCGGACCCACCCCTTGATTGCTCTAGAGCTAAGAGTTAGATCAATTACTTCCTGCCTGCGTGGGGTGAAGTAGGTAGGCCTTTATCCTCTATTGAGAAGCTCCAGCTGAGTGGAGATGAAGAACTCAAGTAGTGCCGTCCCTCTCGAATCTCCTAACTTCCTCACACCGTGTGGTGGGAGTTGGGGTCGCATCCCAGAAGGAGTGGCACTCCCTACCCCTCACAACGTCTATCTAATTCGACCACTTCCGCAGGTGGTGGGTTGTTGGAGCCATAGGGAAAGTATGCAGAGCAAACTACCACCTCCGTTCGAACTCCTTCCACGAGGTGCCATATCCTAACCGCAACCAGATCCCTGTGACAGAATCCCGGCATCGGGAAGGCAGAGGTACAGTAGTGTAGCGTGTCCCCTATTTGGCGTAGGCCTTCAACATGGCCGTGGTAGACCCACGGCTCTTGTATCAAGCATACGTTTATTTTGAGCTCAGAGAGTCTTTTTGCCAGCATCGCAGTTGAAGACTTGCCATGCTGAAGGTTAGCCTGCAAAAAGTTTATTTTGACCTCCATTTTATCGCTAAACCCGGTTAAAATAAAAATGCCCTCACACTGGGCACGTAGGTCAGGAGGGGCCGAGGGGCCAGGCGGTCCCTCGGGCTTTCCCTATTTCGAGATGGGGGGTCAGTGCTTTGAACTGGCCCCTTCTCTATCGCAGAGGGCCCTAGAAGTGTTACCTGGGCCCTCGTTGTTATCTTGAAAGGCTGGAAGTTAATCGTCCCCAACCTGTCAATGGACTCTTGATCCAGCCAGACAATCAGTATTAGCCCGTTAGGCTCTTCATTCCTCTCGAGTATGCCCCAAGAGGTGGCTCTGAGCCCGGGGTTTTGTTTTTCCAGGGCACCTTAGGTGTCCTGGTTTATCAGGTGCCTTTTCCCAGGCAGCCACAACATCGCTGGTCTCTTTCTGGGAAGAGCTGATGGCTCTACCGCTAGGGGGTTGACGTTGTCTCAAGGTTTTAATCACTTGTGATACCGGTCCGTTGTGACCAGCAGACAACGCTTCCACAGCCTTGTTGGGTGGAAGCGGGGGGCAGGGCCTCTTCCATCAGTGCGAAGACCGTGTCCCCCATTGCGTCCGTGAACCCCTGGAGTTTATCGGAAGTGAAACCTGCATCCTGCCTGCCCTCCCGAAATATGTCAAGCTCCAGAATTTCTCCTCCGGTGAGAGCCCCTGCATAGCTGCCCCTCGCAGGCCCTTGAGGTCTGCGGCGTTTGCCACGCGGGTGCTCTCAGGGATGGACGCCGGAGTTCGGGAGTGTTCGATGGCCCCCTTGACGTCTTTTTTCCGGAAGGCGCCGGAGGCGGCATGGGGACTGGATTCTCGCGTTAGCAGAGTCCTTGGCCTCCCGCATCCTCCGGCGTCACTTCCTCTCGACCCCACAAATGTTGGGTCGTTTCACTTTGACCTTGCTCAGCCCCCTGGACAAGGCATTTATCTCCTCGGGGTCCTCTTGTGAGATCCGCGGGAGGGCTTCGGAGAGATGAAGGCACCATAGAGGAGCCTTCCGAGGGTTGGGAGGAGGAAGGCACCCTGAGGAGCCTTCTTCCAGGAAGGAAGGAAGGGGAGGCAACGGTATGGAGCCTCCTCGGTTTTTTTGTTTCTGTTTGGTTCCTATTTGGTTCCCACGAGTAATGGGGAAAGGTTGGTCGCCATCCGCAGAGCCCCATATAGATGGAAAGTCGGAATAGTACTGGGATTTGACCCGGTTTCCCAGAGGAACCATTCACGGCACGGTAATCTCACCCCTTGAGTTGGGTTTTTGGGGCATCTGGTCCGGGACTCGTTATTCAGTATATTCGGGGCTATCCAGGTACAAACAAGTCTGTTCCTGGACGTTCGGCTATCCGCCACCTGCCGACCCGCCTGACACCCCGAAGCCTGAGGGCGAAGAGTTTCGCACACCATAAAATGCCAGAAACACCTCGCTGCGGGGGATCTTGTTTCAGCTGTCAACAAAGTCCCGCGTATCCTCTAGACGAGAAAATTGATTGCCCAGACTGTTCACGCTACTTTAAAAGCCGTCCTTGTTACGATAATCATAAAAAACAGGGATCCTTGGTTAAAGACAATAATCGTTAAGTCAGAGAGAGAGAGAGAGAGAGCGCGTTTCTGTGGAGAGGAGTTATGTAAGATCTGTAACAAGCATGTAGCTCCCGATTATTTATGCTATATTCAAACGGATGCGGATAAACCTAAATGTAGCGATCTTTTGTTTGTCTTTTACGATTTGGAGACACAACAGCAAAATATTTTGGAAAATGGTTCTTTCCTCCATGAACCGAATCTTTGAGTTTTCCAACAATGTCGCAACGAATGTAAGAAAAATAATTTTGAAATTTGCTTAAAATGCGGTGTTCGTCAACAAATTCTCAGATGTGATGATTCGATTTCCCCCTTCGCTGGCCATATCTTGTCCTTACTCAAGAAATTCAAAAATTTTATTGTTTTCGCATATACAGGCGGTGGTTTGATCACCAGTTTATTCTAAATTATGTGAGACCAATTTGAAACCTGATATGATGATGCGCGAAACAAAATCAATTTCCATGAGTGTGAGAAATGTAAAATTTTTGGTATCCTTAAATTATTTTCCAATGGCATCATCTAAATTACCAAAGCTTCTGGTTTTTCTGAATTGAAAAAGGTCTACTTCCCACACTTATGCAATCGTTCGAAAAATCAAAATTATGTAGGTCCAATGCCTGCAGTTGAATTTTACGACCCGGATAATGTAAAAACCGAAGATCTCGGTAAATTAATAGCGACACGCGACGCGTATTAATGGAAATTATGTTTTCGATATTCAAAACTGGATTTCGAGTGTAGTTATATTGACAGAAACCTGCTTAAAATGCCGTAAGCAAATGCTCGATGAAACGAACGTTTGCCCTTTGACCGAAGCTTGTACTATAGCTAGTACGTGTAACCAAGTTTTTCGGCGTAATTTCATAGAGCCAAACACTATCGGCATCATCCCAAAGAACGGTTATCGTGCAAAGGGTAATCAATCTAAACTAGCAATACATACAATGGCTAATGTGGGAGTTGTGTGAACTGCTTTATAGACATAGTGAAGGGATAATCCATCAGAAACTTTCAACACCCGATACGAGAGCACACTTGCTAAAATCGCTACATTAAGTTCGTTGAATTATGAAATTTCGGAAGTATGGGAATGTGAATTCCGGAAAAGTTTTAATTCAAAGTTGAAGTATATAAGGAAAATCATCCCCTACATATTGCTTCCCCTGAATCTTCGCAACATATTTTACGGAGGTCGTAGACGATGAAGTTTTATAAATGTAAAGATAACGACAAAATTAAGTATGTAGACGTGTGTTTTATCGTTGGGTTTGTGAACATGTGGTTTCCTGTAGGCCAACAAGAGAATCAGCCCGAAAAGAAAATTGTAATCAAACCTCATGAACTGTTTGACATAACTCTCATTGTTAATTATGAAGAGCGCGAGGAATTTTACACATACCTCTCCACAGTGAATGTGGTCTTAACCGCACTGCTCAGGCCAGACTACAACTTTATAGATATTTAGAACAATTGGGTAATGAAGCCATATATTTTGATACCAACAGCGTCATGTATGTAGTTAAACTCGATTATTGGGATGTACCAACAAGTAGGTACTTTCCTTAGTGAAATGACGGACGAGTTGGACACTTATGGTTCTGGCAGCCATATTACTGAATAATGTAATACGGTAACAACACCGGAAATCACTCGAGGTTCTATCTAATATTGGGTATACTAGAGGTAGAGGTACGGAAGCTACAGAGAAAATAGAAGTTCAGTATTAAGAACTAAAATGAATAATTGTGTTACAGAGAAACTAACACAAATTTAAAAAAAAATGGGTTTGAAGTATATGTTTGGGACAGATGAATTCAAACTATCAATTCGAAACTTTACACATGGAGCGTGTATTTAAAGTTTATAATTGGAATATGTAGCTGAAGTACATATGTACATAACGTATGTACAGCAACAACAACAAAAGAAGAAGTAGAATAGAAACGAAAGACAAAAGATAATATAATAATAAGAAGCACGTTTTTGGTTACTACATAGCAGTCGAACGGTGACTCCGGATTACTCAGAATTTAGATATGACGCGTTAAATTTACTGGTTCGTAAATTCAATATCGTACCATAAGTTATCGAGCAGAGCGGTTAGCCGAAATACTCGACGCTATTCGCTTTGTTTCGAGCACTCTTTAGTGCGCTAACTATCTGACTGATTGTAGAGAGAATTAGTACCTTGTAACGAAGCTCAAATTTTGAAAGATCATTTAATTTTGGATCAGCAGGAAATACGGATGTTACATGTAATCTCAGTTTGAACAGTTCATTATTTCAATAGATATGCGTGAACTCCGAATGTGTATTCCGTGATTGTCACTTTTCTAAATCTCCGTAATTTCGAATAAGTGTAATTATTCAAATAGATGAATCTAATTCATGCCCGTTCAAAAATTGCATTCCATTCCGATAAAATATGTTGCAAAAACAGGGGTTTGGCAAGTTAATGAATCAAAGTTTTGAACAATGTTATGTATAAAAAGGGCGAACAACCAAAAAACTCCGATAACACTTGCCTAGTGTGCCGGAAGAAACTAGTGGAGCATCATGAGCGCGAATTTTAGATCTAGAAAGTAGCGTCACTTTTAAGCATTGTTCGGGACATAAGTAAAAAACCCTCGGCACAAAATAAGGAATTGGTGGAGCAGACTTGACCAGAACCTCAGAAAACATATAAAAGCAGTGACAGATAACAGATCGCTCTCTTTTGTGCTCTCTTTGGTGATTTTGATTATCAATCAGTACCGTTCAAGTATGATTATATTAAAATCAGAGTGGATTAATTATTATCCGAGTTCAAGTCAGATTGAAAATGTGAATTAACAATAGTTTTCCGTATTAGTGAATTTTACAAAAGGTAAATGACTTAATAGTTAATTTTCTGGCATTACGATATATTTTCCGAACCCACCGAATGTTAACCGTTTGATATATCGTAGTGCGTTTTAACAACATTTCAAGTGACAATGCTATCCGAATGATTACCGAACACCGCTTATTCTCTAGGAACTGTTTGATTTGTATTTTCCGTAAATGATATATGTAAATCATTTATCAACCGATTCCGTACCGTTGAATTGAATTTCAATACCGAACATGTCGTAAAATAGATATGTTGTAGCAGTTTTCATATAACGTTTGAGCTTCCTTACATTTTCCGTCTGGGTGAAATTTTGTGAAATAATACCGTTCAATTGCATTTATATTGATTATTCTGAAAGTGTACTTGTTATATTTATTATATATTTTAACATTTGGAATTCCCCGTTTTATTAAATTATTTCTGCTCCATCTTCAGACGAGCTAAGTTTTAACCAGGTATCAATTGTAACTAAAGCCTACAATTTTGGTACTGTTTTCTGCCCATTGGACTCTGGTTATACTTCACTGTAGCTACCCTAGGGACAAGGCTATCTATAGATAGCAGAGTGACAAGCCTTGTGGTGAAGACCCTAGCAGAAGTCTTCAAAACGGAGTAAACCTTTGGAAAAATCTGGCGCCCGAGGATTAGGAGCTTACCGCAGTAAGCAAAATACCGAAAAGTCGCAAGGTACACGTCATAACCTATAAACTCGGAGATAACTACACGTACCGAAACGCCCCTACAATTTACGTTGGAAGAGCTAGGTGTGCCGGATCCTGAATTTCTCAGCTTTGTGTGCCAATGCCACTCTCTATTTTTGATGCCGATTTATTCATTTTGATGGATTTGTAACTTCTAAGTTTATTATAATAGTGTATCTACTTCCAAGATAGAGCGCACGTGGACAAATGCATGCGGCGTTCACGTGAACAGAATACTCACATCGCGGTTTGAAATGCTGACCAGCCTAGAACAAACATGCGATTTTGTTTCAAAAATTAGCAAATCTAATAAAAGAAAATATCCTCTAACCGGTTCATACGGTGATTCCGATTCACTCAAAATGTTCACAGAATATAGATATAATGAGTTACATTTACTGGTTCATAAATTATACTCGACGCTAGTCGCTTTGTTTTGCGCACTGTTCGGTGCTCTAACTATCTGGCCGATTGTAGAGAAATAGTGCTTAAGAATCGAACTCGCATAACTAGACAGACTGCGGCTCGTACTCTTGATAGGCATATGCGAAAGATGGAGTGAGCGTAGGATACGAAGTCGCTATCCTTTCACTCAAATGGCACATTAAAACGGAATGTGCGTAGCGAACGAGGTCTTTTCCGATTTCGGCTCGTTGTTGGTTTCTACATAGCGGTCGAACGGTGACTCCGATTTACTCAAAATTTTCACAGAATATGTATGATATGATGTGTTAGTTTGCTGTATGATAAATGGAAAGAGAATGTCATTTCATTTCAATCAATGAAGTGTCATGTCATTCTAGAAGAAGATGGTTTTTAACGCATGCTCATTTTTATTAAATACATATAACTAAAGCATGCTCATATCTGTCACAATTGAACTTCTGTTTCGAGATTAGGGCTTTGGTGGTTGATATTTAAAGTTGCCAGTCATCGACGCTCCCACTACATTAACCGGGGACCATAGTTCACGAACTTTGATCCCCCGGACAATAACTTCACTAACTGTTTTGATGGCGTATCTATTAAGTCACAAGTGATTTACCATTTTGACAAGTGTTTGACATTTTGACACATGTTTTGGCAAGTGTTTTACATTTTCGCATGTGATTTCACATTTTGACTTGTGTTTTGACACGTGCTTAAAAATTCAGTAACTTGCTTCGATATGTGTAAGATGTGCCTCGTCGCGTGCTTTACACACACTGTACAATCATCACCTAGTATATAAACCGATGTTTAGATACTTCGTTATCGGATTATCTCTAGATACAATAAAACATGTTGAATAAAAAGACTCGTTTATTATGAATTTAGGATATGGTATTGAAAATTTAGACCAACCACAAAGTCATAGGTCTTTGCTGCCAAATACTTTGCGAACTATAACCTGTGGGCCAAGAACATGAGAGCGAAACAGCTGTCAGGATCTGTAAGTTTGCGACGTTATGTGATCCATTGATTGGGTACAATTTGTTTACATAATAGCTTTTAACAGTGGGAATTGTTTTATACAATTTATATCATATTAGAATTTATTCCATAAGGAAATCTTGGTGTTTGTTCTAATTCGTTCAATTGAATAAATTCTTTGAATAAATCTTGTTTTTAGGATAGATGATTGAAATTTACTTAGTTTAACAAAAGTAACTGCGTTTATTAGAGTTTCTAAAGTACTCTTAATTGTTGTGATGGTAATTATCATTTCAATATAAAAGTTCTAAGATATTATTTTATATTCTAACTTGTTCAATATTAACTCCATACGTTATAAATTGATTCTGTTCCTCATCTTATTTTGATTATTAATAACGTTTTGTACGATATTTTCAATTTTTTGGATAGCATTTTGGGTTATAATTATTTGTTGTTCAACTATATTTTTCATTTCCATTTGATTATTGGTTAATCTTAATATTGCGTCATCGTAAAGTTACGCAACTTCTTGATCATGATTGCCAATAATTGATTTGAATATGGTGTATAGGTCCTTCATCTAGGCTGCTATGCTTAAAATTAAGCAGGTGAAGATAATTATAGGGTAATCTGGATTGCTATCGATTATTGATCGAATTAGAATAAATTGAATTATTACCCTATAGGATACGAATTAGATAGGTACTTGAGAACTATTTTTTGATTAAAATGTGGCTTCTTTTATATTTACTAGTATAATTTAAATTTTAAAATAAATAAAATACATGTTTATTTATTTGTTATAAGCAAATAAAGTTTTAAAGTAAAAATTCTTTTGAAAACACCCAACACAAGAGATTTTCAGCATGCATCAGCTGGTTTTATAGATAATTCTAATTCTTCCCGAAACTAATTCACTAGCGCTCGAATTTCGCCTTTGTTTTGGTCTCAATTAAGGGAGTCAACGGCGATGCTTCTCCTAAGCTTCTTCAGCTTTGGCAATTTGGTCCTCCGCTCTATTGACAATAAGCATTTGCCGTTGGCTGTTGTTCCAGAACGCTTGGATTGCGCGATGTTTGGACACTTCGTCGCGTATCAAATTTGTTTGTACGAATTGCGAGGTAAGTATTGCAATAAACCGTTTTCAAAGTTTTTTTCGCAAAGTTCCAGAAAATCACAGTAACGTCACACCAGAGATGAGAAGAGATTGTTAACCTCATATACAAAACTCGACTCAAGAATTTGACACCAGCGCCCTCTCCGACAAATGTTGCTAATTCCAACGCGCCCCCTATCAGCGTCCCATGAAAACATTTCCCGGATCAACAGCTTTTGTCGATAATGAAGATGGAATTCTTTGCCACACTACATCTTAGCAAGAAACTTTTTCGAGAACGCCAAATTCAAAAATTCTCCAGTTAAATCTTCAAATTCAGAAATCCAACTGGATAAACATATTAATATCTGCCTTAAAACTGAATCTTGTACGTCCTTAAAATTCATGGCAAGCTTCACTTGATGGGAATTATCGGAACGTCGTGTCGTCTCGAAGTTTGTTTATAATCATCTTCGGTGGAGCTTTCTTCGAAATTATTTCAGATTGACCGTCTTCAATGTCTGCACCCCAACATGCTCGTGGTCTTTTTCCAATTTTTCCGTCAGATTTTCAATATTTATTTTTGCATCATTACCTTTTCCATCGCTAGGAATGTCTTCCACATCCCAGAACAAGTTTATATCATTCAGTGCAGTATTTGACTCACGGTTTCATCGATCGTTTTTGGACACTCATGGTCAAAAATATCAAAAATTGAAACAAATTTTGACAGCTGATTATTTATTATTAATTCACTTATGTCGTCCAATTTTACATAAAGAAAAAGAAAATTCGAAAAAGTCGTCTCGATAGTATCCAACAACTCAAATGTGATGTGACGTATATGACTTGATGTGCGTATTCCGTCGTGAGCCTCGTTTAAAGTCCTTCAGAAAAACCAATTGCGTCGTTATACGTCATCAATAGCGTCGTTCACTATTTCTACTTCCTTGCTTGCTACGTTCCATCATTCATATCCTGGTTGAGCCCACAATTTTTAGGATTTGATGGACACAACGTTCCAAACACTTTTATTATCAAAAATGCTTAGATTGTAATAATAATAATAACAAATGGAATCATTTATTAATGTCCCTGTCTCTTTTCGACATCCATTATTATTCGCTTTAACTGTTTTCCCCAAATAATGTCAATGTGCGCTATGATATCTAAACCTTCATATTTATTATCGACTGAACTATTATTATTTGTTATTTGCATACTATAGTATGAAAATTTTACAAAAACAGTGTTGGTCCAGGTGTTCTGAAGAAGGGCTTCATGAACATATGCGCGGATCTGGTCGTCCAAGAAGAGTCACAGCAGATGAAGATCGCCACCTAGGAACTGCGGCTCTAAGGAACGAGTTATCCATTATTCGAGCAATTGGAAACCTGAGTAGCTGAGAATTCGTCTCAGGCCAACTGATTATTACTCAACATGTGAAATTACGATCATTTTCATACTTATTCTAACACTTGAATATTATACTGTGAGCATTTAGGTTATGACAGTTATGGGGAAGATAGTAGAAGTTTACCTCATGCCCGGTCGCATGTTTGTACCGGGATATCAAAAATTATCTTGGTCAAGGGTGGTTGTGGAATCTAAAACGTGTGTCTTACTTTAAGTTTGAAATAAAAATATCCCCAAAACTTGTGTCAAATTAATTAATTTGAAGTTTCTAAAAGTGCGAAATTTCGCAATTTTATACGAATATTATTACGCTCAGAAGTTTCTAGCGCTTCGAGCTCCGAGATTTTCACGTGGCCTATAATCGAAATTAGAAGTTCGAATTGTATAAAAACATAATTGCGTGAACGCCAGACGTTCTATGTAATTAGCTACGAACGAAATCATTTTGACATATGCCTCGAGGAGCTTGCTGCGCGTCAATTAGAGTTTATACTTTTTACCTCGATCTTGTTACTTCGGGGCCGTTTCGTGCGGCCGGCGCCAGTTGTAATAAAGTGTTTTCGGCTATAGGCCGCTAGCTTTTACCACCTTTGGGTATATTTTGGTAGCTAGAAAATTCCCTTCGGTACGTTGCACGTTAGACGCGCATAGCTGAGATCTGGAAATAGCTCAAACTGTTTTAATTAAATTTTCCTATTTAATGGACATTTATCGAAAAAAAAGGACCGTCGGGCACGGTGACACTAAATGTAACTACATGGAGCGAAAACGGCACGCAAAAAGTCGTCGTAAAGCCGTATTAGGTACAACCAGTTTGCACTTTTCTAACTCGCGTGCTACGGGCTTCTCACGTGAACGTCATTCGATTTATCGAAAATTAACCATTGTAAAACGGTTTTGGACCCGGTTTGGGGCTGTCAAAGTTCACATTTCGAACATTTCTTGTTACTAAAACCGTTATTTCATAATTTGTAGTTCATTATTGTGTTACAACTGAAATAAATTTTTATGAAATTTGTAGGTTATTGATGATGTCAGTGTGACAGTGACATAATTATTTCAAACGTAAAGTAAGACACACGTTTTAGATTCCATAACCACCCTTGACCAAGATAATTTTTGATATCCCGGTATGTAGCAGAGGTGTAAGTCGTTCAGGTACGATCTGATTAGCCCGAACGATATCGCGTATGTAGCGATGTGTTAGTCCTTATTTAAACTATCTCGCCTGCTACATACGATACAATACGCATAGAAAATGCAAAGACATTCTAACTAGTTTGGAGAGATTGGATAAAATGAGACATATTGGAACATACACAGTGACCCAGTACCGAAAAAGTCCAATAGCTCCATTACTATTGCAGATAAAGCCAAGTGGTTTTTTTATGAAAGAAATAGATAAACACCATTATTGGAAAATATTTGCATTCATATACAGGTGCTCATTATTAAGTAACTCTTAAAACTTAGGTTTTTCAATGGAACATCCTATAGGTACTGTGATCATTATTTCGAAAGCCCTGATTAATCTCAGAAGAATAATGTGAAATACCATAGGTCTCTTGTTAACGGTTTCCGAATTATTGGACATTTTAGAGTTAAAGGAGTCTATTTCAAAAAATCACTGTGTTAGTTATATATCCTGAAAGCCGACCCTTACCATGTTGGTCATGATGACTCATATACGTAGAACAATACTGCCCTCCTTAGGATAAAGGACCTATCTGCAAAATACTGAGTCTGAGTTATTATCATTATACGTGAATCAAAATTAAAAATTTCATTTTACTTTTATTTTATGGTAGATGCGACTTTTATCCTCGGGGAAGTATTTTTTTCAACCACATTTTTGGAATGGTAGATAGGACTGACTATGGGAACGAAAACAATATAATTCGAAAAAGATCTTTATTAGAAAATTTTTAGATGAAAGGCAAAGGAGACATTTTCTGATTACAAAAAAAATTAAGCAAAATCTCAAATTCTGTTGAAATGGAAAAAACAGAACACATTAAATTTCTTCGACCGCATTGATTGTAACAGGTAAATTTGTCCAAAAAGGCACACGGTTCTTGGGCTTGATTTGCGCTACTTATTCAAAAGGACCCCTTTTCTTTCTAGTGGTATGCCCCTACATTGTGTGCGGGGTTGTGGTTTCAACGGAATTGATTTTACACCCTTTGCAGGTAAAAAGTCAAGTTCGGTGGAATCGCTTCTAAATTCAGTCTTGTATCTCAACATTCGGCTTCCTCTTTCGAATGATACCCAAACCATATCATGTAGATATGCGCGTGCCTGCATTTTTTGCTATTTATATTTAGAACTGGAGTCCGGCCAATCATAGAATTGGTCGATTCTCATTTCAACAATATTAACGTTTGACGAATTTGCTGATTTCACGGCGTCTACAAAATCGTGAAAATCATAAACTTTACCCTTGCGTTTTAAAGATAATTCCACTTGATGGTGGAAAAAATCCGCAGACATAAAAGTGTGACCTGTCCCAAAGTATTTAATATTTAATTTGTTGAGAGATACCTCCGGTGAATTCACAGTATGCACAAAAAAACTGAAAATTGTCCAATTTTTGTTTTGTGCCGAACAGTTGTCCAGCCAGAGTGTTATATAAGTTCCGTCTCTGTAAAATTGAAAGAAGGCATGATAGGTTGAAATTAAATCTTCCTTTGATCTCTCCGCCAAAGCCTCATGCCAAAGTACTGCTAAAGGTTTTTGTTTTTTCCCTATGGGGACAAAGCTTTCATTGAATACAATAATACGTTTTGTAAATACAACTTCTTTAAACATATCTATGCGAGGAATCATGATGACCTGCAAAATAAATTTAAAGAATATCGTGAAAAAACCTGAATTTTGAACTATGATACCTTTTCTAAGTCGGCCGAAAAGTAAAGGCCATCCTTCTTTGCGGTATCATTTTTGTATTCTTCACGAGCAGCTATGTATTTCGCGTGATGTAGATTCCATTTGTGACAATCTTCACAAACATTTTCCTCATCATGATTATCTTTCTTGTGAATTTCATATATCTCACACTGCCAACACTCCTCATGGCCTAACTTGGCAAAGGAGATATTAAGGTCATCTGACACGACTTTTCTATATAATTCATATGACATATTTTTTTCTTTGAAATCGTTGTACATGAATCGTATAGTTATATCACATGGTAAATATTTCTTGTTTGGAGCATGTTCTCGACTAAGTGTGACTGGGTGGGATTAAATGTATTCACATGATCGATGATAATTTGCCGGTCAACTTTTTGAGGGCACGACTGGCGTCCTCTTCGATCAAGTTTGGGTATTATTAATTCTGAATCAGTTTTTCTCACGTTTCTCAAAACTCGGTCGTTACTAATGTCATATCCTAAAGTTGCCAAGAAAAATCGTTTGCACACCTGAACTTCTCGAGCATTTTCATTTTTCAAATAATATTTAAATGAATAATGCCTTGATTTGGTCCAGCTGTTTGTCTTTTCTTGCCTTCCCTTTTAGTTGAATTGAAGATAAATGTCCTTCTTGCCTCTTTATTGAGTTGCCAAAACTGAGTATTAATAGTGGTTTGTCGAAGTTTATTAATGGAAGAAATACATTTGTATTTGCAGTTATCTCTACAAGGTTCTTTCACCTGATGTTTGTTAATTTTACTTATGCATTTAATTCTTTTTCTCTCAGTGAGTGGTGTGTCGAAACCCTTCATCTTACGTATTTGGCCTTTTTTGGTATATGTTAGTGTTTGTTTATGTTCAGTATGTGTAATAACTTCCGTCAATAAAGTGGGTAAAATAATTTCTTGAATGAATTCTGTAATGTTTGTATTATTGTCACTCTCAATATCTTCTATAAATTCTACAGGCTCGTCAATTTGAGATTCAGAAGTCGTATCATAGTCCTCAGTTTCTAAAACAAAATCCGAATCCTTTACTATGTTTTTTCTGTTATTGGTACACTCAGTACGAACATTATTCAACTTTTCTTGGAGAGATTTATTGAGAGCAAGACTAAATGTTTGCCTCTGGTAAACATACTAGAAAAAAATATAATTTACTTATTTATTTCTTCATTTTATTTTTTGTAGTACATACCTGTCTCATTACAACACTCTAACAGTTATTTTCAATTGTTTGAAATAAACACAGCCCGAATCGATAATTTATTCAATCGCAACACACAACAAACTTCAAGAATTTTGATGTTATGTATACACTCTGCAGAAGTTAACCCACTAATATAGCTATAGTAGATACTAAGCAAGAAAGTCTCAAGTGCAAATAATCATGCAGAAAGGACACTCTCGCTTAGTATATGAGAGATAGGACATTTTTATCTAGTAACCAATGGAGTTGTTGTAGATAAGACAAACTGTTTAGTGAAATATCATGCGTATCAGCTGCAGTTGGGACTTTGTTCCTTAGCAGACAGATGAAATACATTGCATAGCATACGTAGCATTATAAATCTCAAAATCGCAAATTTTGCAGATAGGACCTTTATCCTGAGGAGGGCAGAATAGCTTAGAGTATTAATCATTCAATTCATCATAAAAACTGTGATTAATGCATGAATGACGACCGACAAGGTCAGCAGATGTAGTAGGGTATACATACGATGATCGACCTGTAAAGATCATCATTACTTTATGATAGTTAGAAGCTTTAACATTGCTTATAATAAATCATTGTAATGTTCAGATCATTACTGTATTAACGTTTGAAGCTTTCACATTGCTTCAATAAATGTAGTAATTTTCAAACCATTTTTAAAAAGTTATTTCATCGAACCTGAAATAAAACTTGTTCACTGATCGAGATAAAACCGTGATTCTTACGCGAGCAGTTTCTCAATATGATGGAAAATAGTATCCATTAGCAGAGATTTATTGAAAATGTGCAAAGTATACAGGTGAACCATAACGGAAAAAAACTTTTTTATTCTCTATGGAATATTCTGTATATTATTTCAATAGTCGAAAGGTCTTCCAATAAGCTTTCCAACGATGTATTAAGTATGGTCGACAGTGAACATTCAGGCTGTTATTAAATAAAACAAACGAGAAAATAAACTTTCCACTGAAAACAATGCACAAATCAAGTGGTTTACTGTCAACTTTGCAGTCTGTCAGTTCTGAGATCCATTCAGATTCATGCAATACTATTTTTCGAAATAAATTTCACGCGACAGTAACTGAAAAATATGGTGTATTGTTTAGAAGGAAATATTTTATTGGCAAGAAAAATTTACCAGCAGAAATATCCCGAAGCACGTATGCCGCAAAGTACCGCTTTTCAAAAAGTAAAAGACAGATTTGAAGGTACTGAAAACGTCGCCTACATAAGGAGTATTGTTTGGTCGAAGAATACCCAGCTAGCAACGTAAGTGTAAAACACGTTTTATATACGTCAAATTGTCGTGATTTTGGAGGACATCTTTTGCCTACCAAAATAACACGTGTATTATACGTGATAAAAATACCTAAATTTCCTGTAAAATTGAATAGGCTTTATTAACGTGATTTTCACGTATTTTTTTCAAATAATAAAAAGTTTTTTTTTTATTGATAAAGTAATTAGATAATATTAATATTATTTATGATAATTATATTAATATTAGTAATATTTAAATAAGAAAATTTAAAAGGAAAATAATTAATTAATGTACTCCGTATATAAGTTTTACAAAATAAAGATATTATTTGCACAATTCTCTCAACATGCGACTGACTAATAAAGTATTAGTAGAGGGAGCTAACTGCAAAAGCAAAAGCAACCAATTGTGGTCTAGCACTATGGTTACGTCACGCGCTTGTGCACTGCACTAGTGAACTAGTGTGCTTTATGGGAAATCGCCGACCTGTTCGCGTCGTTAAGCTGCTATAAGCACCCGCCATTTATTGCAGTTGAAGTTGACTTTTGACGTTTGTCTAGTTGCCATTGCCAGTATTAGGAAGGATTCTTAGTGTCCGTTTTGTATGTAAAGTCTGAACTGAATATCTGTAATGTGTTTTTTTTAAAACCGGCCAGAAATTAGTACTTTCCGGTTTATTTTTAGGTCAGAAAATCTCATTTTGTCGGACCGAGCCAGAAAATTATTGTGATAGTCCTGTAAAAGCTTTTTTTTAAAACCGGCCAGAAATTAGTACTTTCCGGTTTATTTTTAGGTCAGAAAATCTCATTTTGTCGGACCGAGCCAGAAAATTATTGTGATAGTCCTGTAAAAGCTTTTTTTTAAAACCGGCCAGAAATTAGTACTTTCCGGTTTATTTTTAGGTCAGAAAATCTCATTTTGTCGGACCGAGCCAGAAAATTATTGTGATAGTCCTGTAAAAGATTTTACCGGACTCATTTTTATTTACTTTCCGGCCTATCTAATGAAAAAAATAATAAAATAGTTAGTCTAAGATAGCGGTCAATTGGTTTCTATAGTAACCGAGTTTTGTATTATTTAAAACTATAAAATAACTTGACATATTTTGACGTTTAGTTGAAAACGTGACATTTATTATAAAATGGATATTCAAAATGATTGTGAATTAATGGAAGATGAAATTATACCAGATGAATTGTTAAGGCGGCCACCCAAGCAACGTTTGATTTATTACCGTCGAAGTCCCGGATACGATATGAACAAACATACCAAATTTTTGAAAAGTTAATTAATAAAAAGTTCTTGTTATAAAAATATAAACTGAATAATATGAAGTTTATGGTACAACAATGTCTGTTTTAAAAAAAATATTGTACGTAATACGTCCCAAAAGTGCTTTTACTGGACTCCAGGCTTGCAGGACTCGCCTGCGGCTCGCCCTGCAATTTGCCCACTCGTCCAGTAAAAGACCACTTTCGGGACTTGTTACGTAAACTACTATTTAGTCTGTGCTGTGAGAAATATAGCGGTAAGTTGAACATAATTTTGTATAATTCATATGTTAATAATAATTTTTCTATTAGTAGCGGTAAAAGCATGTCATATGTTTGCGTCGAATTTGATTATGATGATGGCAGTGCGATCGACGAAGGCACTGAAGGCAGTCGCGTTGCTTTAGTACATGAAAAATGGCTAACACCACGAAAAACCGAAGTATGATGGCCACCATATAAGAATCAGGAAGTGTTCAATAAATGTTTGAAGAAAGGCGAAACCCCAAATGAAATTTATACGGGTTTCTAGTCAAGTAAACAGTTTTGAAGACTTGTGTTTATGTGCTGATTGTGACAATTATTTCTAGATAATTTTAAAAAGGCAAATCTAAAATTGAAAAAAGCCAAAGTTACGTCAGATGTTCAAACTGAAGAAGAACTTCCTCTTAAACGAATAATCAAACAAAAAAAATTGTTTGATGATGACAGTGATAGCGGCGATAGTACTGATGAAAATATTTATAACAGTAATGAGATCCTTCCACCACCTCCAAAAATAAAAAAAATGTCTGCCATTGTAGTCAAAAAACCTGTCTTTGGAGAACAAAAATGTATGTTGTTTTAATAAGTGTGTTTATTTTACATTAACTATTAATATGATTATTTCAGATTTTCGAAAGACACTCTCCCAACATAATGATCCATCAGAAAATAATTATATAAATGAGTCTATCAACAATAGTTCCCACAGTTTACATTTTACGAAGGAATCTGAAAAACATTGTTCTGAGAATACTCCACCAAAGTTGAACCATAGTTCACAAAAACCTTATAATACAACACCTGATAAAGAAGAATCATTTGAGATTGTGTTGCAAAGCGCAAACAAAACTCGAAGTAAATTTTATGAAAAAAAATCTAGTAAGTAAAATTTTTAATGTAAAATGTTTGTTATTAAAATATTTTTTAGCTCATAATTCAGCACACAGCAGTACCTTCAAATTTTCTAATGCGACCCCTAGAGATGAACCTTTTGAGAATAGGTCATTCCATAGCTCAACACAAAGTTCTCTTTTGAATAACTCTAATAGAAATGATTCACATGAAAAGAAGTGTAGTGAGTTGATTTTTTAATCTAAAATATCTATTATTATGTAAATAATTTTCAGCAACGGAAAAATTGGTAAAGCTTCTTCAAGAAGTAAAACACAATTCAGAAGAAATATTATACTTGCTTAGACAAGAAAGAAATGTCGATGGTTTAAGACTGAATTTGCCACCAGACATACCGGTTTCTTTCCCAATCCAAACATTAAGAGAATTAACTATTTTGGAAAAATATTTAAATGATCCAGAAAATTTTAAAGCTTTGGTAATTTTTTTTATTAACTGATATTATACAACACAATAAACAAAATATTTATTTTATAAGAGTAAACTCAACACAAAATATAATTGATATTCATTATTAATGTTACAGCTGCAATCTTACAAAATAAGTATTTGGCCATAGAGATTTTGTTTTTGAGATTATTAATTTATTATACAGCATACAGCGGTATGAAATGGCGTCATTTATCTCCATACAGGAAACTTCAGAAAACTGTGAGATCATTCTCTAATTTTTATGTCCTTTTTATTATAAAAAATTTTTATTACAAATTTAACAAATATTTAATTTTATATCTGTTTCGTTACAGATTTCGCACTATTCATTAAAAGGCGGAAAGGATGAAGGAAGTAAAACAAGAGCAATATTAAGATGTCTATTTTCTGAGACATTGGTGTCAGAGTTCAGCTTTAAAGGAACAAGGAACGATAAGAGAGCGTTTGAAGGTTTAAAATTGAATAAACTTGTAGTAGGTAAATATACTGAAAATTTTAATTTTTCTCAAAATAATTTTTATTTCAATTTAGATGCAGTTTGTTTACATGCAAGAATGTAACTCAAGTTCAAATTGACAATGTTGTGAAAGATTGGCTGAAAAATGCACCCAAAGTGGCAAGAAGACGTTCAAAGGCTAATTAAGATTAACATTTTTTGTTTGTTTTGTTTCATTTTTCATGTTGGTCGAAGATGAAAGTGACTGTCAGTTAGCATCGAAGTTTATTGAAACTTTTATTGTATATGGCGTTCAAATTTATGGTTCAGAGTTTCCGATATACAATATCCATATGGCAAGTCATTTATGTGATGATGTTCGTCGTAGTCGAAAGCTGGATAACTTTTCAGCTTTCCCTTTCGAAAATCATTTAAAAATGATTAAAAATTTAATTCGGTCTAGTAAAAGTCCAATTCAACAGATTTGCAGAAGATTATCGGAATTTGATGAAGCAATGTTGGCAAATATTTCGAAAACCACTAATAATAGAACAGGAACATGTTATATGAAACATAATGAAGGACCATGTATAAACCATAATTTTCTGTTTAGTCAATTTAAAAAAATTCAATTAGATTGTTTTGTATTAACAACTTTTATGTACAGTAGAGCTAATTGTTACTTTTTTACTAATAATTTTGTAGTACGCCTCGAAAATATCTTACAACAGCACACCAGTAAAGAGATAACTTTAATAGGTAAAAAATTTCAAATGAAACCAGATAACTACTTTTACAAATATCCTATCGATTCACGACGTCTTAAAATATGTACTGTATCTGATCTAGCTTTAGAAAATGAACCATGGCCTCTTTCATGTATTGAAGGCAAAACCATGCTACTACCACAAAAAAATTCTGTATTTGTTTGTATACCTTTATTGCATACCAGGCAGAGTTAAACTGTACAGCCTTTTGTCCATTTGTATTTTAACGTCTCAACCAACGTTTCGTTTATTGTGTGGAATAATGTCATGTTTTGATAAGGTATTAATATTTTAGTTTGATAAGCGACTCAAATAAGCAGAGGTGACAGTATAGCCTTTTGTCCATTTATATATTTATCTGTGCGCGTTAACACAATTGATGTTTCGTTTTGTATTCAAAATAATTTTGTTTGATAGTGACTATCTAAGGGAAATTTACTGTATAACCTTCTTTATTCATTTATATTTATCTATGCTCGTTAACACTTCCAACTAATGTTTCGTTTTGTGTGTAAAATAATTTTTTGTTTGATATTGTATATAATTTTTTATTGTTTGTAGTGTACAGGGTGTCCCATTTTAGGTACTTTTGCGGGTTATCTCCTTTATTTTTAAAGATAGAGAGTTGCGGTTTTCGCGACACTGTGCTACTTTTTCGTAAAACTCAAGATGCCGTCAACAGAATTTTCATAGCCCTTTTAGTTTTTAAGATACAGGGCATTTCTGAAAATGTTGCATTTTGTGACCCCCCTCGTATCTCCGTTAACCTTCAACTTATCGAGAAGGTAAAATAACATTCTAATAGTTTTTTTCCCGTAGAATGCAGTGGTGTAGATAACTTTTGTTACATATTCACTGTTTTTGAGTTATATAGCAAACTTATGTTTTTTTAAATGGAACACCCTGTATATTTATAGACTATAAAATTTGTCTTTTTTTTACCTTTTCAAAAATATATGATAGTATAAACTTTTTTTCAGAAACACGCAAATATTTGACAATTTTCAGAAATTAAATACATATTTTAATAGTAGGCCATTGATATTGTTTATGACAAGAAACAGAAATAAACGTCAAATCTCTATCGCATTTAAGCTGTTTATTTTCGTTCTTTTGGTATCATTATTCAATAGATATTTATCAATTTTTCCGAATAATGGCAGTTTACGAAAATTATGAGAAATATGATATGATGGTATGTTTTATACAGAGTAATGAAAATTCTGAAGAAGCTTCGGAATTATACTTCCAAAGGTGAGTAAGCTATTATGGCTATGAAAATCTCTATTATCATTTAAATTTTTGCTTGTTAGATATCCAGAAAGAAGGCAACCGTTTTTTGGGATATTTGACCGTTTAAAAGCAAATTTAGTTGAGCACGGATCATTTGTTCACCCGCGCCCTAAAACATACAACAAAGAGAACAGGGAAAGAAAATAGATAGATACTTTAGGATATATAGAAGCAACACCTTCGTCCTCATGTAGAAAAATTGAGAAGGAAATTGGTGTGCCAAAAACTAACGCTCAGAGGATCTTGAAGAAATATAAGTATCATCCATACAAATTTAATATACTACAACATTTGCATCCTGGCGATGCCGAGCGCCGGGCACTGTTTTGCCAGTGGTATTTGCAACAAATCGATGCTAACGATTCATTTGGCAGACTTGTTATCTGGTCAGACGAATGCTTTATTTCAAGTGCTGGCATTTTCAATCGTCACAATACCAGGAACTGGCGTAGTGAAAATCTGCATTTAATGTTTGAAAGGGCACAACAAGGAAGCTTTGGAGTTGGGGTTTCATGTTTTATTTTGGGTAGACATATAGTTTATAGGATTTTTGAAGGAGGTCTTACAGCACGTAAATACCTAGAAATTCTTGAGGAAGTTATTCCAGAACTGCTCGAAAACATTCCATTAGCCCAGTATAATGATATTTACCTACAGCAAGATGGTGCCCCAAGTCATAACTCTAGGCTCTTAAGGGCCTTTCTAAATAATAACTTCCCTCAAAGATGGATAGGTACCAACGGACCTGTTAGATGGCCTCCACGATCACCAGATCTCTCAATTTTAGATTTTTTTTTATGGGGCTGTATACAAAATAAAGTATATAAAACTCGATATGACGGCATTGCAGAACTTCGAGAGGCAATTCATTTAGCTTTTCGAAATCTGCGAATGAGAACAATGGTTCTTTTGAACGCTATTCAAAGAATCTCGAAGATGTGCCAATTTTGCATTAGAGAAAATGGTGGTCAATTTGAACATCACATTTAATTTTTTTTAATAATGTTATTTTTTTGTGTTTTTGTTATATTGTCACTTTACGCCACAAAACTGTTGTTACAAACTTACTGTTAGAAAAAAGATCTATGGGAATTTTTTTTAATAGATACCTATATACAAGGTATCCAATTATTTGTTAGTAATAAGTAAGTTGCACTTGTTTATTATTGTTATCCATAGCCTACTATTAAAATATGTATTTAATTTCTGAAAATTGTCAATTATTTGCGTGTTTCTGAAAAAAAGTTTATACTATCATATATTTTTGAAAAGGAAAAAAAAAGACAAATTTTATAGTCTATAAATATACAGGCTGTTCCATTTAAAAAAACATAAGTTTACTCTATAACTCAAAAACAGTGAATATGTAACAAAAGTTATCTACACCACTGCATCCTACGGAAAAGGAATCCAAAAATTTCAAGTAGTTCTCCCCGTTCAATCGATCGGGTATAACGGTAGGGCCAATAATAAAGTTATCCACAATTCCAACCCAAACATTGATTTTAGTTTGATTCTGAAAATATGTAACTTCCGTTTCATGAGGATTTTTATCAGCATAGAAATGTTCATTATGGAGGTTAAAAAGACCACATCTCGTGAAAGTAGCTCCGTCCGTGAACAGAATTCTTCTACAAAAATTGGGGTTTGCGTTTTGTCTTTGGACAATAAGCCGACAGAAATCTAGCCGATGACCTGGATCCATGGGCAATAAGTCTTGAACTGTTTTAATATGATAGGGATACAACAGTTCTTCTTTCAGTACATTATGAACTAATGATTTTGAGGCTCCAATACGAAGTCCCAAACGTAGTGTACTTATCCCAGGTTCAGTTTCAACCGCTTCCAGTATCTCTTCTTCGAGCTCTAACGTCCTTCTTGTCCGTCTGCGTCCAGTTTCTCTGCGATTTGCTTCAAATTTGCCAGTTTCGTGAAGGTTTGCCGATTTGGAATTCTGCGATGCGGATATCTTTCCCTTCCCCGGCCATTGCAACGACAAAGTCCATAAATCAATAACATATCAACCATTTCAGTGTTAGTGAAATTTTGAGCCATAATTTTATAAAAATTTTACGGAAAGCAAAGTAAAAACTGACAGTTTTGAGAATAAATTCTTCAAATGCCAAAATGACATTAGAAAAGCAAACGCAACTAAGGTATTTTAATCAAGTAAAATTAGTAAGCCAAAATTGCACTCGAAAATTAATTTTTTCAAGCTAATCCGTTGATTTTATCAAAATTTTCTAAGAGTAAGAAACGGTTTCAAATTAGATAAGCTATCTACATAAAAAATAACGAGTGAATTACATTGACCACAAAAAAGTTCTGGACACTTTTCCCGTTACATCCTCAAGTTTGAGCCATTTCTATGGTCTCTAAGGCTCTGTGCTCCACTCTCAAAAATGGCCATTATTGACAGTAACTCACTTGCTAAATATTGTAAAAGTCCTCCATCACGTTCTCAAGTTATATCGAAAAAACAAAATTATTTTTGCAACTTTGAAGCCCTCTACCGGCTAAACAAGACACTTGAGGCAAAAGTAAAAAGGCTCATCAACTTTTTTTCGAATCAAAGAATCTTCGGTTTTATTTTGGCCACGCAGTTCGAGGACACCCTCTTAACTATATACTCGCTTGAATTCAACATCGACTCAGATTTAGTCTCTCTACTGGTTTCCGGATTCTTGTAGAACGTCTCGGTACAGGTTGGATGTTCTCAGAATCAACATCCGATTCTTCACTCGTTGAAGGATTAACAGTTGATTTTTCACTCGTTGAACATTCTGCCTGTTGATTGGTGGTTGAATCATCGGTTTGGGTTTGAATAGCTGAAGGCCGAGTCAATTCTGTCTGCTGTGCAACGGCATCTCTGAATGTAATTCTACTAGAAGCTCCAGTATTCTTACATGTCGGGCGAGAACTAATACTAGGGTATGATGAACTTGCTTCAAATGGAAACACAGTAGGTTTTTCTATTCGACATGCACGAAGTTGATCATAATGTCGCTTGATAATATAACCAACATCTAGTTCAACTAAATAGTGGAGTCTTCCTTTACGTTTCACTATTTTACCAAACTTCCATATACTGGAACAGGAATAATTTCTGGACTGCACTCTCTCCCCAACAGTAAGAAATCTATCAAACAGTGGTTGTGCGGCAATCTTCTTTTCTGATTTTTCTGGTCGAATGAGGTCAAGTTTTGTCCTTAAAATTCTACCAACAAGAATTTCTGAAGGCGTTTTTCCACATGAGAGGGGTGTTACTCTGTATCTTAATAAAAATCGACATAACTTTTCGTGCAACTCGCCTGGTTAATTCATCATACATTTAAATTTTGTTTTCAATGTTTGACAGTAGCTTTCTGCCTGGCCATTTGTACCTGGATGACCTGGTGCTATCATTCTTTGTTGAATCCCATTCCTTTTGCAGAATTGCTTAAACTCTTTTGAATATAGAAGCATTATCACTTACGAGTACCTCTGGCAACCCATGCCCACTGAAAATGTCTCTCAAATGATAAATTGTAGAAGATGTAGAAGGACAATTCTTCATCATAGTTATCTCTGGCCATTTTGACTTTGCATCGATCAATATAAGAAAATGATGGTTCAAAAATGGACCAGCATAATCCATATGAACTCGCTGCCAGTTTTTCGTCGGTACTTCCCAATGATGTGTTGGTGCTTTTTGTGGATTCTTCTTTATATTACAGCATGCAAGGCAACTTTTTGCTAAATTTTCTATGCCCTGATCGATGTTCTTCCAATAACAATAATTTCTTGCTAGAGCTTTCATTTTCACTATTCCCAGATGTGTGGAATGGAGTTCTTGGAGCATAGCAGGTTGATATATCCTGGGAATGATTATACGATGTCCTTGAAACCTCAATCCGTCTTGTAATGATAATTCTGGATCTCTTCTAGTTCCACTCAGCAGTTCTTTTTTTAATTTCGAAAAGTCCGAATCATTTTCTGTTTCAATTTTGATTTTTTCTGCTGTCAGTGTATCATTACAAATCTGATTTACCAAGGCAATGTTTAGGAAGTGTTCATCATCGACCTTTCTTTCTTCTGCTGGAGACAATTTGAGTGGATTTCTTGAAAAATAATCAGCATTAGTATGATCACTTGATTTTCGATATTGAATAGTGTAGTCAAATCCTGACATATATTGAACATATCGAAGCATTCTGGTTGTAGATAATACTGGAAGTTGTTTCTGGGGATTTAAAATGGACATTAAAGGTTTATTGTCAACAATGAGAATGAATTTTCTGCCATATATGTGATGAAATAATTTTTTGAACGACCAGTAGATCGCTGTTGCTTCTTTATCCAGTTGACTATAGTTGCGTTCGGCTTTAGTAAGTGATCTTGAGATAAAAGCAATCGGTCTCTCAGATCCATCCTGTAAGCGATGAGATAAAACTCCAGACAATCCATATGGACTGGCATCAGTGGCAAGAGTTACTTCTAGATCTGGTGTAAATGGCATCAATACATTTTCGTTAGCTATCAACTTTTTAGCTTTAATGAATGCTGTTTCGCATTTTGCAGTCCACTTGAATTCTATATCTCTTCTCAGCAGACTATTCAGAGGATAAAGTATTGTTGATGCGTCTGGAATAAATTTTGAATGATACATGATAAGTCCAAGAAACTATTGTATCTCTTCCTAGGATTTGGGCCTAGGTGCATCAATAACTGCTTTAATTTTATCATCTGATTTCTGAAGACCTTCTTTGCTGATCACATGTCCAAGATATATTTTCTTCTCGAAAAATTCACATTTGTCTCTATTAGGATGAATATTAAATTCACGTAATTTCTGGAGGACCTGAATTAATCGATTTTTACACTGTTCTATTGATGATCCTTGAACCAAGATATCATCGAAATAAGCTGTAGTTCCTTCCAAATTGTTTACAATTTGATCTATTATCTTATGAAATTCATTTGGAGCTGTTTTTATTCAAAAAAATAATCTTTTTGCTAAGTATGTACCACGGTGAGTTGATAATGTTTGAACTTTGGCACTCACTTCATTCACTGGAATATGTAGATAAGCTTTAAAAATGTCTAGTGTACAGAAAAATTCACCATTTTTCATTTTATTGAAAATATCTTCGATTCTTGGAATTGGATACCGATTATCATGAAGCTGATTGTTTACTGTAACTTTATAATCAGCACAAAGTCGAATTTTTCCATCTTTTTTAGAACCGATTACTAAAGGAGTATCCCATTCGGAATGGTCAATTTTTTGTATATCTTGACTTTAAGTTATCCAATTCCTTTTCTACTTGTTCTTGAAGTGCATATGGAACTCTTCGAGGCTTAATGAACACTGGTCTGGCATCGGTGCGAAGAGAAAGGGAACAATGGAAAGCCGGAATTTTTCCAATTTCTGGTTGGAAAACATCTTTGAATTGTTCAAGAATTTCTGATATTAATATTTGAGGACAAGATATGGAGTTAACATAGTGAATATTGATTTCTAATGCTCGTATCCATCTTCTTCCTATAATAGGAGTACCGTAATCAGGAACAACGTATAGATCTCCTATGTAATGCTTTCCCCTGTATGACGCTGACACTGTGATGTAGCCTAAAGGTCTGAAAAGGTGTTTCGTATAAGAGCGGAAGCAAATATTCGATTTCTGAAGAGGAGTTTTCAAGTTAAGTTCATCAAAATCACTTTTGGAAATTATGGTAACTGGACTTCCTGTATCACATTCAAAATTACAAAGTTTGTTATTGATTTCAATTGGATCGAAAACGGATGAAGTATCATTGAAAACATCGATGATTTGATTGATCACAAATTCTTCGTCAGAAGAGTCAGACGTGACAATGTCATTGACATTTTTGACATTTTCTGGATTTTTCTTGAGAAGTGATGAAATACAAACTTTTTCAACATGGCCTTTCTTGTTACAGAGTTTACATCGAAGTTTTTCTTTAATGAAACAGTTTTGAGATTGATGATTGTTCCTGCCACAATGGAGACATACTCCTGTGAGTCCAAGTTTTTGTAGCTTCAAATTACGGTTAGAATTGGCTTTTGAGTGTGCACTCGAATATTTGTGGTTGTGACAACTGGACACAATATTACTTCTTGATCTAGAACGACGATGATTTTGATGAAATTCAACTTTATGCACATTTCTTGAGGATGTTGGACAATTTTCGTAAACTTCACGGTTTTGTATACGAGAAGTTTCAATCGCCAATGCTGTTTCTAGGGCTTTTTCAAAAGATACATCGACTAATTGTAGAATCCTTTCCCTTGTACTGGAATCGAGCAAACATCTAATAAATTGGGCTCTCAACAACATGTTGATAACACCTTTTGAACATTCGTTTTTGTTGCACTCAGTTTTGAAGTCGCATGTTTTTATGAGGTCTTTGAGTGCAGCAACATAATTTGAAATTGATTCACCTGGAGACTGAATTCTCGAAAAGAATCGATGTTGCTCAGTTATAATATTTCTTCTGGGAGTGAGATGATTTCTCAGAAGAGAAATTAATTCAGTGTAACTTTTAGTAGCTGGAAGCTTTGGAGATGTTAAGCTGGATATCAGTTTGTAGTATCTACTGCCTAAACAGTTTATTAGAACCATGACTTTTGCTTCATTCGTTTCATTATCTTCTTTATCCAATCCTTTTAATTTGAAAAAATATTCGTCTTTGACAATAACTGTCAAAATTTTCGTCGAATGGTTCGAAAGTAAGTATTTATTTTTGGAGGATATCCTTCACTGTAGATGGTTGATGTTGTTGTAGTTGAAGGGAATTGACTAACTTACTCAGCGCTGTTGTGAGTGGTGCAAGATCTTGAGCCATTTGTAATTATTGAACTGATATTCGCTTGATGATATGAACGGTTTTTTCTTGAATAATTGATACAAATTTTGTGTTTTTTAATCCTAGTCGCCAAATTGTTATGTTTGAATATTTTATTTTGTAAGATTATGTATCTAATATGACATTCCAATTAATATTGACAGTTTAATTTATTATATTGAAAACAAAACAAAACATTGATTATCAATATATAACACATACATACCATAATTGCTGTTTTGGGGGATTCATCCAAACGTTCGGATTTAATAATTTAGAATTATTGCAATTCTACACTCATAAATACCGTGAATATATAATCGGAGTTATTACCTGTTTTGAACTGTCAAATAAACATGTTTCCTGGGGTGGTATGGTACCCCCCACAGACTCCAGTGGAGGAGAAAAACCTTTTTTTTTATTTCTCATCTTCACGTATATGCAAAATTTTATCCCTCGGGCAAAAGTATGGGTATCAATGGTCACTTTCAGCACACATTTTTTGACCCCCATCTAGGTTCATCTAAGGCTCCAAAAACGTGTTTAAAACTTTAAATTCGATTTTTATAGCACCAAACCAAATAGTACACCAAAGTTCGATTCACCATCGTATTCCTGAGTAAGAACCTACAAAAAACTAAACGTACATTTTTACACGCACGATTTAGATTGGAGTGGTGGTTCACATGCAAAATACGATTTTTTATGTTTTTAAAGGTTTTTTACTCTTTTTTATGTAATTAAAAGTATACAAATACGTGCTTTGGTAAAACAACTTATAATTCCCGTGTTTTTTTGACGCTTAATCGATTGAAGTAAGTCACAAGGTACTAAAACTTTTGAATGACGAGTTGTGAACCCATTTTCAAGTCTGAAACAGAAGTTATTTCATGGCTCAACTACCCCCCCCCCCCCCACCCTCCTTGATTCGCGCCTGTGTCCAATTACGCGTCAGTACGGCTTAATCGTAGGTTTTATCGTTTTTCGTGCAATTTCTCAGCCGATATCATAAACTCGCCGACAATATTTCAAACAAGCAATGGAGTTAAGGCTATACTAGTTGTAAATTCTTGCCCCATGTGTCATCTTCTTCGTTCCAAGGCCATAATTTGTCATGAGATTACTTACGACTACCCAATGGTGGAACATTCTTACCTATTTCCAGAAATAGTCGAATACTATAAATTACTTTTATTTGTAGATAAAATTACCGATTACATCTATTTTATAATGAAAATATCCAAATATGTTTCAAATTATGAAATACGAGCAACTTTAGATAAATGATGCTTAATATACAGTAATTGGGCTTCACTTTCTAATCTAGACAAATCTTTAACAATTGGTGCCATTTGAGCTGTGTGATCCTGATAATTGGAACGTTGTCCTTGAAGCTTCTCACCATACACAACCTTCCCATCAAACTCATTCTGAGGAACCTTCATATCATTCCCTACTTGCTGGATAGTTACATTAAGATGTTCTTCTATGTCAGATAGATACTACAAAAAAAATATCATTTTAGATTTTTCTCATTTATACTGTTAAATTATGAATTGGAACTAACGTAGTAAATCCATACGATATTAAATTAAGGAATTTTTTTAAGTTATAGAAATTAGATCGACAAATTCCGATCCGATACAACGGTGGTATATTTAAGGTACAACTAACCTTGTTTTCGCTAGTGATACAAGTGATTATCAAAATAAATAATTTTGCCATTTTAAGAAAATTATGTTCCCTTCAGAAGGAAAGAAACGGAAAGAAATAGAATAAATTTCAAAAAATCACTGAATACACATGTTGATAACTGTGGGAAGGACCTTAGCCCCCCCGGCCTGCCCATCATTAGTCTCTAGACCCGCCGTACTTGCCCTCCCCTAGTAATCGACAGCACGCCACTGCCCGGCAGAGACCAACGCCTTAATTGGAGAGGAGACGGTCTTTTGAACCATCTGGGCCCCTCTCCCCCTGCCTACTCGTGTTCGTGTCATTTTACAACTACTTCGTTTGACGAGTAGCCGCCGGCCTCTTATCATCGGCCTACCACATATCATTGTCCTCCATCTCCTCCAATCACCTAGAAAGCAGAACCGGGAGAAGAATCAAGAGCACAACCGACTTTCACCGGCGAGACGATACTGCGAACGAATTCCCAGTTCAACAAGTGATCATCCTCTCCAGTAGTAATCCCGCATATACCCCATTAATTCGAAATAACAGGCACATTTTGATTTCTAATTTAGTTCTCTGTTCACTCTGATGATGATTGCTACATGGTAGCTGAAAGGTCCTCAGTAGTAGTGGATAAAGGTGTTCCTTCTTGCCCTCTACACTCCGCCTCATTTTCAAAGAATCGTAGTATTCTGATCGATATAAGTGATGCTCTGACACAATTAACTCATAAAAAAAATAACATAATAAATTTGATTTAACAATGAGAAAAGCAGCCGTTAGGAAAAACGTGAATTTTGATAAATAATATTCAGGAAATGACTGAAATCTGCAAATTAATGTCTGATGGCCCAACTGCCTAGTAGGTTATGGTTCAGGAAATACGTGGGGGGGGGGGGACTTTACGCACTGTATATACGACAAGGCAACACCAAGTGTTAAACTCCATATATGTACAAAAAAATATCGAATAGAACAAAAAGTTCGGCTCAGGTCACAATTTGTCCACAAATTTTTATTACGGTCGTGGAATACGCGTTTAAAAAACTAATCTAGAAAGGAAAAAGTACATACATTGATGATGAAGAAAGGCAATGAACAATGTGTTGTACCGGTATATCAAAAATTATCTTGGTCAAGGGTGGTTGTGGAATCTAAAACGTATGTCTTACTTTACGTTTGAAATAATTGACTTGAAGTTTCTAAAAGTGCGAAATTTCGCTTTCGCAATTTTATACGAATATTGTAACATTCAGAAGTCTTTAGCGCTTTGGACTCCGGGATTTTCACGTGGCCTATCGAAATTAGAAGGTTCGAATTATCTAAAAATATAATTGCATGAACGCCAGACGTTCTATGTAATTAGCTACGAACGAAATCATTGTGACATATGCCTCGAGGAGCTCGCTGCGCGTAAGTTAGAGTTTATACATTTCACCTCGGTCTTGTTAATTTGGGGCCGTTTCGTGCCCCGTGCGGGCGGCGCTAGTTGTAATAAAGTGTTTTCGGCTATGGGCCGCTAGCTTTTACCCGCTTCGTGTATATTTTAGTGGCAAGAAAATTCCCTTTGGTACGTCGCACGTTAGACGCGCGTAGCTGAGATCTGAGAATAGCTCAAACTGTTTCAATTAAATTTTCCTATTTAATGGACATTTATCGAAAAAATAAGGGCCGTCGGGCACGGTCCGATACTAAATCTAACTAAGTCGTCGTAAAACCGTATTAGGTACAACCAGTTTGCACTTTTCTAACTCGCGTGCTACGGGCTTCTCATGTGAACGTCATTCGATTTACGGAAAATTAACTATTTCAAAACAGTTTTTGACCCGGATTGTGGCTATCACGACCTCTGAAAAGGTTCAAAGTTCACATAATTATTTCATATTTTGTAGTTCATTATTGTTTTACAACTGAAATAAATTGGTATGCAATTTGTAGGTTATTGATGATGTCAGTGTAACAGTGACATAATTATTTCAAACGTAAAGTAAGACACACGTTTTAGATTCCACAACCACCCTTGACCAAGATAATTTTTGATATCCCGGTACCATTAATGTATGTTACCGAAACAATCACCCTGGGAAAAAGTCAGCGATCAAATTGAGGGAGTCACAAAGAGCTACAGAAAGGGCGATGTTAGGGA
Organism: Endomychus coccineus; assembly: GCA_958510875.1. NCBI lineage: Eukaryota > Metazoa > Arthropoda > Insecta > Coleoptera > Endomychidae > Endomychus > Endomychus coccineus. The sequence continues at coordinate 91,757,320 of OY294068.1, forward strand.
TTACGGTAAGATCTTCAAAACATAGTAATAAGACAAACAACGAAATTAACGGATGTTAATGATACGTTCAGTACGAGTTAAATGGAGGTGGACAGATAACGCACCCTGAATGACTAGGTGGACTATAAAAACTAATTGAATGGAGACCCCACAGGGAAAACAAAAGAACAAGATGGAGCGGGGATATCAGAAAAGGAAATTGTATTGTATTGTATTCAGATTGAAATTTGAAAACCAGTATATTGGTATTGCGTATTGGCATATGATATCAGTTTCAGACGAGGATAAAGCGTATCAACCACCACCTCTAGAAAGTATCAGCTGGAGAGATTGCTTTTATCGTTTCTAAGCGAAAAATAACGAAACTATTACCTATACTTCGTAATTACACCAGACTAAAAGTAACTTCGAAATAATGGAGAAGTAAAAGGAAAACAACTGTTCCAAATTTAATCTCAAAGAATTATCAATATTTATGCGCAGGTCAAGAAGATTATTGGGCCCTAGATTCCTGAAATTGTAAATTTCTGACTAACAGAATGCAAAAATGTGAGTTCATAATACTACATTCCTGATACTCGATGATACCTCTCCCTTGCCGAACTTCCGCAATGTGTCAATGCCTACCATTGTAGGAGTTCCCGTCTTTCTTCTACCTTGCTCTAGTGAAGATAGGATACACATGCGGTGTACACTAACATTAGCATACTGTTATATGCAATTGTTTTCAGTTTCCGAACTGTATATTGGGGAAATCTGCAAACTGCGACCTTAAGAGATATATTGTCGCATCAAGCTGCTGAGCCGTTCAGGTTGTCCCAACGACTAAAGCAGCTCTTCTAATCCTATAATTCTTAGATAGTTCAGTTTATCGGATGGCTTCAGGTTAGGTAAGTTTCCCTCTTATATTTGATATGCTCCAGAGTTTCGTGCCCTTGGTACGAAGGGTCGTGCATTATGAGAGAATGTGGATAGAAGTTTCGTCCTCTTCTTCGCAGAATCTGCATTCTCGTTCCTCTATTAATCCGAGCTTGTTAAGATGTCCTCTCGAGATATCGTCTCAACCGGCAGTACCGTGTTAATTTCCGTTTGTATTCTGTTTATATTTTCTTAGGTTGGTGCAGTCATTACATCTCTCCTGGTTATTGTTTTCTCCATGTATCTTTCTCTGCCTGAATCCTAGTTCTTTTATTATATACTTCATTCTTGAGTTCTTCCAGTATTGTGCTGGTGCTTAATCTGCAGAAAGGTGTGAATCCCAGAAATGGTGTTTCAGTCCATTGTTTGTGATTAGTCTGCTTTTTTATTCCCTTCTACTCCGATGTTCCAGAACCCATAAGACGACCAGAAATTGGATTTTCACATTATACTATTCAATAAATCTTCTTATTCAGCCAATTAAGTGCGATTTATTTTTTGAAACTCATGAAAACAAAATCCCGATCAACAGTTAGAAAAAAATTGAATTGTGGAAGCCATTACTTTGTGATAGTTTATCATTTTAACGAAATAATAAATAAAACTACTTTGTTTTACTATCACTGATATTTAATATAGTCCTTATAGTGTTGAAACTATAGTAACGACTATATTAAATATCAGTGATAGTAAAACAAAGTAGTTTTATTTATTATTTCGTTCAAAAGTTAGAATATGGTTTGAGAAAATGACTCACCTACATTTTGATAGTTCACGATAAAATTAAATTATATCTTAATCTGAACTTCGATTCATCAACTAACGCTAACTTCTAAATATCACGAGGTTATATTAAAATAGAATCTTCGGAAAGTTTCAAACATATTTACCTGAGGCTCATTATACCACATGCAGCAGCCTTTTACATCAGTTAAATTGGTGTTCCAACAATTACGACCTCTGGTTTTACACCATTCACCGTGATACCAAACCTGTAACACAACTTTATAAATTTTTTTTCAAATGTTAAATGGAGACATATGAAGCCCATGGGAATTAAGGTTGACAACGGATATACAAACTTTCATGAATATTAAATATTCCATAGATAGAAATTCATTCCTATGTTAAGCTAAATGCAATACTCTATTTACCTTTTCTGGGACAGTGCTTACTAAACTTAATGCTAAGCCCATTCTCTCAGCACGACCAACTCGACCAATTCGGTGAACATAATTAGACTTCTCATCAGGTAAAGTGACGTTAATTGCTGAAAAAACAACGAAACATCATTAATGTTAGAATAAAAAATATTTGAGGATATGAATATCTCTACCAGATTAAACGAGATCGCGATTGTCTATATACTAAGTTACTATATTATTTTTCTCCCTAACTATTTCAGTTTACAAAACACTTATTATTATGTTTATATGATAAGCCGCACAGTGTAATGTCGTTTCCTTAATACTACGAGGCTAGGCCTCTATTATAGTAAGTTATATTACTTATACAAGGTGTTCCATCTCAGACGAGTCACCCCGTATATTTCTGATCCCATAGTGAGTGGAAAAATCTCCCGAAACACGTCGAATGATTTTGTTTGGGAGACATCTTTTGACATATATTTGAGGCTTGAACGAGCAACCCCCTAATAGGGGGAGCTTCAACCCCTCAAAATTGAATAGGGGAGAGAGGTTGAGTGATAGTCATTTGAAAGGTCTTGGAAGCCTCTTTACAACGGTGTATGAAAAACTTAAATTTGATGAACCGTTTTCGCCAAAAATTAATTTTGTTGCTCGAATGCGCCACCTTGAATATGTTGGTTATTTGTACAATGTACAAGCTCATTTTTATTAAGCCTTTTTTACAAACTTAAACAATCTTCAAAAAATCACATTCGTAAAAAAATTGAATTGTGTTGTCATGCTTACAATGAAAAAAATTAAATCTGCGTGTTTAAATCAAATGTTCAAATTGTCCTCCATTGACTTCCATACAATAATACAATCTTGACTGGAAACCGTCTCTAACATGGTTCAGCATAATTGGAGTTATTTGACGAAACTCATTTACAATTCGTTGGCGTAGTTCGTTCAAATTTTCAGGCTGAGTCACAAAAATCTTGGAGTTAAGATGTCCCCACAAGAAGAAGTCCAGAGGGTTCAGGTCAGGAGATCGGGCAGGCCACTCCATAGGACCTCTTCTTCCAATCCAACGACCGGGGTATTGCAAATTGAGGTATTGGCGAACTGGTGGTGGGGCGTAGTGAGGAGGAGCTCCGTCTTGTTGGAAATGCAATTGTTGTTCAAGTAGTAGAGGATCGTTTTCCAATTGTTCAGTTATTAACGGATCAATCGCATTTTCCAACATTTCAAGATAAATTTCGCCATTTAAATTACCAGGAATAAACAGAGGTCCAATTAGGTGGTCTCCCACAATTCCTACCCAAACGTTTAGCTTTTCCCGATGTTGAGTGTGAGCTTCTCGAAATACATGAGGATTTGTATCGCTCCAAATTTCGCAAAACTCTTGCCTTCGATCCCAATCATCATCATTTAATTCCTGAATTAATTTAATTTTGTACGGATGGAACTTGTGTTTGTGTAAAATTCTGAAAACGTTAGATTGGCTAATACCGGAAGCTGCAGAAAGTTGTCGTACAGATTGCGTGTTTCGCATAAGTTGGACATGTCCCAATACCGCCACAGCTGCTCCTTCATCATTAACAATTCCAATGGGTGCCCTTTTTTTATCCATTACTGAACCCGTCTCCACAAATTTTGAAATCAATTCCATTACGTACTTATGGCGAACACTACGTTCAGGATGGTTTTCGTTAAATATCCTTGCAGCCGCTCGGGCATAATTTTGATAATAAAGGCTAACCAGCTCAACACGTTCTTGCAATGTGTACACCATATTTTTTGAAATTTTAAACAAATCAGCAAAGTAGTAACTCAACAGATTGATTAAAATCATGAAATGATCGAAGAAACGTTAAAACCAGATAAACACCTTCTAAGAACAAAAAATGAAGGCAACATAAGGAAATGTTTTGCTGTTTTTTTATTTATTAGTTTGAGAGAATGTATTATTGTATGGAAGTCAATGGAGGACAATTTGAACATTTGATTTAAACACGCAGATTTAATTTTTTTCATTGTAAGCATGACAACACAATTCAATTTTTTTACGAATGTGATTTTTTGAAGATTGTTTTAGTTTGTAAAAAAGGCTTAATAAAAATGAGCTCCACTGACCTCGATAACATCAAAGCCTGCGTTAAGCTAACGCGACCTTGTTCCCACGTTCCAAAGAACAAGGTCGGGGAGTTAATTGAGGAGTTCTCGGAATGTACACTAGATGAGCGGAGCGGCGCGAGGCGTAGCACACCTCCAAGGCCGGCCCAGACTCCGGTTAAGAAGCTCAAGGAAATGAGTGCCTTGTTTAGATGGAATAGAGTAAATGGCTAGCCCGACTAATTTGGAAGTGCGATTAAATGGACATTTACGAAGTCCCTGTACTGATACTGGGTCGGTCTTATCGCTTATTAGAGCCGCGAGGGTGCCAGATAGGACAGTGATACTGCCGGGTAATATCCAATTGGTCGGAATCTCAGGCAAAGAGATGCAATCTCAGGTTTTAATTAATTGTGAGATGGAATAGAGTAAGTACCAGCGTAACGATGTTTTGAATCTGGCCGTAGTAGAGTCTAGTCCGATGCACGCTGATGGCATATTAGGAAGAGGTTTCCTGAAAAGATGCCAAGTGGTACTAGATTATGGTTATCATACTGCTATGATAAGGGGAATCAATTTGCCCTTGGTGCAGGACGAACCCTACCTTGAGCCGGACGTGACGCTAGTAGCCCCTCATTTGAAACCATCGACCTCGGCTCCTTGCGACCGGAAAACATCGGAAAATCAACCGCGCGAAATCTCCCCCATAAACCACCGGTTAATTAAAACATCAAACAACGCTGACTCCATAATAACCGAGGATCGAAACGCGGGGTCTGCTCCATTTAACAGAATCGCAATTAAAAATATAATTTAATGCGTCGAGGACAAATCAAATACCTATTTTATATTATTGGATATTAAACGGTGTATAACATTCAAGTACCGAAAACAAAAATCCAAAATGAATAACATTTATTTATTATTCTAAGATTACAGTTTCTCAAAAACTTGAAGAATAGCATTTGAAAAAACATATCTTATCACCACCCATATTAATATAAGGTAGAGATGACAAATGACCGGTTATTTATGATTTTGCACAGGGGAATTTGTTTAAATGCTTGTTACTGACCATAAATAATCAAGTAATAATTTTAAAAATTGTGTTAGTCTGATCAAATTCTAATTTATAAATTATTAAAAAGTCAAAATAAAAAATTTCTCTGACAAGCTTGAAAATGTAGAACATCCGAAATTCGTATTATAATTATATTACCTATACAACAACTTATGTACCAATAGCAATAAAATAACAATACATTTCAATATTTCATGTAATATATATTACATAATTTGTAATATAATAGTTATAATTATGATTTATGATTTTTTGTGGGTTATTTGTTATTATTTAATGATTTAATGAATTTATTCTCAAGGAAAATTTTCACTCGGGCAGCAGGTGTTGGTAAAACACTAATAATTATAACTTATTCAAAAGGTACATTAAGTAAGTAGAAATCATCTGCCTCAAGAGATAGCAGACTATCAGTAAACATAACGATGTGCATTGTTGTCACACTTACCCAACAACTATATTCTAGGGGTAAGTGTGGCGCCAATTTTAAAATTTAGTTTTAAACTGAATTCATAAATTCTGTTGTGTATTATTATTTGTTACAGTTGTGTATTTTAACCAAGCTTTATTTCAGAATGAAAAAGTGTACCTTTTATTTAGAATAGTAGGGTTAGGTACCTAACCTAATCCTTGGTTTTAAGCACATCTCTGTTTTTGATATCAAATGAAAAATCGATTTTTTTTAAAAAGGAAATTCTATCATGAAAACAGAAGAGTAATATTTATAATTAAATGAAAGAACAATTACTTTGTTTTTATATACCACTTTTAATTTAATTAAAAGTGGTATAAAAACAAAGTAATTGATCTTTCATTTAATCATAATGATAAATTACCAAAGAGTAACGGCTTCTGCCATCGATTTTTTGAGTAATATTTAATAATTGAAGTGAAAATGCTCAAAATGAATTTTATAAAATACTATATGTGCCACCATATTTACCTCAATTCCACACAAACCCTGACTGACCTAATAATAATTATTACAAAGACCACCATAATACAAATTATTTGTATAAAATTTATTCACATGTACTATATTTCATAGCGTGTGAGGTTAGGTTAGGTTAGCCCAACAAAATTAGTATACATTAAGAGAAATTCCAATGTCTACATTATCTCCCAGCACTCCACCACTGCCTCACACGCTGTTATACGAACATTATAGGTTTTCCAGTCGTGTATTAAAAAGGTATGGAACTTTTTTAAAGAAATGTTAGACAATAACAGTAGTTATAATAAAAAAATAATTGAATGATTAAAACTTACTAAAGGGTAAACCAGTAATATCCAATCCTCTGGCTGCCACATCGGTACAAATTAAAAAATGGACCTCGCTCCGTTTAAAACTTTCCAAATTAGCTTTACGTTCATGCGGCTTTCTATCACCGTGTAAACAAACACAAGAATAACGGACTTTATCAGTCTGTTTGAAATATCTCTCTAGATTATCACAATCTAATTTTGTTCTACAGAATATGATGGCCCGATCCATTTTGTGTTCATTGATCGCACGAACACAATATTCTCCTTTGAGTAATTTCACCGCTTCACTCAAAGTTTCAGGAGTGTTGTTGCCAGGTCTCACGCCATCCTGAGAATGAACTCCGTCAGTGGTGATTCTACGTCTCATATTATGCCAACTCTTGTCCGCTTGAGGATCAACATTTACAACGACGTGGTGCACCGTTTCTGGAACTGCGTCTTCTCCTTTCAAATCCACCCAAGTCGGAAAATACATCAACTTTTCCTATACAGAAATTAGTTTCATCAAGACAATTTTGTAAATATTATTCAAATATAGTTGTTACAAATGGAAATATATAGCTTCATTCCTTAAATAATACCACACCAGTAGTATGTAAGATTTTAACATAAATGTTAATCACCGTTTACTGCATTAGCATTCTTCTTTATTCTGAATAAATTCATAAATGCGTCCCTCTTGCCACATCACTGCAGACATTGAACTTTGAATTTACTTGAAAACATACTTCCACGTTACAAAACCAAAGGAATCGAGAATCCGAAATTCAATTTTGAACAAAATTGCTTTAATAAACATCACTTCTCTCTTTGGACTAAAAGTTAATTTTTCAAACAATTGCACAAGTTCCTTTCTGCTAACCAAATTAACGTTAATTTCCTCTAACAAATATACTATTAATGATTAACATTCTAATATTTTTTGATAATGTATTTGCAATGTCAAAAGAAATAAGTTTTGAATTTTCCAAAATATGAATGTCCTGACATTTTTGAAAAGGTAGAATGAACACACTTTTCGTTTTGAATTCTGAAGTGAATTCATGGACCACATTACTCCTTTTTGTTTTTTCTGAAACCATAGTTTAGATGACTGTGAGTTCTTCTCTGTAAAAATTGTCTTTCAAGATTGATTTAAGTTCATTCTCAATTTATGATTATTTGTTCTTGGATGCATTAGATTTTTGGTTTTAATGAATTGTGCTCTCATCAACTTAAAAATAATAATAATAAAATTCAAGCAATTTTTTTTGATTACAAATGCATATCGTTATGGCGCTATAACGATACGCAAATTATATATAGTGCATTTTAGTTCTTAGAAGTTGATATTGACAAAGTCATTAATATCATCATGACCTTATGCAAATTAATAAGAGTCTCAATTTAGATATTTAGAAGTATCCATCGAAATATATTTGTTAATTTATGAAAAATGTGATTAAATTAAAAATAACGAAAGAGGCCCAAGCAAATTTGTCATATATCAAATTAATAAAAGTCAAATCGATTCAACAAGTAAATTTACTAAAAATGCATTTTGAAAACTTCTGTTATGATTTAGAAACCGCTAATGAAAGACGTTATATTATACTTATGTTGCATTGAAAAAGAAGTCTAGTCTAGACCCGTCTACACCCTTTACTATCTATTTTCTTTTACCACAACATACCTATTCGGAATTATCGAACTCTAATACAATACGCGTTTCTGCTATAATCATATAAACTAAATCTTTGGAAATTTATGATCAATATACGTGTTTGACAATACTAAATAATTATTCCAAATTTATGAGCTACATTAGAAGATAATAATGTAGAATTCCAAGCAACAGTGAATAAAATTGTACTGCTTATAAGTAGGCATAAAGTTTGTAGTGCCTTATTTTGAAAAGACCATAAAGTACGATGCGGAAAATATGAAGGAATAAGAAATGGCCAGTCAAATGTTTTGAATTATCCGATAATAAGGACAATTTTTGGGTTGTATTAATTTAGATTTTTGACAAAGTGATACACGATAGATAGTGTTTACGCAAAAATAATTTATTTCATTATTTTATATGTTCAAATTATTAAATTACAAAGCAGCTTTGTCAATGTCCTAAAGATGTTTTTATAGGTTTTTAAAAGTTATTTTTAGTAATATCCTTTGTAAATTGATTAAAACTTGAAATGCTAAGAATAAAATAGACCCTATAATAAATATTAAACGTATGGGTACGGTACAACGCTTTTGCATAGTATTTTTTGAGTACTTAAACAAGTATGTCATGAATAATAGGTCAAACAAATTACTTCAGATCAAGATGATAAAATCGCTAAAATGTTATTAAAGCAACAGCAGTTATTTCCACTGTAACTGATAATGGCCCAAAGAGCCTTTAAGGAGTTTGGAAATTCTCCGGTGGAAATGAATGATCATGATAATAGCCATTTTATATTATAATTATAGTACTATTTTTATTGTCTGAAATTACTGTATTTGTAGATATACCGGGTCTCCCACGTACATAGTACAAATAAAATGGAAAACTATAAAATATTGATTATTCATTTCTCATTTCTATATGTAAGAGGATTACCTGACCCATAATATTCAATAAAATTTGAATATTTATAAAGTATTTAAAAATTCTTAATTTAATAACTTTATTTTATGTATAATGCAGGAAATATCTTTCGTATTTCAAATATACTTATATGAATAATGTATTTTGTAATTTGTATTTCAAATACACATCATGATGTATTTTGCCCAGCCCTGTCAATATGTAAGATTCATTCGGCACAAACATTTTAATCTGTTATAAATTTGTCTATCTTGTCAAAAGTGATACTACAAATGAATTATTTTTAGTTAAATATATGAATAATACTTACAGCCATTTTCTTCACTTCAAATGCGTGTAGTGTTGCACTGCAAACAATCATTTGTAGGCGACGTCCATCACACGTAATCTTGGGCATTTGTTTGTGTAACCTTTCAATCAGATCTGTATATCCTTGTTTTAAAAGTGCATCAGCTTCATCAAGAACGAAAAATCTACAGCTTGATAACGATAAATATCCTTGAAAGATAACGGAAAATAAATTAAGTAAATTACTGAGTAGAATATAGTAATTACCTCCTTGAATCAGATCTTCTAATCTTCCTGGGGTCCCAACGATAATATTCACTCCAGTATTTTGCATGAAGGAAATTTGTTCTTTTACATTAACCCCTCCAATAAGTAACAATTCTTTCAAATTGGGAGATTCCAAATGTTTTTTGAACTTTTTTATCTGATTACATGTCTGCTCCGCCAATTCCCGAGATGGCTAGAAAAATTACAGTCAAATCTCCCTAAGTCGACCTTCAAGACGATTTCCTCTAACTCGAACAATTTCAATAGCCGAAGCACTAGCAATACAAACTATATACATTTATTACTCCATAAGTCGAATCCGATAAGTCAAACTCCTTAGCTCGAATTCTCATAAAATCAAAGTACGTGTAATTTACTACATCCAAGCCGAACAGGAACAAACGTCTAGCTTGCAATCATTGCTGAAAAGATTACGTCATCGCCGTGAACTGCAGACCCACCCACTTATCCGATAATTAATAATTAATATAATTAATTTATTTATTATGCATCTGATATGTACATAATGTGAGAATAATTACTTCAATAAAATCTTCAAAATATTTTCTGAATCATTAGCGTGCATGTGTCAACGTTTTCTGAAATGATGAACCTGGAAAACTCATTGTAATAGCTATAATATGTAACCATATAAACGATAATTCGAGAGGAGAGTTGACTATACTAACAATGGTGATCTAAACTAGGTCAAGTGTGGTACTGAAAATGGATTCGAATTTTTGAGAATATTAAAATATTGGTTAAAACAAGAAAGAATATAAAGAAATGTAGTACCCAACATATTTTGCTCAACCTTCAGAACTAAATTCTAAGTTATACCGAAGTTTTGAAAAAGGATCTACCACCAAAACCTTAAAAGAGTATCATTTAAAAAACTGAACCTAAAACTCAAAGTATTAATTTAAAATTAGAATATATACTGGTTGTCCCACCAAGGTCGACCATCGACTGTATCTCGAAAGCTATGTCATGCAGATTCAAGAAAAAAATCATGACAGGAGATAAGTTATCTGGAAGTTTTGTTTGTAACACTCTACAAATTATTTATCAGACATTTTGGCCAATCTCTTGAAACAACCGATCGGGTAGGGTGGAACCGTATAGCAGAAAAGTTTGATGACTCCCGACTACTTTAACCGATTTATCGAACTTGTTCTCATTTTAAAGCTATTTAGTAGCCGCATCGTAATATTAGTTTCAAGGTCTAAAGTTGCTATACTACCTACTCTTTGTCGAACACAATAATTTAAATAAATTGTTCTCGTTTCATTCCATAAAAAAAAGTGTTTATGAACACTATGTTCTCGTTCTGCCCAGTTAATGATATTTTGACAACTTATTAATGTTTCAAAGTTATGATACTGCGGAAGAAAATTTCGAAAAAAGTGAAAAAGATAGTGTAAACATGTCATGAGAGTGGCAAATTTAAAACCTTAATTACAGTAAAACGGGGCGGCTTGATAACCTCTTGCCTAAAATGCGCACACCACTGTGCTACACATGCATGCGACCGACACATATGTACTCATTCGATGCGTTAGTAGGCACTCTTTCAAAGTAAGATTAGTGGAAGACTTGTTGTTCCCGCAGTATTTTTCTATAAAAACGGGTAGAAAACCAGGTATTTATTAACTGTTATACTTTCTATTGTGAATGCAAAGATATCTCCGTATTTTTTTCATGGGCACTAAATTAGTCAAAAACAATATCCTAACCTCAATGTTGGATTATACAGAAACATTTACCAGTGGCGTATCATTTTATTTTTTTAGTCCTTTCCAGGGGTGACTTGATAATAAGGATAAATATGGTCAGAACATATAAAAGAAAACCAGGCAGCAGGAAATACGGTGATTTTGATGAAGAAGCAGTAAAGATTGCTGTGTCGCGTCATAGAGACGAGGTTGTTGCAGTTACACAGCTAAGTAAAGAATATAATATACCTATTGCCACTTTATACAGAAAAATTAAGGGAAAATACCCAAAAAACATGGCGGTCAGCTTCCGATGTCAAAGGATGAAGAGGATATGCTTGCTAATGCTATTAGTGTTGCTGCTGATTGGGGTTATCCGTGCGACTCAAACGATATCAAAGATATAGTTCAAAATTATTTAGGAAGACATGGGAAAACTGCACCCCAATTCGTATATAACATGCCAGGGGAAACTTGCTTACAAAAATTTTTATTGCGGCATAAGGAAAAGCTGTCAAAAAGGTTATCCCAATCAATAAAAGATAGCAGAGCGAAGATATGCCATGAAACAGTCAATAAATATTTTGATAACTTGGCAGAAAGTCTAAAAGATGTACCACCGTCTGCAGTTGTAAATTATGACGCGTAAAAGTAATCGTCCGTAAAACGTGTAAAAGAGCAGAGAAAATAATGGATTCCTCAAAAGCCGCAACCTCAGTTATGTTCGCCTGTGCAGCCTCAGGATCCTTACTGCCCGTCTATATAGTTTATAAAGCCGACCATCTCTGGTCCACGTGGACGGAAAATGGGCCACCTGGGGCTAGATTCAATCGTTCCCATTTGGGCTGCTTCGATGGAAATATTTCTGAGGATTGGTTTATCAATATAATACTGCCATATTTTCGAACTTTAACACCTGGCCCTAAAGTACTCATCGGTGACAACCTGGCAAGTCATATTTCCATAAAAGTTATCCAAAAATGTGAAGAAAACGAAATTCGTTTTATACTACTGCCACCCAACAGCACCCATTTAACGCAACCTTTAGATGTTAGTGTCTTCCGGCCAATTAAGACTGCCTGGAGACAGAGACTTCAGCAATGGAAAAAAAATAATAGGGGAGTGGTGAGGAAAGATGTCTTTCCCCGATTGCTGAATCAAGCATTAAATCACGTTGAAGCTAGTGGTGAGAAGAACATAAAATCTGGCTTTGAAGCAACCGGCATATGTCCGCTAAATAGGAAGAAGGTTCTGGATAAGTTACCGAAAACAGACGAACCTGCATTACAAGGTGATATGGCGCAATCATTTAAAGAGATCTTCAAGATTCAAAACTGCAGTACCTGTTGGAAGAAAAAAGAAGCTGACTGAACCAGCGGGCAGAAGCATATCTCGACACGACGTTGAAATGCCAGACATCTTCAGGAAGAAAACCTTTGCAAAATCAAAAAACAAGGTCTTTATCGTCTTCCTCCTCTGAAAGTGCTATAAGTGAGAAACTATTAACTGTTGATAAAAATGACATTCCACAAAGTGATTTAAATGATTTGAAATCAGGTGATTATATTTTTGTTGGTTTAAAAACCGTGATTAAGGAGGGGACAGATCAAATTTAAACATTTAAATTTTTAATTTTTTTTTACGATTTGCAGCTAGGTACATGTATCAGAATATTGCCTAAGTTTTATATTTTTACCTATGTCGATATAGTTAGTATATTATTCTATTTTGAGTTCCTAACACACCACAGAATGTAGGTAGTACCTACAGATATTGTTTTTTACGTTTATTATTTTTACAGTTTCGTTTTTATATTTCCAAATAAATTCTAAAATACAAATTCAATTTGTTTGATTAAAAAGGTTTTTGGGGTAGGCAGGTAAGGTACCTATGCTAAAAAAATGTGACGCTCTGTTGCTATAGGGACTTATATTTTTGATTTTTTTCTATCAAGACGCCTCAATTGAGGTTTGAAATGCTAAAACAGAGTTAAATACAGGCATTTATCAAGTCGCCCCACTATGGGGCGATTTGATAATCTATATATATATATTTTTTTTTTCCCTAAGATGGGACACCTATTTTTTTTCCCCTAAGATGGGGCACTTATTTTTTTTTTAACTTTGCATTGGATAGTCACAAGCCCAAAGTTATCTGAAGTATTTTTTGTTTGATCCCAAATTGTTTGGTAACAGCTGCAGAGCGATCAATTTCCGAAAACACTGATCAAGTCGCCCCGTTTTACGGTACTTAATTTTTTCCACCATCAGAATTACCGATTGATTCTTATCAAAACAGATATGGGATACTATGCAACTAAAATTGATATTTTTTTAGAAAATATGGAAAAAACAGCAGACTGCTATCTTGCAAAACCCATGGCATGGTTACGCGTAACTTTTCGAATTCAAGATACATCAAAAGTAAATGTTATTTTTTCTCATTTAGCTAGAATACTAGAACATCAATTGGGAAAATGTAGATTTAACTACGTTACATGTTTTCCTTTGGGGTACCAGTATATAAAACGGCGGTGCAGAATTTCACGAATTGCAGGAACTACGTCATTTTCTCAACAAGAATTTCAATTCAAGCTAAATGATAAACTCTCGACATTTACAGTCGACGTATCTTGAATTCGAAAAATAAACGTGAAAACGCTAAAATTAAATATCAAACTCGCGGAATAAATCTTATTGGGCAAAGACAAGATCCTTATTTTGAGAAGAAACAAACAATATAGACTTGAAGTGGCATCGTAAAATATCCTAATATAAGCCATGGCTGCTCAATAGATCAATTTCAATTTTAAGGAAATTCGAGTCCACCCAAAAGGGGGTTAAGGGGGATTACCATGAAGAAATGGTGTCATTCCTTCGAAAATTGTTTCTCGAACGTTTTATCAAAATTGGATGCAAATACTGGAAAATGCCCATTACCAAATTAATCAACCTTATTGAAAATTACTACATAGAATTCTGCATAATTTCATCTTTAATTTGATATAAAAATTGTCTACATTTTGAGCTTAATTTTTGTTAACAATACAGAATGAGATGGCAATGTTTAACATTTTTAACAATAATTTAGTATACCTGAACCGCAGCATTAAGTGTTACGAGCGCCATTAAATGTATGTCCCGGAATACAACCTCTGCCAATATGGCTTCCTACTTCACTACATGGCGATCCTGCGAATGGAACCTTCATCGACACCCAGTCCATGTAATCACTACATGACGATCCTGTAAAACCCGAACCGATTTCATTAAACTAAAGTGTGTGTCCGACGTGGGAATCTTTGTAACCAGTAAGTACAATTTTTTACATTTATCAGAAATAAATAAAGAGTAATTCGTAACCATTCTGAGAATGCATTTTATGCATATACAGTCTATTACACTAATACTTTATTACATAACTAGGTCGATCAACTAGTTATTAGAATATAATGAAAATTAGGTTTTATCATAAATTGGGTAAATCAAGATGTAATGACAAACATCTTTACCATCACAATGTGTTATTACTTACTTCAATTATGATAGCTTGTGGGGCATTATTGGAAATTTTAGGAGTAGAGCTAGTATCAGAACTATCCTCATTTGTATTATCAACTGACCACGATTCTCCAGCTTTACTTATGGGTTCAAAGCCTGCAGGCAAAGGATGTTTTAATGGACAATCCCCGAAATTGAAAGCCATTTCAGCATTCTGGAAGTCAACAAAACATGATTACAGTGTAATTCAAATATTCGTTTTGCAATCTTACCTTCAAAACCACAGCTGGAAAAAATGCCGCGTTGGAAATTTGTTTATTTATAGAAAACGCTTGACCCAAGTCATTTCCATTCTTTAAGAATGAGACAATTCCATTGTCTAAATCAATCAAACAGGTAATGACATCACTCTTTCCAAAAGGTTCCCCATAATCATCAAATTGTTTGTTATTTGATTTTTTTCCAGTACCACCAAATCCAAAACCAAATCTGCATATGCAAAACCCCAGAATGTACAAATAGTCAAATAATAAGTTCACAATAAAATATAAACTTAAATTTGCACAAGCTGCAACGTTTAATTGCTGACATTTTCAAACTGGGTTATAAACTGTTTAATAAAATATAAAAGTGTGGATACACTACAACACTATAAATAAGAAACAACGTGATCTTTACGTCTTTACGTACGGAGCAACATTTTTTCACTTTTATTATAAACTACTATAAACAAACAAGCGAAGAAGCAATGGACAATCCACTCTCTCCTTTATTGGTCAATATTTTTAAAGGAACATAAGGAAAATGGAACGCAACCAATTAACCAATTTGGAGTCATTGCGATTGATTAAAGTACACCCTCTATAATTCGGAACTTCAGTTTTCTGGCTCTATCAGTAAACGGGCGTTTTTATTCAGGCAGCTACCGAGCAGTCAGTTCGGTAATTTCGAGGATCAATTGGAGACAAGTGACTGCTTGTCGCGGGATCATTTAGATATTGTTATTCACAAATGTGCGATGTATGTGTACATACATATATGTAGTAGGTATACAATAAAACATAACTTCTGCCGTTCAAATACATCAGTATTAGTGATTTCCAGTAACCCGGCGTTTTCGATGATCTGGCAGTGCTCTGGTCCGATATCTGCCGAACTACCGAGAGACCACTTAGAAAGATGGCTAACTTATACAGGTCCCCAACTCTAGCACGTCTATATATACTTATAGCCCGGTCAAATTAGACGATTTTTTTTGCCAACCCAGGAAATTTTATGGGCTCAACCAAATGAGATGCGGTTTTTTGCAAACTGTTCGGGAGGCCAAATAGATCATTTGAACAATATAATATATTGCCGCTAGGACGTTCTCTAGCTTTGGGAGCATAAATTGGCCAATTTTCATGTCCAATTTTTGGTAAAATTCGGGAAATCCTTAAATAGTTCGCAAAGTGGCCAAAAAATCCCAGCCACGGGTTTTCGAGGTCGCTGATCAAGATCCCGACGTCAGATTTTACATTTGACCACTTCCTGGGGAGTTATTGGTCAATTATTGCACCGAAAATGGGGCAAATCGACAAATAGTTCGCAAAGTGGGCAAAAACTTCCTCTCGGGGGTTTTCGAGGGCGCTGATCAAGATTTCGAAGTCAGATTTTACATTTGACTATTTCCTGGGGAGTAATTGGCGGAGTTTTGGTCGAATAAATTGTTTATAACAAAAACGATCAAATTTTGCATTTTCTAGAAATTTTTATGTAATCTCAAAAATGAGAAATTGTTTATTTATTGTTTATAAACAATATAAACAATTTGCGCAACTTTAGACGAGGTAGACTTTGTGTACGATATAATTCGGAAGAGAATGCACTTTGTGTCATTAAAATCGGTGCATTACCCAAGGATTTCGAGATTTGGCCTATTTTTGTACCCATTTGACTGCACTAAAACCACAGGGCAATTGAAATGAAATATCGATGTAGTATAAATATGGACTGTATTAATAAACTTGAATTTCAGAAAACTTGGTTCATATGTCTGTAGCTTCTAGCTGCTATCGACATCAACTTTTAACTGATAATTATGCGTTGGAAAGAGGCCCAGATGTGAACAGCGCTGTTGTCATAGTGCACTAAAAGTCTGCATTAAAATAAATTTTAACATTAGCTGGGAAGGAAACCTTTCACAGTTTAGGCTCTATTCAACTAATTACGCCTAAGAGTGGAATGGAGAAAAGACAACCCTTGTTACGTCAATCATTAGCTTCAAAAGCACAAATTCAAGACCCCGAGAAAATACAGATAGAGCCATATGAAAAAATGCATGTGTCCGGAATGAACAACATTTCTTCTTCTGGTCCGAACTGTACTTTAAATTTGAAACCATCATTTGAATCTAAGAAAAATTACTATTGGATGCTTAAAAAATACGCCCCGTCAGCGATCGCTGCCGGCTGGAACGGATTCATAGAATATTTGACCAATGCAGAAACAACTTATGAATCATTCATCAACTTTATGCCATTTATTCCCGCTATACCCAGTGATTACGATACTTTGTTTATTGAAATAAAGTATTCTGTAAACCAAGCTCGCAAACTCAAAATGAATACCTGCATAATCACTTTTGACCAACCATTGTATTTTAAAGCTCGCGACATCGTCAGTGTTGTATCAATCGACGAGAACATCGAAATTATTGTGCAACTTGGTGGATTCCATAGATTGTTAACTTTTTTCGAAGTATTTGAAGTATAATGGATTGATCTGATCTTAAAAGAACTTGTATGCACTGTTTACGGAGAAAAAACAACTGAATAAATTATACGCGGCCATCAATATGCACGAGCAATTCGTGTACATACGAAGTGGCAATCACAAAAATTCTTTTATCTTCACTTGAAAGTGAGAACGATCATTTTGAGAGTTTCGTCTGTTTATCTAAAACAAATATATATTTTGAGTCAATCAACATCGACGAATTGAAATTTGCACCTGATATTGATGAAATCCTCAATTCATTTGAAGAAAAAAATTTCTGTAATAGAAAATAAAAATCCAACGTGTAAACTATGCATAACATATGTTAGAATGGTATCAGTTATGGAAGATTTTATATTTGCAGAAAAAGTGGCAATTGGTAACTCTATCTTGAAACTATAGAAAAAATGATACCATTCTTTTACGCGCTTGGACATTTTCCATATGCTAAACGTTGGCGCTTAAAGAAGCAATGGACCCTGTAGAATACAAAAGGTTTACCGAGAATGGATTTCGGACTTGCAGAAGGAGCGTTCAATGTTTCTGAGGAATTTTTTCAGATCAAACCCTGATGTGACAATTTAGCGTGGCAGGCGGTTTTTTTAAACGGGGAATAACCAAAAGTGCTTTTTTATCAATGGATGACGGTGTGTTATTTTCGCTTAAGATATAATAGAGGGGTTGCAAGTTTATACTGGCGTTACTACTGAAAGAAGTTACCAACACAAAGATGCAACAGATGTTTGATTGAAAGAGGATATAAAATCGTTGGAAATCATGGAATCAAAGTGATCAAAAAATAAAAGGTCTCAATTTTCTGGAGTTAAAGTTAACCAGAAAAGATATAGTAACAACTTTGACAACTGCTGGTAAAACCATAACTATAGATAAAGAAACAGTTTCGATAGACTCAATTGTCTTTACCAAAGAATCTGTGTAGTAAAAAAAACCGAGGCAGAATACCAGCAATGTCTAAAATATGAATAGTCTCCATACCGGCAGGCTTTATAAGATGAATTTGGAATGAGAAAAATCACCAAGTCAATACTGTACAAGTTATTTAAAAAAAAAAACGGTCAACGTAATAAATAAAGCAACATATAGGTATGTCATTGATGGTGGCATGTGATGTAACTTTTGCAAGTGACCTCAAAAAAGAAAGCAGTATGTCTCTGTACAATCGTACCAACATTAGACGCCTTTACGCAACATTTGAAACCCGTCTACCTCCAGGGTCAAAATTGGATGTATGGTTTCAAATATTGTCAAACAGATACATACAGGAATAAGGTCAGTACAGGTGAGGAAGATGTTGATAATGTCAACAATCAGTTAGCATCTTCTAAGTGGGGACGGAAGTGGGACAGTTAACATTTTGAGCCAATGCCTATGACAAAACCAGCAACACCAGAAAAGCTTATGAATATTATTATTTGCGAGTGCCTGATTGATTGCGGAAAAGTGGATTTACATGTACCATGGCATGCAAAAATGCAATGGGATCAATTGTACAAATATTGAATTATCCGATACCTGACAAGAAGAGAGTGAATCCGATAATAAATTGCTGAGCAGTCAGATTCAAATGAAGTCTGTAATCAAGATGAAAATGAATAAAATGTATCATGTTAATGATATTATGTAAATAATATTAATAATAATAATAATCAATATTCATTTTCTAATAATGGATTCGTAATCAGCGACCTCAAAAAACCCCTGATATCAATTTTCAACTCATTTTATTTAATATTACAAAAGTACACCCTAAATTGCATTTTATTATGCGATCTATAACTTTTTTAATAACTTTGACTACACATTCATAATCAGCGACTTTGTAAATACCCCTAAACCAATTCTCAATTCATTTAATATTAAAAAAGTGCAACTGATAATGCACCTTAAATTGTATTATATTATGAAATTTATTAATTTTCATAAGCTTTGATTTCGGATTAGTAATGAGTGACCTCAAAACCCCCGAGTACCAATTTACAACTGATTTCAGTAAATATTGAAGAAAGTCAGAAAAAAGTGCATAATAACATGAATTTTTAATGCAATGTACACTTTTTTTTAATTTCCATGTCAGATTCGCAATCAGGGACCTTGAAACCCCATAACTACAAAGTTTCCAAGTAATTACAGTCAATATTGAGAGAGCGCATTAAAAAGTGCAATAAAATACATTTAAAAAATGTGTGCATCTACAGTGGAAATGAAACGCATATATCAAGGTTGCCAAATACCTAAGAGAATGCAGAAAACTGCTAAGCTCTATCGAGCCACAGAACGGAATTTCAAAGTTTTTCCTAAATACAACATACTAAACCATGGCAGTCGGAAGAAGTACTCATATGAGATAGTTTGTTTTGAGTTCATTGAAAATTGATGCTAGAGTATAGCTGGTATTTGTGGAAGTTGTAGTTGTGGCCAACTTAACAACTGTAATAATGTATTATGTTTCTTTCCACATATTTTAGAATGGCCTCCCACGCAAAGTTTAATGGAGTGATTTTGATTTGACTTTAAGCAATTCGTTTATAATTTTAATATTCTTACCTCATCTAACATAGCATTAATGGGTGATTTGTGAAATGAAAAAGATTGGAATATTAACCCTCAACTTTTTAAAATTGTAGCAGCATAAGAAATACACATCTACTCGGGTCACATGTCAATTATCAAATGATATAGTATTATCTTCACAGTAAATAATAAATTACTCAGAAATTAACTGACATAACCTGTTTATGTTGGTGGTATTACAACCAGTGATAAGTATTAATGCAAGAAACAGTGTTCTTCGTCCATTGGAGTAATATTTTATTAATTGGTAACTGTTTGAAAAATAGATGGTGGTTCCCCCCACAAAACATACCTACAGGTTCCCAAGTCTAGTTTTGCTTGTAATGTAGACCACCCAACTCTACAAAGTCCTTCATCTGTTACTGTCGCCTCAAACCCCCATTTGCCTTTTGTCACACCTGTTGTGCACCTAGTACCATGCCACTCACGTTGTTCACGAGACTGAACCCTCAATCCGTCAGGAGATACAGCTAATGCATTTCCTCTATCATACATGGACATAGTCCAAGGAGTTGCTGAATATAATATGTGAATCAATAGTGAGTCAATTGGAATTGCCAATAATTTACTTACATGAGCGTGATCCTGAGGTTCCTTTTCCACTTTCTAGATCTTTCAATGTTTCCCACACAATTTGAATTATGGGGAGACAAAACGCTGCAGTTTTACCACTCCCAGTTTCAGCAGCCATCAAAACATCTCCACCACCCAAAATTAGAGGAATACTCTCAGCTTGAATATCAGTAGGTAAACTATGGCAAATAAAACATTTTTACAATGGAGTTGAATGCCCGTGAATTCATTTATACTTACGTCCAATCCATTTCGTCAATAGCTTTCCCTATTTCGGGAAGGACACCAAACTCTGGAATAAGAACGTAAAAACTTCGAACAGATAGCTATATTTTGAACTTACCTTCAAAAGCGGTCATGTCTACTAATTATTTGAATACTGTAATAATAATAATATAATGAATTGGGTTCAATTCCAAGGTTTTTTGTTCTTCAGCGCAGTCAGTAGATATCGATATTATTGACAAACATAAGCCGGTTCATATTCGCTCTTAGGTTAGAGGCACAGATAATTGAAAGAGTTTTATTATCTATGATTAGCGGATAAAGCTAATTACCACTCTATGGGTGGCATTATTCTAATCATCATAGAGCATACACCTGTAAAGGAATATTATTATACTCTTCGCAGACGAAGTCCGAAGAGTATAAAATTGCATTTACTCAATCTACTTCTAAAATCGATAAAACAAGTCCTAGAGCAATAATTCTTGCACCACAGTATTTTTCATCTAATTTTACGCAAGTTTAAAAAAATTCGTCTGTCTGGATGTCCGTCACGAAATGTTTGTTAACTCGATAACTCAAACATGTAAGGTCCTATCATATACAAATTTTAACAAAAAATCGTGTGCTATTAGGAGACACACCCTATTTTTTTCAGGGAAATCGTGCAATAAATACACTCTTTTGTGAAGGGTTGAAAATTAAAAAAAAATCATAACGATTCAAAACTTTAACAGTCAATTTCAAACTGCTTTCACCCAAATTAAAAAAAAATCAACAACAAAAACAATTATTAAAGTAAGCTTAAATTTACACCGGTGTTTTACAGTTATTACCTGACCTGATTACCTGACTCCTAGTCCCTTAACAGGGACCTGGTAGCGGTCAGGATCAGGTATAACTTGGGGGGCTCTGAAAGGAAGGTGGTAGTTTGCTCCGCATACCGAGTTCCAACACATCCCTCCAGTCAAGGAAGCATACATGAATTTGTTTGTCTTTGATAAAAATACTATTCATATTTTATTTAAAAACTGATTTCATTACTTAATTATAAATTTTCAGTTGTTTGTGTCAATAAATAAATGGTTAATTCCTTGTTTTACTGATTCAATCAAGTACTTTTAATTAAATACCAATCATCAAATAACTTGAAAACAATATCCAATATAAATAGGCTTCACTGAATTACTATTGCAAAATGTAATTTACATTAATATCAGATGAGATGGGTTATTATTATAGGTGCAAAAGATTAGCTGTTTAACACTAAAAAGGTTTCAATAGAAACGAAATATTTAACAAGTAATCAAATGGTCATGAAAGTAAAATAAATTCACCAAAGGGAAGTTATTTAAATCAATCTGGTCATTCAACAAATATGCTTTTTGTGCTTATTAATTTCAAGGCTTTCTAAAAGATTCAGCACACCCATCATAAAACTTGATTGACTCTTTCCACATTTGGCTGAAATATCTATAACGGAAAGGTTCAAATTGAGAATCACACATATATCAAAATATTTCTATTTATTGAGTCACCAGAATCCTGAGGAAAATTTTTATTACAGTAATTAACAAGTCTGCTATAATAATATTTTTTGAGGAGGTACATGAACATTCATAAGCTGATTTGAAAATTTGGAAAAAAGAAATGCTATTAGGAAAATAAATATTTTTCAGTGGACACTCAAGTTTGCAACAACCACGGTCGTATATACAGGTCTGGAAACTCGAGGTTGTTTCCTATGTGAGCAGTGAGTCCGCTAAGCGTCGACTGGCCCGTAGTACCAAAAGTCAGTTGACTTGTCAACACAAGGAATACCTGCCTTTTTAGAAACAAATTACGAAATCCCATTGCATTGTGCCGAAATGCAAAACGGGGTACAAAAGTGTAAAGCAAGAAACTTTTGTTTTTAAAAAGTCGAAAGATGCGGAAATGCGAAAAAAGTGGATGCTTGCGATTCCGGATAGAAATCGTTTTACCACTTCGTGATCCAAGCGCTAGCTGGTGGCTGAGCGAGGGACTACGAGTTAGGCGATCCGTAAGAGACTCTAGTCAACCATAGAGTTTCCAGACCTGTGTATACGACCGTGGCAACGACTCACCTGTTATAATATGTCTGCTGCAGACATATAATATCTAATCTATGGCTGCAGATTCTCTGATATTTGATTTTCGAATCCGTGAGATCCTCTCGCTTGATTGCAGCTAACCATAAAACTCGCCTCTTCCTCGATAAGTCTTCTTTACTAGTCAAAAACTTGTGATTTACAACTGTAGGAACCTAGAAAAACCCGACTTTATCCCTGTCGTGGCGTGACCCACAATGCAATTAACGGGCATTTTTCTTCAGTAGAAGCACTAATAATAATCCAAAATTAAAAAACATATTCAAATTCGCACAGAAAATAAAAAACTCGTCACTTTACCACTATGGTCGCTTGTGACAAAACACAATGTTTGCCCCATAGAGATGATTCTTCACCTCAGTGATGTTAGCCGACAAAATTAACGAAAACCGATGAAATTAATTTTAATCGATTGCAGATCATTAGCAGGGAAAACGAGGTCTAATTAGAACATTACGAGGTCAATGGTTCATTAATAAAAAAATTATGAAAATATGACCGTTAAGTTAGCCGACACGCATAAAAATATACATTTAATTAGAAAACTGACTAGCTAGATCGATGGAAAATCGTTTGCAGGTTCCGAAAATATCAAATTGGTCGTTATGAGGTCATTAGTTATTTAATAATTAATAGAAAACATAATTCATGATTTCCACTTCCTGCCATTGGAATCTCGAGCACTGCTGCGCATGCGTATTCATCGACAATTTTTTCCATATATGGATGAGTTTCACGCTTTTTAATAATTCAATAGATAAAAACAATGAATGAAATGTATAATACATTTTTTTGTGTCATATAGCTGTCAGTGTCGATACGTTATTTCTAAATGTAAAGAAAATTATTAACATAATAACATAAATTGTATTTAAATAATAAAACATTTAATTCATTTCCTGATATCTTTTTACATACCTACGTTTTAATGTTTTTGAACAAGCCGTTGAAGAATATATGTAGTTTTATGAAACCCATAAAAGCCTTTTTTGGCAAAGGTGTTTTTCGCGGAATCCTTTTTTAAGCCGAAGACGCCAACGTAAATTTTCCAAGCTGGATCTCACACAGGAAATCTCCATATTAGGTAGACTGAAAAAAAAATCACACAAAGTAAACAAAGCAGATAAGTTAATGCGATAAACAATTGAAAAAAGTTACGTATCTGATGATGAACGACCGGGTTGTACTATCCGCAGCATTTTCTTTCTGCGTTGTTGTTTTCCATTGATTTTCGTAGTTTTTCAAATCAAAACAAACAAACGTCAAAACAAAACGCACGTCAAAGGATGACGTTTGCCAATGGCAGGAAGTGGGAATCATGAATTATGTTTTCTATTAATTATTAAATAACTAATGACCTCATAACGACGAATTTGATATTTTCGGAACCTGCAAACGATTTTCCATCGATCTAGCTAGTCAGTTTTCTAATTAAATGTATATTTTTATGCGTGTCGGCTAACTTCATGGTCATATTTTCATAATTTTTTTATTAATTAACCATTGACCTCGTAATGTTCTAATTAGACCTCGTTTCACCTGCTAATGATCTGCAATCGATTAAAATTAATTTCATCGGTTTTGGTTAATTTTGTCGGCCAACATCACACGGGTTGATTCTTCCCTCAGCAGCATTCGTTTTGACAGATCGCTGGATTCCCTTATTGAGTTTCAACCACGGTCGTACATACAGGTCTGGGGACTCGAGGCTGTTTCTTATGTGAGAAGTGGGTCCGCTAAGCGTCGACTGTCGTGTAGTACTAGAGCACTTAAAACATAGGTATTAGCATCCACCATTTTGTGTCCTAGAAACGTCAGTGATCGCATGTAAACAGTATAGCGAACGTAATGTTGTTGGCCAAAAATTGAATGTTATTTACAAAAAACCGATCGAAATCGTGGCGCTTTTTGATGTTTGCTGTTTGCCAAAATCAGTCTTGATATAAATAGTGTTGCTGTTTGAATTCGTAGCAGTGCAAATAAAACTGGATTTACTTGGACTGTCCGTCAAAACGTCGAAGTGCGTAATATTTGTATCATAAAAGTAGTATATCAAGCGGGATACTGTGACACTTCGATGGCATGTCCATCCGCCTGTGTCCACCAACCCCAACTTCTTGTGTTTTGTCGTCAATGACCAGAGGCTCCTTTGCTGAAGAAGTTGTCGTCAATGACCAGAGGCTCCTTTGCTGAAGAAGTGGTCGTCAATGACCAGAGAGGGTGTGCCCGCCTCACGTGGGTCTAATTAATGTCACCTTGATAGTAGGTAAAGGTGAGCCTAGCCTCGCCCATAATAATTTCAAGGTGATTTTTTTATATTTCTCGCAACTAGTTTGCAAATAGTAATTTTTTATTTTGTTGAGACTTGTTATTTCCTTATCTGTGTGTTGATGTTAGTAGAGGTCATAAAAGGTGAAACAAATATTATGATATTATTAATTTTAATTTTCTTGTCAAGACTTGCTATTTTCTTATCTGTGTTGATGTTAGTAGAGGTCACAAAAGGTGAAACAAATATTATGAATTTTAATTTTCTTGTCAAGACTTGCAGGTTTCTTATCTCTGCTGTTGACGTCAATGAGGGTTCACAAAGGTGAAACAAATATGTTGTTGTTATGATTATCTCTGACGAGGTCACAAAGATCAAGCAAATATGATATGAGATGTTATAATTAGGATATTGCATGGAAGTTTATAATAAAAACATTCAAATAATAATAATAATAATTTATTTCACATTAAACTACATTGTCAGAGTTTATCCAGCTGTTATGAGTATTATCGAATCCTAACCATTTGACGTATACCTTTTTATTTTTCCTTTTCAAAATTTTCTCCACCAAATATACATCTGGATATTTAACTTTGTGTAGTTGTTGTTCATAGAATCCTCCAAGAATATTTTCATTTCTTGAGTCTTTTAATAAATATGTAACTGGATTTGTGAGTTGAATTTTTCTTATTGAAAATATTTCCGTTGACCAGTTAGGGGTGTATTTTTTATCAAATACTCCTCGAAATTTTGAAATACGCACATGATCTCCTAATGTAAATTTCAAATTTGTTGGAGCTAATTTAATATGACTATAAACTGTGTTTAAAAGTTGTTTTTCATGTTTTTTAGTAACATCAATTGGTTTCATCTTTATGGTACGGTGTTTGGTATTATTATATTTCATGACAACTTTTTGTAGTAAATCCAACCATTTGTAGTTACCTTGTAAACTAAATTCTTTCCACATAATATTCTTCAATGTTCTATTAACTCTTTCAACTATAGATGCTTTTTTCTCGCTAAATACATTATAATGATTTACTTTATATTTTTTCATCAATTGTTTGAATTCCTTGTTGAAAAATTCTTTACCCATATCCGTTTGTAGATTATTTGGTGGTTTTATTTTCAAAACTTTCTCCATGTTATTTGATACCTCAGCACCAGACTTGTTTTTAATGGGAAATGCCCAAACATATTTGGAAAAACAATTAATTACAACTAATATATATTTGTAATCCTTATTTTCTTTAGAGTATGGAATCATTTCAACAAGATCTGCCTGATATAAGTCATTTAACGATTTCAAAATAACTCTACGTCTTTTCATATTAATTCTAGCAGGTTTATGTATTTCTTCGACAACTTGTCTTTTTGCTTCTGTGATAAATTTAGACATGATTGTTTTATTCAATGATTTCTGCTTCTCGTAATTCTTCCACGATGGAATTGATTTCGTTTGTATGACCAGTGTGGCCGGCGTTTTGTGAAGCGATTAATAATTGTAAACGTTTTATAAGTTCATTTGGGTCATCCCAAAATACGTAATCTATAGATTTATTGTTTACTTCCATCAATAAACCACGTCCTGACATTGGTGCAATTATTTTCCTATATTTCTGTGATCTACATCCATCAATTTGTTTATTCGTTTGATAATACCTATGTTTTGCAGCTGTTTTTGTTAGAATTTCATTATACGCCTTTTTATCATTTAATGTATAATATTTTGGTTGTTTTTTAAAAAGTAATTCGTATAATCCTCTAGTACCAGTATATGTTTTGCCTTTTACTACTATGTCTGTACCATTTATTTTTAAACTTGAATTCCCAATTGAAAATTTCTCTGTCATAGGATTGTGACGGATTCCATACTTTTGATCAAAATCTCTCAAGTCACCCGTTATCATTTCCCTTATATATTCTCGTGGTAATGGTTCATATTGTTCTAAATAGTCAATAAATGATTTTTCGGCTATATCATCATTTCTAGTTCTATTAATATTTACTTTATCATTGTAATCATCATCATCATCTTCTTCTAATTCTTTAATTATTGATTGTTTGAAACTGTCTGTTGGTAGTCGTTTAGAATCAAGTTTTGGTGTTGAAGAAAATATTCGCTTTGATGTACTAGGAGTATGTAAATTATTTACATCTGAATCAATATTTTTAATAGGAACATTAAGATAATCATCAGACTGTTCATTTTTTGGTGAAAAATATTCACTTTCTTCACCACCACTAAAATCTGTATAAATATCACCAGTTTTCTTATCTAATTTATTTTCTATATTTTTCAAATGTTTAGTTATCGGTGAAAAAAATTTTTCCCTGAGAATTTCACCATGTTTCAATACATCCAATTTATTTTTTATCTCTTTACGCTTCTTTATTAGTTTTTGTTTTAAATGTCGTTGCGTAATATTCATATTAACGATGATGTTCTTCACTCTACGATATAATATTTCCAACAAAGTATGTTTGAATAAAGTAGATTGATATATATCAAATTAACGAAAAATTAAACAGTTTCCAACAGTTATTGAACAGCTTAAGAACAGCTTTTGAACAGCTTAAAACAGCTATTAAACAGCTTCAAACAGGTATTGAACAGCTTCAAACATCTATTAGATAGTTTCTCATTAGTTTTTTCTTTTACAAAAATAGTTTATAGATGTATGAAATTATCAAAACACTTTCTATATCTTCCTTTATCAATAGCATCATCTTTAACAATACATAAAAATTCGTATGGTTCCTTCCAACAGTATGAACATATATTTTTGAATTCTCCAAAAGTCATATCAGTCCCCACATGATCATTATATATGTGTTTCAAATTAAGATCGTCTTGTTTAAAGAGAACAAATAAATTGGCATTATCTCTTATTAAATGCTTAGGTATTTTTGAATAAGTTTGACATAAGTAAAAACAATCGATGTGATTATGTCTTCCCATACTAAAATATTCTCTTATCACCTTCTGGTTGGCACAGGACACATCGTCAAATAAAAATATCGAATTTTTCTTAGCCGCTGAAGGTTCCAATATATTTTCACTATTACTAAAACCATAATATCCAATACCTTTTATTGGTTTCAATAGTTTCTCTAAATATTTATATTTCGGTTGATATAGAGACTTTGAATATAAATATACGTTTTCAAATTTTAATCCATTCTCATGTTCAATCAGACTGATCATTACATTTGTCTTACCACAGTTTGAAGGACCTACAATGATAGCCCTTATCGTTGAAGGTAATAATATACCATGTTTATGATTCTTCTTTGTTTCTATATCATGATTATTAACAGGTAGTGTGATTTTTTGTTTAGTAATTTTCATGATGACGTTCAACATGAAACTAATATATAAACCTCAGGTACTGGGATATTTAAATAGTTTATCTAAACATTTTTGACAGTAGACAACTGAAAATGAAGTATTACGTTGGAAATGGATTCGTTAATAATATGATCAACAGTTTACCATTTGAATTACATTTACCTGGTTATAATTTTTGTGGTCCTGGAACAAAACTTCAAAAAAGGTTAGATCGTGGTGATAAACCTATTAACAATTTAGATAGAGCATGTATGGAACATGATATTGCATATTCACAAGGAAAAAATTTAAGTCAGCGTCACGAAGCAGACACTACATTAGCTAAAAGAGCGATGAAAAATTTTCATTCTGGTAGTGCATCTCTCGGTGAAAAGTTAAACTCATTAGGTGTAGCGGGTATAATGAAAACAAAAGTTAAACTTGGAATGGGTTATGATGATGATGATGAACCCACCAAAAATTGTTCTAAAATATTGAGTAGATGTAGTGGTTTGATAAGAAAGTCTAAAAATGCGTTGGAAAACAATTTGAAAAATCTTGAGTTGTGTTTGAAAATATTGAAAAATTCCAAACCAATTTTAACAAAGAAAATAAAAGCAAACAATATTATTCCAAAAAAATTGATTCGTAAATCTCTTGTGAATGATATTATACCAAAAAAATGGACTCCTAAGTTGAAAAAACGAAAGGTGAACTCTGATGATAATAATGATGATGATGATGAAGATTATAATGATGATAATGATGTACCGTTTAAAATTATTAAACCAGATTCCAATACAAAAGTGATAAGGAAAATTCCGTTACTAAAAAGGAAACGCCTCAGCAACAACAATAACAACAACAATAACATTGATGATAATTTCAATTCAAAACAACCTAAATTGGAAGAAAGTGACATAATGGATTATGATGACATGATAGCTAATAGGAAACGTAAACTACAAGATAATGACAACGAATTTGAATCAAATAAAAAAGTAAAATTGTTTTAAATATAATTGATTTTTCATTTTCACTTCATACGTAAAATAATTTTTGGCAGAACAACAACAACAACAACAACAACATTTAGAAAAATGGCTCCTAGAAGAAAAAGCAATAAAAAACAAAGTAAAAGAAAGATTTCGTTTATTACTCTAACGAATCGTATAAAAAAATATATGCTTCATCATAAACCAAGAGATTTGAAAAGTGCAATTGCATTAGCGTTGAAAGCTTCCAATAAGCCCAATCAGAAAATAGCATTACCTAAATCGAGAATAATTAAGATTCCGAAAACAGGAGGATTTTTACCTTTGATGCCGTTATTCGCTGGTTTGAGTGCTCTGGGTGCTTTGAGTGGTGGAGCCGCTACTATTGCAAAAGCCGTGTCAAACGCTAAAAGTGCAAAACAACAATTGGAAGAATCGCAACGACACAACAAAACAATGGAATCTATTGCATTGGGTAGAGGTGTGTACATGAAACCTTACAAGACTGGATTGGGACTTTTTTTAGCACCACAACAGCAGCAGCACCCCTCAAAAAACTATCGATAACATTACCTAGACGACCTTTGACAAATATCGATATACTAAACTATGTAAAACAATTGAAAATTTCCAATTTTAGAGGAGTTTTTATGCGAGATAGATTTCCAAAAACAATACACATTAATGAAGCTGGTGTAATAAATATGGATGGTATTAATGGACCAGGTACACATTGGTGTTGTTACAAAAAATGTGTGAATAACGTCTATTATTTCGATAGTTATGGAAATTTAAAACCTCCATTGGAAGCTATCAAATATTTCAATTCAAGAGGTCGTTGTAATATTTTATACAATCACGATCGTTATCAAATGTATAATAGCTATAACTGTGGTCATTTGTGTTTACAGTTTTTGAATAATAAATAGCAACTATTTATATAATTAGTTTTATTCAAGTTCCATCATCTTGTAGATGAACATGTCCTACACATTTACATTATCAGACCGAAAATCGGTTATTTCTTCAAACATATATCCTTCTGTTCGGCTAAATGATAATTCTA
Source organism: Endomychus coccineus (assembly GCA_958510875.1). NCBI lineage: Eukaryota > Metazoa > Arthropoda > Insecta > Coleoptera > Endomychidae > Endomychus > Endomychus coccineus. The sequence goes on from OY294068.1 coordinate 91,788,115, forward strand.
ATTATGTTTTAGGATTAATTGACTTTGTGACTTATAATTCAATACCAAATGTTGATAAAAGTAACAATAAATTCCATTTGAATGAGAAAGTTTTCCTAGAAATACCAGAAGGTTCTTATGAAATTGAAAACATTAGAATATATATCAATCATCATTTGATTAATGTGGAAAAAGAAGTTAAAGAAAAAACTTTTGTAGATCTTAAAGCTAACGTGAACACTTTGAAATGTGAACTAAAGTGCAACAAGGACATAGATTTTACCTTGCCTAATAGTATTGGTAAATTATTAGGATTTAAGAAGAGAAAATTGAAGAGAAACATCAGACATATATCGGATTATCCCATCAATATTTTTAAAGTGAATGCGATTGGTGTAGAATGTAATTTAGTTACAAATTCATATAATAATGGTAAACCTGTCCACATGTTATATATGTTCTATCCTAACGTGTCGCCTGGTTATAAGATTGTACAAAATCCTTCGAATGTTATCTATTTACCAATCAACACACGTGATATTAATGAGATTGTGCTTAAAATTGTCGATCAAGATGGAAATTTGGTCAATTTTAAAGGTGAAGTGATAACGGTCAGACTGCATCTAAAAGAAATTAAGTGAGAGAGAGAGAGAAGAAATGGTTTTTAGATATAACATCGATTCAAATTTTGCAACTGATATTTGGAGAGATATAAAACCCAAAACGGAATGCAACAAATTCAGTTCTAAAAGAAAACTTAAAGCGTTAACACCCGAGAGTAGAAAAATTTTACGTGACTTAGGTTTTATTCTACACAGTCAACATCGGTGATAAAATCCAAAAATTTTGGTGTAATCTGAAATTGAATATTAGAATTGGCATAGAAAAATTTATAATATATTTACGTTGTTCGTGTAAATATAGTGAAAAAAAATATGAATAGTAATATTTTGAAAATTAACGAATCAGTCTATTCTGATAATTCAATAATAAATTCAGAGTACCATACTCATCAACCGTATGCAGCTACAACATTGAATAATAACGATGAAATAAGAATACCAATTCAAACACAAGACATATACACGCTACCTTCACAGAGTTACTTATATCTTGAAGGAACACTAACAGATGAAGCTGGTAAGCCTTTACCAACCGTGACTTTCGTCAACAATGGAATACTTTTTCTATTTGAAGAAATACGATTTGAACTTGGTGGTACTATTATAGACAGAGTTAAAAATCCTGAAATTACATCTTTGATGAAGGGGTATGTTTCATACACAGACAATGATAATAAACGATTGAAAAATGCATGTTGGGAGATTGGAGATCAACCCCTCAAAATTGCTGATGACAAGGGTAATTTCAGTGTGTGTATACCATTGAAAAGTATTATGGGATTTGCAGAGGATTTCAATAGAATTATTGTGAATATACGTCAAGAATTGGTATTGATACGAAGTAACTCTGACTTGAACTCAATACATACGATAGTTGCAACAGATAAACCTAAAGTTAAGTTGCAGAAAATTTTATGGAAAATGCCGCATGTATCAGTTGCAGACGCTCAAAAATTACAATTATTGAAATATATCGATAACAACAGAGACCTCGATATTGCTTTTAGATCGTGGGAACTGCAAGAATATCCTCTTTTACAAAAAACAAAAAATCATACATGGGCAATTAAGACTACATCTCAATAGGAAAAACCACGTTTTGTTATATTCGGATTTCAAACAAATAGAAAAAATGATAAAACAAGAAATTCCAGCTACTTTGATCACTGTAATTTGAGTAATATCAAATTATACTTAAATTCAGAAGTGTATCCATATGATAACCTAAATTTGAACTTTGATACTAATCATTGGACTTTGTTATTTCAAATGTTTGCGCAGTTTCAACAGTCATATTATCATAAACATCAAAGTGAACCTTGCATATCACCAGAATATTTTAGACAAATAACACCGTTAGCAGTGATAGATTGCAGTCGTCAGAACGATTCGTTGAAAGGTGGTGCTGTGGACATTAGATTAGAGCTAGAGACAAATACAGATATTCCTGATAAAACATCAGCTTATTGTCTAATAATACACGATCGTTTAGTGAAGTACAATCCTTTAACCAGTGTAGTGAAAATATTATAAAAAATGTTTGTGATTGACATTCAGGGATTTCAATATAAAGACAGCAACTTTATAATAAAAGAAATCGCAATTTTGAATATCCTTACATACGAATTGAAACATTTCATAATTCGTCCAATACTCACGGAAAAGTGTCTTTCAAGACAATTTTTAAGTCAGATTGGTTGGTGTAAAGAAAGACTTCACGGCTTAGACTGGAATTCTAACAACAACAACAACAACAACAACAACAACAACAACAACAACAGCACCTGCTCCTCCTCCTCCTCCTCACCCGACTACATTTATTTAGAAGACTTTAGTAGTAAGCTAGTTGAAATTGTGAAAAACAAAGATGTGATAGTGTTTGTTAAAGGATCCGAGAAGAAGACTATATTAAATAGATTTCTATCAAACATTATAGACTTGAACGATTTGAAATGTCCTAGCTTGGAAGAATTAACAAAAAATAATTTTGATAATCCTAAAGTTGATTGTAATTGTCACTATCAATCTAATAGTTATTTGAATAATATCAAGTGTGCAAAAATAAATGTATTTTATTTATATGAGTGGCTTGTGAAATTTAACTTTTAATGTTGAATGTTTATAGAAAGGAATAATAAAATTATATTATGTAATTTATGAGTTTTATTTAATCTAATAATAATAATACTATTAATTTTTAATTTTAAAACAGAAAAAGAAAATGATAATAATTACACTTCTTCCTTTTCTTCTTCTTCATTATTTTCGATAGTGAGAGGAGGTAGAATCATCCTCTTTCCATTAAATAGCTTTTTTGATGGCGATGATGATGTTGACGTGGACGATGTTGAAGCCTCCACTTCGTCTTCATCGCCAATCATGTTAACGCCATATGTTTGGACAATCTTCTGCATTATTTTAAATTCTGCTTCGTTGTCCAGTTTTGTGCGGATGTATCTCAGAGGTAGGTTCCCCAATTTTCTTTTTAAAGTCGCCGCCCTCGGACAGTACGTTAAATTTAGGTGTACTCTGTCGCTCTTTACGTCGATAGATTTGACACCATATCTGAAGAAACAAAAACATGTATTGAAACTCAAGAAAGCAACAAAACCATAGTCTGCGTATACAGTTGTTATGAATTTATAATAATTATAAATTGTAAGTAAATAATCATATCAAACATTTTTTTTCTTTTTTCTTTTTACTTGAAGGAATTATTTTCCAATAGTTCCAAGTACTAAAAAAAAATAACCTATTGAAATTAACAAATTCATAACATGTCTGCACATTTGATCAGAATATATATTGATTAAGACTTGGTAAAATATATAACATTTGCTAAGAAATTTAAAAAAAAAATCAATAAATGTAAAAGTACTTACTGGAACGAATGTTTCAAAACTACATTCACCCATGATATGGGGAAATTCACAGGATCTTCACTGAACACAACTATCGAGCATGGAACGTTTGCCATTGTGAACTCATGTAGAATATTGAAGTTCCCTCTCATTTTATACAATATGTGGATCAAAACAAACTACGTCAATGCATACATTTTTCTATTAACAATTCTGAATCAGCGAACCGGTACTACACACATTAGATCCGTGTACTTTTCCAATGCATTTATTTATAATTCACGTAAGACGTAAAGGATGATGCAATAACAACAACACGTCGCACACATTTATCGAATAGGATGCATTTATCTCTAACTTGTGTAACAACAACATGTATCAATTGCATGTATGCACGTGTACATTTTTATTTATGATGCAATCACATATGTTGTTTGCGGAATAGTTTTGCATATCAGCACATTTTACATAAAAATTTAGATTGACGTCAATCTGGATATGTTTAAATAGCTGTGGCATGTGAACAACGATCACAGTTCGAGTTCGGTAGAAGCATCAAGTTCAAGTTAAAGTAAGTTCTTATTATGGCCAGAACAAACAATGGAACGAATTCCCATACACTTGATGGTGTTTCAATCGACATGGTTGTTTCAATTGAAATGGTGAGTAGATTAATTAAGACAAAAGATGAATATTTAAATCAAATTGGTTTTTTAAAAAGGAATATTTTCAAATTGAAAAGAGCTCTAAGGAATAGATTAGATTGTATAAATAATTCTGCAGTTGTTGAATCTAATTTGACTATTTTGAAATATTACTTACAACAATTTAAATTGAAATTAAACAAAATTAATGCTAATCGGAAATTGATTTGGGAAGATATTGAATCTTGTTTCAAAAATCGTATAAAAACGGGGGCTATAATAAATTTGAAAATAAAGGAACCTCATGTTTTTTTCAAACAAGCATTTCGTATATTTGCAAATAGGATTAAGAAGGAAGTTCAAAATTCTCTTTTGAAAGTGAATACAACTTTTGTTGGATTATTTATCAAGCCGCAATCTGGTGAAACATCGATTAAACATTTCACCACTAAAAATAATGTTATCGAATCAAGTACAAAATTGAAAGATTGGTATAAAGAGTTTGTGAGTGATAAACTTTTAACAAAACTTGAAGAATTTCAAGAAAGGGACAGTGGTTATGCCCTATTGGAGATTTGGTACTTGAGAGTTAACATAAATTGTTATAATCCAATAACTGTTGGGTTCGGTACTTACTTGAAATTGCCAAAATTTGTGAAAATTACTAAAAGTGTTATTAATATTGAAAATAATGATATTTATTGTTTCCTATGGTCAGTTGTAGCAGCACTTTTTCCAGCTCCAGCAAACAAAAATATGAATAGAGTTTCTTCTTACCCTCATTTTAGTACAGTTTTAAAATATGAGGGTATCAATTTTCCAATTTCTTTGAGAGATATTTCAAAATTTGAATCGATGAATAATTTGTCAATAAATATTTTTATTATACAAAATGAGAAGGAAGTTTTACCTTTGACTCTTAGTAAAACTGAATTCTCTTCAACTATCAATTTACTTATGATTTGTAATGAAATGAATGAGGAAAATACAATTTACCATTTTACCTATATAAAAGATTTATCTCGATTGTTACGTAAACAGGTGGGAAATGTAAAGAATAAAAAATACTTTTGTGGAAGATGTTTAAATCATTTTATAAGTCAAGAGAATCTGAACAAACATTCTGATGAATGTAAAGATGTAAACAACACAAAAATTATTCTTCCAAAAGAGAACGATAAAATATTATCGTTCAAAAATTTTTCTCATAAAATTGAGGTTCCTTTTGCAATATATGCAGATTTGGAAAGTATTTTGATGAATCATACTGATAATACTATTTCCAATACCAGAAAATACCAAAAACATGAACCATTCAGTATCGCTTATTATTTAAAATGTTCCTATGATGACTCATTGTCTAAATTTTCTTCTTATACTGGTCAAGATTGTCAAATCTGGTTTGTGAAACAACTGAAAGATATTGCTTTTGAACTGAAGGAAATATTTTCAAATGTTGTACCTATAACAATGTCTTCACACGATAGATATACGTATGACACTTCAGTAATTTGTCACATTTGTGAAAAACCAATTTTATCTAGTGCAGAAAAGGTTAGAGATCACTGTCATTTCACTGGGAAATATCGAGGTCCTGCACATTCAAATTGTAATTTACAATTCAAAAATGTAAACACAATTCCTGTAATTTTCCATAACCTCAGTGGATATGACAGTCATTTTATCATTAAACCTCTCAGTACGGAAATGAAAGGAAATTTGTCTCTCCTACCTGTTAATAAGGAGAAATATATTTCCTTTACAAAGTATGTTGAAGGATCCAATATATGTTTTAGGTTTCTTGATTCTTTTCGATTCATGCCGAGCAGTTTGGAAAAGTTGTCATCTTATTTGAATGATGAACAAAAAATTGTAACAAAGAAATATTTTAATGAAATTGAAAAATTCAAATTGGTCACGAGGAAGGGTGTTTTTCCATATGAATACTTAGATTCATGGGAAAAATTACAAGATGAGATTTTACCTTCTCGTGATAAATTTTATAGTGAATTAAGTCAGTCGGAAATTTCATTAAGCGATTATCAGCATGCCGAAAATGTTTGGAAGATTTTCAAAATTCAAAATTTAAGAGAATATTCAGAATTATACTTGAAAACGGATGATTTGTTATTGACAGATATTTTTGAGAATTTTAGAAAGACTTGTTATAGTACATATGGTTTAGATAGTTTGCATTATTTCACTACTCCCGGTTTGGCATTTGACAGTTGCTTGAAAATAACACAGGTAAAATTGGAATTAATCACCGACGTGAATATGATTATGTTTATTGAGAAAGGAATCAGAGGAGGAATATCACAATGCTCAAACCGATATGGAAAAGCTAACAATAAATATATGAATGAGTATAATTCTGAAGAAGAATCATCTTATTTAATGTATTTTGATGTTAACAATCTTTATGGTGCAGCAATGTGTTATCCTCTTCCAACTGGAGATTTTACGTGGGTAGCAGTTGATAATATTTCTACAGAAAACATTCTCAATATAAGTGATACTAGTGAAATTGGATATATTTTGGAAGTAGATCTTCATTATCCTAAAAGTTTGTTCAATTATCATAAAGATTTACCTCTTTGCCCTCAACATTTAGTTCCTCCTGTAGCTATTTCGGAAATTCCAAAATTGTTAACTACTTTATATAATAAAGAAAAATATGTGATTCATTATAGAAATTTACAGCAAGTTCTCAAATTGGGATTGAAACTGCAGAAAGTTCATCGTTGCTTGAAATTTAGACAATCTCAATGGTTAAAGAAATATATAGATCTCAATACCAATTTGAGAAAACAAAGTTCGAATGATTTTGAAAAGAATTTTTATAAACTAATGAATAACGCTCCTTTTGGAAAAACTATAGAAAATGTGAGAAAATATAAAGATGTGAAATTGGTAACTAGATGGAAAGGGAGGTATGGGGCAAATTATTACATTTCTCAACCAAATTGCGATAACGTTACAATTTTTGGGGAAAACATGATATTAATTGAAATGAAAAGATTAAAAGTGTATTTTAATAAGCCCATATACGCAGGTATGGCAATTTTGGATATTTCAAAAACTATTTTATATGATTTTCATTATAATTACATCAGAGAAAAATTTCAAAACAATGTTAAATTATTGTACACTGATACTGATAGTTTAATATATCAATTTTATGTTGATGATATTTACGAATGTATCAAGCATGATATTCATATGTTTGATACGTCAGACTATCAACCTAACAATGTTTATAATATTCCTCTTTGTAATAAAAAGGTGATAGGACTAATGAAGGATGAAAACAATGGTATTATCATGACTGAATTCATTGGGTTGCGTTCCAAACTGTATTGTTTCAAACTAAATTCTGATAAAAATGAAAAACCTAAGAAAATTGCAAAATTAGTTGAAAATAAGTACAGTCAAAATTTTATTGAACAATTTGATTCAAATTTTGGAATTACAAAAAAAGCAAAGGGTATAACATCAGCATCATTACGACGAATAACTTTTGAAGATTATTATAACTGTTTAATGCATAAAACAAATGTAGATGTCATACAAAATATGATTGTTTCAAAAAAACATGAGGTATTTACTGTTAATCAAATTAAAACTGCTCTAAATCCCTTTGACGATAAAAGGATTGTGAATTATGTATATACAGATACTATTCCATGGGGATTTAATGATTAATGATTTGTTGAAACATCTTTTGTCTTGGTTATCTCTCTCTCACTGTAATAACAATAACAACAATATAGAATGTAAGATTTTTTATTATTTTTGAATAAGTTTATTGTTATTATACGTTTTTTTTTTTCTTGTAGAATAGTTCTGTGATTATTCACCCAAAATTCATTGAAATTGGAGAATTCTTTGAAAAAAGTAAAAAGGTATTTTTGTTTTATTACAATTTTATATGCATCTCTAATTTCTTTTCTTTCTTTCTCTCTCTCTCAGATTGATAAATTGGAAGAAATTTGTCTTAATATAGAACGAGCAGGTAATAATAATATTGGTTATTTGAAACAAATCAGGAAAATTAGGCCACATCAGCTGCAAAAAAATTTGAATGGGACAAATTATTGCTACTTTTGTCAAAAATATTTCTGCTACTGCACCAATTCACTTTATCAACACGGAGTTGTTTTTGTTGATAATAATAATATCGACAATCTAAAGGAAGAAGAGAGAAAATATATTATTAATCATTTTTCTGGAGATGGTGATAAAGATCTTGAGGAACTAACTGAAAACCAGAGGAAACAAGTAGAGTTGCATAATTTTATGAAAAATTTGTTGTGTTCCAACTGCTACAAATTCAGTTGCATTTGTCAAATTCAAAAGACAATAGACGTTCTCGTTGATGAATTACTGTGTAAGGAGGAAATGAAAGATTCCCCCTTCTAACATCAATCAAAAGTCTATATATTTTCGGTTTATCAAAACACACAATCATTTTTTGTTATGATAATATACAATAGAGATCAATTAAAAGAACTACGTTATAAGTTTGTTGGTAATATAGCAGATCATTTATTTTTGTATCAAAGACAACCCTTTTTGGATGAGGAATGGATATTAATGGAGGAAAGATATAAACAGGCTAAAGAAAATGACATAATTGGAAAAGACCATTATCGATGGGTGAAATCAAATAATAATTACAATAAGAATATTTGGAACTATTACAATTCCAGAAACAAGAGGAAGAATCAAAATTAACGATCATTAAATGAAAATTCGTATAAAGTAATAATAACCAATCAGTTTGTGAGGATGTCGTCGTCGTCGTTGTCATTGTCCCAGTTATACAACAGTTTTGTTCGCAGTGTGCTAACCAGCGTTTACGATGCAAAAAAATTGGTAAACGTATGTTGTCCGAGTTTGATGAAATATGTGGAAAAATTACAATTACCATCTGAAAATTGGTTAATCGCTGGAGAATTTATAACGTTCATTATTGGAGCAGCAACAGTAGTCACCTCAACCAATTGTGGTCATGTGGATATTTTATATTTCGGAGGAGATTTCGATCCACCTGAAGAAGATTGGAAGATAATTGATATGAATGTTGAAAACGAATTCATATATCAACATAGAAGATTGAATTTTTCGTTACACCAAATTTCAGGTATCGTTCCAAAACCAAGATCTTACCTACTAGATTGTTTCAGAGTGCTACAACGATCTGAAATTGATTTTTATCGGATTGCACTTTTACCATACAGGTGTGAAATAATGGATCTGCGTAACATACGGAAAGATACTCCCAATTCCTTTGACGTTAAGGTGCTTCAAATGCTTTGTGGGAGAAAGGGTGAAGACAACTACAAAAAAAGTTCAACACATCCACCACCACCACCACCACCACCACCACCACCAACATTACAAATTTTGTGTTTCAACGTTCTCTTTCAAAATTTCGATTATATCAAAGAAATATGCCAGTAACAATAAAACTAAAGTGTCTCACATGCAAAGGTGAATCAGACATTTCCATGTATTGTCTTCATACTTTGACTATAAAGAATAAAAAAACTGTGTATTATGATAGTGCGTGTGTGTACGCTTTTGTGTTATGACATTAATTTAAAGTTTGTAAACCCTATTAACATAAACATAGATATAATATTAGTGTGTAAGTGTAAAATCAAACAATTATCATTATTATTATTAGTTATCACTGAAAATATAAATCTTCTCAAGTTTTAGTTAACTTTAAAGATACTGTAGTTTAGTAGTAGTAGTAGTAGTAGTAGTAGTAGTATACGTTCTCAATCAATCACACAGAAAACAAAATGGAACAATTTGTATTGGAATATCTCAAAAACCTTGAGACGTACAAATTAAGAAGTTTATGGAATCAAATACCAAAACACATTCAATCTGAATTATATGAATTTATGGTACCATGTACGGAACATTATAAATTTTCCAGTGGAAATGATGAAATTGATGGACCTGTACCTCCTAAAATTAGATGTCCACTTTGTATTAAAGATTGGAAAACTAAAATCTAAACATCATAATCAAAACCTACTCACAACGTTAAACAGTAAGTTTCACACGAATTATTTATTAATATATAATAAAAAAATTATTTTTTTCTTCTTTTACAGTAATATGAGTAGAGGCAGCAACCTCAGTTATGGAAAGCAACTTCAACGATTGAATCAACTTAACAAAGAAATGGAAATTATGAGGGAACGTATCAAGAATCATCATGTTAAAGAACGACTTGACCAATGGACTCTCAAATATGAAAAACTTAAAAAACATATTATATTCGAGTCTGTAACTAAAAGTTTCTCTGAAATAAAAATACAATAGAATGTTTACATTTCTTTATTATTTAAAAACCTAACAATACAGTATTTTAAAACATCTTTAAGTTAATTACATAACAAAAAGTTATCAATGTATCTCATCCAAATTATCACTAAAGTACATTATTCAGTCTTTTGGGTAGTTATATTCGGTCTTTTCGGGTGTTTCTCACCATAGATTCTCTTTACATAATTTTCATGTGCACAAGGAAAACATTCCAGATTAGGATGGTCTGTTTCACCGCCACATTTTTTACACTTATATTCTACCGGGATTGGCATTATTTCAAATTAGACTGTTTATACTAGTTTAAATTCAAACCTTCTAACTTAAGCAGAATGAATTTCCTTTCCAATTATTCAACAATTTATGAAAAATAAAATGGAGACAACAAAGATATTTGAAACATGTACGTACATCTATGAATCGACAAGTAGAACTAATTTTAGAACAATTTATAAAAAAAATAAAATGAAGACAACAAAGATATTTGAAACATGTACGTACATCTATGAATCAACAAGTAGAACTAATTTTAGAATGCAGATTACTCTGAAAATAGTAAGTAGAAATAAAAAAAATCACCTTGAAATTATTATGGGCGAGGCTAGGCTCACCTTTACCTACTATCAAGGTGACATTAATTAGACCCACGTGAGGCGGGCACACCCTCTCTGGTCATTGACGACCACTTCTTCAGCAAAGGAGCCTCTGGTCATTGACGACAACTTCTTCAGCAAAGGAGCCTCTGGTCATTGACGACAAAACACAAGAAGTTGGGGTTGGTGGACACAGGCGGATGGACATGCCATCGAAGTGTCACAGTATCCCGCTTGATATACTACTCATAAATTAGAATGTCATTATTGCAATAATCTGTTCAAACAAAATCATTTCATAGTATGTTACAAAAAATCACTGTTTATAACAATGGGGTTAGAAAACGGTGAAAGTAATTCACAAGTTGGCCCTCGAAAAGGTTCTAAGGTAATCCAATGTGTGTTATTGAAAATTAAATTTACAAACCTTGAGTTTATTAAATTAATTATGAAGGTATTATTGAAGTTACAGATATGTAATTTCCACTTTAATGTGTGTAATTGTCATAATTTTTTTCGTCTTCAGCTCGATTTATTGAATGTCGCTTTAAAATTACATGTAAACTTAAAATGTATATAAGTTTAGATGTCATATTTTGTTTTAATTCTTTGATTAATTTTCTCGTGAAAAAAATGGCATCCAACGTTATAAATTTTATAATTATCGAGATCATTAGTCTGCGCATTTTTTGAATAAATAACGTTCATTGTATTTTATTATTGTTTTTGGTAATACGTACCTTGTAAACCGATTTTTTTGGTGGTGGATCAATTAGCGGTGGTGGATTTGGAACATCAAACAATGTTGGGATGGCATTTGGTTTCAATTTAATCAAACCATCTGCACGATAATTTTCAAATTGTGATTTTTCAAAATGTTTCTGAAAAATCATTAATGTATATATCAAAATTTTGACAGTACTTAACCAACAAATATCACGAAATTTGTCATACATTTTATTCGTTTCATTATAATTTTAATTAAATGACGCATATGCTCAAATTGCGAATAATAAAATGAAATGATTTCAATATTACCTCGTATAAACGAGAATTCGCAGATGGTTTCCAATTTCCACCTCGTCGCATATTATGTACCCATTTAGCATGCCGGGGATCTTTCGCACTCGGAAACCGATACATGCGAAATCCTTTTTCGCTCCTGTTCTTACAATTATTAGCAGAACAGCAAGTTATTTATTTTAAACCTTAAATAATGATTTATTCAAACAAAAACATGCCATACTTTGCACTCTTTTCCACTGTTTATGTACCATTTTGAATGTGACAGGACACAAAAGGCGAATGCGAATACTCATGTTTATAGTGCCTTAGTAGTACCACAAAGGATGGCGCAGTAGTCGAAATTCTCTGACAACTGTCATTCCTAAATGAATAAATTGTAAACACACGGAATACCTGCGTTTTTAGAAACAAATTACGAAATCGTGCATTGTGCCGAAATGCAAAACAGGGTACAAAAGTGTAAAGCAAAAAGTGGATGCTTGCGATTCCGGATAGAAATCGTTTTAACGAGGAATTTTATGTGTGCGTCATGTATAACAAAAAAGGGGAAGTAATTTTTAAGGTGAGTAATACATTTTGACAAGAGTAAAACAGTTCTATTCATCTCTCAAATCAGAATAGTAAATATTGCGTTACGAGAAAAATTATTTTACTTAATAATGTGATTGTTGCCGTACTTCGATCCAAGCGCTAGCTAGTGGCTGAGCGAGGGACTACGAGTTCGGCGACGCGTAAGAGACCCATGTCAAACATACAGGTCCCCAGTCCTGTATGTACTACCGTGGTTTCAACCTATGGTTTCAACACCATGATGGGCCTACAAGGTGGAGGATCACAGAAGAAAGTTACACAACAAGATATTTAGCGGAACTTCTGCGGGGATATCAACAAGATGCCACTGCAACAAGCATCTGTAAGGTTCTTTCTAACGATAACAGAGCCAGTGATTCTTCCGAGTGGCGACAATACAACGTCTCCGGAAGAGACCCCGAAACACTTGATGTCGGTTCATTTCTTGACTCTGGATCTGGTTACCCGCAGAGCAGATGGACATGGATGACGATCGTGATGGCCACTTACGTTTGTCCTTCGACATAGTCAATTACGAAAAGGTGACTTGGACCATATCCGGGTTCGCACCATATAAATCACCAGGCGAAGATGCCAAGGTCAGTGATGCTAACCCAGAGCATAGATCTCAGAGCTAACTTAAGTCACAGAAGGTCACAGATTATGATTGATATACAGGCTGTTTATACAGATTTTTGACGAGGTGTTATTGCGTCTGTCACGTGTTCCAGTCGTCTGTCACGTATTCAAACTGTCATGGTGTTTGTCGCGTATTCGAGTCGCTAGGGACGTATTCATCGACTTCATTATCACCATCAAGGTGAAACCAGAAGTGAGTTATATTCGACACTTTGTTACCAAAAACGAAACCGGATTTTGTTATTTTATTGCATATTTGGAATCTAGTTGATGTGCTGAACAATAATGTACTATTTATATAACGATCGACTATTCCGACCTTCCGCGTGAAGATTTGAAATATTTTTTTCAAAATATAGCTTCATAGCTATCAAATGGAAGGAATCGACTTGTAGAGTCGAGAACATTTTATGATTTTCAGTGGGAAAAATTCAATAAGCTGGATATAAATGAGAAAAACGGTAATTTTGTGGCAACTATAGGTTTATGGGTATGAAATGAAAACTCTCGTCGCATAGAGCATGTATTTTCTGATTCTGAGGTTGAATAAATGTCTTTCAAGTTGCACCAGGAGTAACGATTTCTGGCGCACGCTCATTAATATTGAATCAGAACTTAATAATTTGAAGAAAATACTGTAGTGGTTGATATTCAGAGCTTTCTACTCATCAATGCTCCCACTACATCATTTACGCAATGTTATTCCATAAGGTGATAACGTTCATTTGAATTTGTTGAGACAAACGTTGAGATTGTTCTTTAGCACAACACTCACGTTCCTCAGCGAGTTTACGTTCAGTTTTACCTTTTAGACGTTCATTTTATGCTCGACGTTCACGTTCCTCAGCTTTTTGACGCTCTTCCTCGACTTGTTCTTTCACCATCAACACTAAAGATCTCAACTTTTCTATCGGTTTTATCAATTGGTTATTCTTTGTTTTCAACAATTCCAAACAATATTGTTCATAGAATTTCTCGTACTCACAATATATCATCATAATCAATTTCATCTAAAAAAACAGTTCACGTAACTCCATAACTTTGGGTGTTCGCATTTGTATCAATAGTGCTTCGAATCAATAGCATCTAGAACGTAATATTTCTTTCGTGCATCAGTTTTATGACAAATTTCTAAATGTTGTATTTGTGGGTTTTTCCTCAACAATCTTGTTGTAACACCCTTTTTAACGTAATATTTTTTGCCTCGATAGCCTAACTAATCCAATAGTTCTTCATTCATTAGAACGCGTTGGTTTAGTGGTATATTCCAGAATAAATAGCTCCTTTTATCGTTTTTCGTATACGAATAGGGTCCAAATTTTAGGCACGCTTCATCAAATGTTAACTCAATGAAATTATTGGTGGACCATGTAGACCCATAAGGAACAAGAAGGCGTTCTGCTAAGTTGTAAGACATTTTCCCTCTGAAAATTTTATCAAATGATTCTCTCTTCCATAGTTGAGACGTTGTACAGTGGGAGTAACTCTCCGTTTTGATCAATCTCATCGGCCAGTGATCATAGTTCGTGAACTATAATAGTCGTAGAAAAGATGGTGACGTAACCATCAATAGCGACGACCCGGAATGATGTCATCACAGTAATATTTTCAAGCAAATATCAGAATTGATATGTGTTTGAAAGAATACACACGTAACTGGAACGAATTCTGTGTAAAAATAAAAGCACTGAGTGAACATAGAATTTTACGAATACAAAATTAACGCTTTAATACAGTTGAACAGCTTATATGTTGGTGAAAAGGAAAAGTAGGATGAAGACGGCTGTGTTGAAAAAATTTGTATAATCCTAACCTCAATTTTAAACGGGATACTGTATACAAGCGCTCCACATCGAGTGGGACGTATTCATATATGTCTAAAGGATGATGCTGGTGGTGAGTGTAATCGCACCGAATGGCAACCAATGTATCGACGAAAAAATCTAGGACAGTAATTGGAGGTATTAACATATAGCCTTCCACCACAGAAGAATCATTCAGACACACTTAAACTTTCATTCTATGATCAGGGTGAAGAAAATATGGCTGAATGGCGAACGTTCGTTTCGAAGAATCCCTCATGTCTACCACAACAAATAAAACCAATGCCACCACAGACAGCATCATCATTCAAATCTCTTGTAGAAGAAATTCAGAAAATTATTTGAAATTTTGTATGCGATTTTGTCTTCTTTATCTGCACTAATATCGAGAATGTTTGTTGAATATTTAAAGAAGGCTGTTTATCGTATGAATAAAAGATTGTACAGAGAGAGGTGTTTTATTGAAACAAAAATAGTAAACATTCATCTGATATTTCGGCGACCATAGTTCGTAAACTATGATCGTCAGACGATCACTAACCGTTCTAATGGATTTCGCATGTGGCAGCCCGCAACCATCGTTCATGAACGATGATCGCTGACCGATAACGTCACCTATTGTATCAATATGTTTCGTTACTAGCAACCGTCAGCCATAGTTTACGAAGTATGATTGCCGGATGATTCCATCACCATCACCCGTTTGAGAAATGGAATATCAAAAATAATAGTAACAACATTTATTAAGAACAAACATATTCACTTTGGTACTATAACATAAAATGATAACATGATGATTCATGCAGCTCATCACTTGGTTCTTTACACTAAATTTCGAATTGATCCGGTAATCTAGGAATACCTCATGATACGGTAGTTAATGATAATGCAATAAGAACGGGTGTTATAAGGAAAATTCAGGATACTTTTCATCTCCAGTGTTATTAGGGAAATTCAGGATAATTTCCATCTCCAGTTTAACGTTAACTGTTGATGACTTTATAGCATCGTTTTGTTTCGAACAATCAATCACGGGAATTGCTTTATTCTTGAATGCTATATAATATAGCATCGGCTCGCTATCATTTTATTTGAAAATGATTTCTGGAAGTCATAGTACATCTGGTATGCCACCACATATTGTTGATCGTTGAAATTCAATTTCATTGCTTCATATGTATAACACTCTGAATTCAAGTATAATTTTACATTTAGCAAGTTTATATTATCGAAATACTTTGCTTAGCAGGATTATTTTTTCGATCTATTTGGAAAGCTAGAATCACATACCTGGGTTGTTCCAAATTCATTGATGTTTTAACTATCCAAATGTCGCGAGTGCTCTCCTACATCAACGGATTTTCATGCAGATCACAACATTTGGGATTTAACTTTATCATTTGGTAAGACATGTCGCACTTTTAATGCAATCGTCTTCACTGTGCTATTAATATAGCAATCGTTATCTGTTCGAGATCTTATCAATTGCAGCTTATGCTTACCACTCAAAACTTTGTTATAGTCAATGGATAGGCCTAGTTGAAGATTCAACGGTATCCATAAATTGATTTCATTATTGCAGACTGAAGTCATTGCATCTTTATATGACCATCCGGAAATAGCTAGAGGTATAGATTCATGTTCGGCATATGTTAGATAAGCTCTAATGGTGCTGACAATACCTGGATCGGGTACATTTGTAACCAACTCCCGTCCAAATGACGAATTTTGGTGGAAGATTAGTTGTCATCTACGGTTACGGTACGGTCATATACCTTAGAAGACCTGCCTAGGTTTCTTACAAGTAAGAAGGTCAGAGTTCTTCTAGTTTAGTTTTGAGAAAAGTTCTTTCTGCAGAAGAATAATGTCTTTGCCTTGAATAAAATTACTCCAAACCTTTGTAGCTATTTATTACAAGAAATAAACCATTAACTATTTACAATATATACAATTATCAACAAACAAAAATATGTATACAGAGTTTTCACTGGAAATGACAAGATTCATAAGACAGTGATATTCGATCATTCCTATATGAAATACACTATTCGATTATTAAATCTAAATGATTTTTTATCACGATTACTACCAGCTGGTATCTCGATTAGGTCAATATACCCTAACACGACGTAAGAAATGAGAACATCAGATTGTCCACTTCTTCATGAGTTTGACTCGGAAATATGTTTACTTGAGAGATGATCAGGCCCCGGTGTACTACTCTGTCTCTCCTTATGACAATTTATTACGCTACGGTTTATATTTCGGCTTAATAGAAATACGGAATCAGTGTTCGGAAGAACATATTACTATTAAATTTTACACGGAGAATCACTAAATTGAAATTGAACTTAACCTCTTTACGGAAAATCTTAATTGATAACTGAACGGTTATTCATCATTACATTCATGTGAAACGATTGTCAACACTGAATCGTCTCGTAGAATTGATTGAAAATTGAAACTAAAATTATAACTTTTGACGAAATACACTAATTATATATAAACGGATATTTCTCAATACATTTAGATGAAACGATTGTCAACACTGAATCGTTTCATAAAATTTATTGGGAATTGAAACAAGAATTGATTCTTTACGGAAAATATTATTAAATTATGAACGGAACAGCGCTTCTCAATATATTCAGGAAGAAATATCGTCAGCACTTGATTGTTTTCTAGAATTATCGAGAATAAACTCAGGTTCTGAATAGTGGCGGAAAAAAAATAAAGAACTATGAACAGTACGGCGCTTCCCAATATATTCAGGAAAACAGTCGTCAACACTTTATTGTTTTCTAGAATTATTGGAAAATAAATTCAGCAATTAAATCTTTACGGAAAAATTAATAATTAACAAAGTCGAGAATAAACTTACTCTCCGTTTATTGAACTAAATGGAAACAAAATTCTACTTTCGGTGTATCGGATTTTACTGATTCAGCTATGGCGGTCTCCCAGCAAGTGCTCTCTATATGAGAGACCGGGTTCCTTTCATACTCTGAAGTTGACACGTCATGTCATTGAGAATGTCGCCGGAATGCGGACTCGCTCATCAGTAGCTACACTCTGATGTCGTGTTTTTATACACGTAGTGTAACAAAGTTTGATCCATTTGTTTCGGTAGAGGTGACTTACTTGTGCAATAATATTAATAAGTAGTGACGCTTCGTTACACTTTGTCTATCTCTTTTCCATTCAATTCATAAGTGATATATTGAAAGAGAAACGCTCCAAAATTATTGGTTAGGGAACATTCACCATCACTACCTGCTTCTGGCAGGAATTCTGCCTCGATGACTAAAGCAGACGATTGTTGATTGATTATTATCTCAATTTGATCGCTGTTGCCGAAAGACGTTGTGTGTGGACAGTAGGTGTGAGTTTCTTCTCGGTCGATGTCTACACTGAAGTTTGGCTCGTTGAATATTTGAATGTTTCCTAACATGGTAGCTGAGGAACTTCAAAAAAAATTTATGTTTTCCAATGATAGTGCTGCAGCAGCAACCTTCTCCTTCGAACTCGTTGTAAGTGATGACTGATAGTGAATATGAGAATATCTTTTATTGTTGAAATCCAATTCCATATTCTCTACTGACGTAGGCTGCAAAAACCTGCTCTGAAGAATTCTTTTTATACAATGAAGGCTGGAGAGTATTAGATTAACATTTATTGTTGAAAACCATAATCTCTACACGAAAATTTACCCGTTTCCAATTCTGAACTAAAATATTCAGTGTGATGTTATCGAAAGGCGTATTGTTGATGATTGATAGATAAATAAGGTTTTCAGGCTCTATATGAATGGAAAAACCAGGTGGAACAAGAAGCGAAAACTCATTTATCGTATGAGCTAGTTATAATATGCTCCTGCGGTTAAGTTACACTCCACTCTAATAGTTTGAACTTTGATTATGCTTATAGATCGGTCAGATATATGTAGTTAACGAGATGTCAATTTTTTCTTGCTGAATCCCAATAATTCGCTTATACTATCATGAGGAAAGAAATTCACTCCAAAATCACTCTTCAGTTCTGTGTGTAGAGTGTTGCTGTTAGATTTCATTGACAATTGTGGTTCACGTTCTTCTTGCTTCACTGTCTGCCAACTCGTAAAAACCCATAGGTATAGTTGATAACTTTTTCCTCATCTTTCCCATTTCATAATAAAATTTATTGAAACCTTCTTCAATGTTCGGGATGCTATTGTACGTATGCAAACCAACAAGTGCAATAGAATAATATGAAAGAGGATCCAGTTCTATTGGCGGGTGAAAATCTACAGACAAACGGGAGCTCTGTGATGGTGAATGTCTGAGACATGATTGATGAAAACTTTATCGACAATTTATTTATATACTGATAAATACAATTCTAGTCGACCACAACTAGAGAGTTATCGAGGAGTTCCAAACATAACTGACCCCAATAATAAGTGTTATATTGTTGAAAATTGTCGTAATTGAATAATATCTTACACTTTTTGAAATAATCCACTAGTTCGTGAGGTGAGCATAAATTGACAAAACTATCATAGTAGAAAACTGTATCAACTGTAATAATCCGGGGGATTATTATTTTTCACGATTGAATCAAAGTAGCGTAAGCAGGAGAAAACTCCCGAAAATTAAGTTACTCTAAGTAAACCAGGAATACTAGACACATGAGAGTACAACTCAAATCATTCCGTAGCATGTAGTTCCGTCCTTACGGGCATTTCAAAATCTAAAATTCTAAATTCCTGACAGGAACAGACTATACATAGACATCCTAGATTCAACAATTAGAGTTTGATTCAGATTGAAATAATGGAATTCCAGTCTGGCGACAGGGATCCGCCATCCGATACCTTTTACAAGTCGTACGTGATTTTTAAGGATTAGGGCATTCAAAGTACAAATCTGTAGAATTGCACTTATTCACAGGCGGCAGCTAGAACCGCTGATTAAGCAGTGTTGGAAGAATCATTTTTTGTGGTCACTCACTGCCCCTCGATGTGGAAAACAGGCAACTCTAAATACAGATTTGTGTGTTAGGGCAAAGTACAACGTGGTACAAAAAACTTCATTGGTCCGTTTGAATTTTATTTTAGCCTGGTAGGGAAGCCAATTTCGGGGGGATCCGAATTATAAAAATGAAAACAGCAGTTCCTGTGTCGTATCTTGCTGGGTAAGCTCACTTCCTTGTACATATAGCTCCGTCTCTCTCAAAGCCAGATTCATTAATTCTTTTAATTGATATTTTTAACTTAGTCATTTGATTGTTTTTTTTTTGTATTACAAGTTACAAGATTTCTATTTTTGCAACTATATTTTTCTTTCGTTTATTACTCAAAGTAAATTAATTCATTCGAATCAATTTTTATCATTCTTAAAGTTTACTTTCATTCACCTTAAATCATTCCAAGTATCAGTTTCAAGAGAACTTACATTTTACTTCAAATATCATTTGCTATTTAGTGAATATTGTTGGTAACTAGTGTTTTGACTTCAGTGGACTGTATTGAAATATAAGTTTTTTATTTAAGTGATTTTATTTGACATCAATCATTAATTAGCACACTTTGCAATATATATAATCAGAGCTGAAATCAGCGCCAATCAGTTCGATCCATACCGCATCTCGGCCACCTCCACTCACTCCCGGTCTCATATCAATCCCTAACATGCCCCCCGCCTTGAAAGCACTCACTTTCAACGTAAAACGTCTAATAGTCGTTTATTGGTAAAGGGCACAATTTTGGAAAAGCACGCTTAAGGACACCATTTGACGTCTGTATTTTTGCCACGCGATTTACATTGTCCTTTCCACTACACAGTTCGGTAATTCGACCCAATTTCCATTTCATGGGGGGCTGATTGTCTTCCTTGATGATGACCAAAGTACCTTCTTGCAGTTCACCTTGAGATTGCTTCCATTTGCACCGTTGTTGAAGTTCTCCAATAAACTCCTACTCCAACGCTCCCAAAAATGTTGCATCAATTGTTGAACTCGCTGGTAACGCGTGAGTCGGTTTTCCGGAACATTACGAACATCTGGATGGGGTAGAGATGACAACGTTCTACCGATCAATAAGTGAGCGGGAGTAATAGGATGTAGGTCCTCAGGGTCACTTGAAATTGGGAATAAGGGACGGGAATTTAATATTGCCTCTATTTGCACTAATACTGTTATAGTTCATCATAAAGCAAATTTGCATTGCCTATAACCCGTTTTAAGTGATGTTTTACGGATTTTATCCCGGCCTCCCATAAGCCGCCAAAATGCGGCGAATGGGCCGGTATGAATTTGAATTGTATTCCTTCGTTTCCTGTTTTGTCAATAATATTCGATTGATTATCATTCAGAAAGGTAGCGATTACCTTACTAGCTCCAACAAAAGTAGTACCGTTGTCCGAATATATTATGCTAGGTTTTCCTCTCCGAGAAGTAAAACGTCTTAATGCTAGAATGTAATCGTCAGTAGTTAAGCTAGAAACAAGTTCTATGTGAACAGCCCGGGTACTAAAACATACGAACAAACATACCCACCATTTTGTAGTAGTTCCGCCACGACCTTTACGAATTTTCAAGTTAAATGGTCCTGCATAATCTACCCCGGATATTTCGAACGGATTGTTTGGCCTGAGACGACCCTCAGGCAAGTCCCCCATTATTGGAGTGACTCCCTTAGGATTGAACTTGAAGCACGTTATACATCTTCGCGTGATCTGCTTAGATAAGTTTCTACCCCCAATAGTCCAAATTTGTTCACGAGTTGATGCTAAAAAAGTTGAGAACCACAATGCATTAAACGCAAATGTTCATGTCTAAAGATTAGTTCTGCTAGTTTTTGTTTTGCGTGTAAGACATATGGATGTTTTTTATTGTATCCAAATCCCGAATTTCTCGAACGCCCACCGACCCGTATTAGGTTATGCTCATCAATGAATGGATTTAAAGAAGCTAACTTGCTCTTTAAGTTTACCCTCGAGGTTGAAGAAAGATCCTTTTTTTCTTGTTCAAACGATTCCAGTTGGGCAAAATAGAGAAGTTTTAAGAAACCAAAGTTAATTTCACTTATGCTCAAGGGGCCACGCGTTCTTTGACTTATTGGCAGTTTGCAATTATTAATGAATCTCATAACATAAACCATTACTCGCTTCACACGATTTAAACTAGAAAACCGCTCAAAGTCGATGATTTGAGTACTTACTGCTAAAAGTGTTATTTCTCTCGGAAGCTTAAGATCGGGTAAGTTAGTGCTGGTTTCTAAAACATTGGGAAAATCGTTATCCTGGCCTGATAACCACCTGGGTCCGTGCCACCATAGATCACAATTCAATATTACGGACGGTAACATTCCCCGTGATATCATATCTGCGGGATTATCTCGCGTTGGAACGTGTCGCCATTCATAATTATGTGAGACCCTTTGTATTTCTGCAACTCGATTTGATACGAACGTGGTTAATGTCTTCGGTTCCTTTTTTAACCTCCCCAAAACTATGGAAGAGTCCGACCAAAGGGTACAACCATCAAAGTTAATTTTCAATGCTTCAATAGTAATCTTCGTTAAATTTGAAAGTACCAGTGCTGCGCATAATTCTAACCGCGGTGCGGTAATAGATTTCAGTGGCGCTACTTTAGATTTCGAGCATAAAAGATTTACATATTTGTTGTTGTCATTATCAAAAGACCTCAGATAAATGCATGCGCCATAAGCTGTTTCGCTAGCATCTGCAAATCCATGCAGCTCTATGCGAACTGGATATTTGCATATCACATGACGGGGAATACGCACATTATTCAACATGTGAATTTCGTTCCTGAATCCTATCCAATAATCATGGAGCGTCTTGGGAAGGGCTTCATCCCAACCAAGGTTTTCTCTCCATAGTAATTGCATTAAAGTTTTTGCCTTCAAAATGCAAGGACTTAATAAACCCAATGGATCGAATATTTGAGCAGTAGCTGTCAAAATAGTCCGTTTTGTTATAGCTTCAGCTGTAACCTCCGCCTTTATTTTGTATCTCAATTAGTCCTGAGTGCAGAACCAAATGAGGCCTAGGATTTTCGAACAGTATTCATCCCCAAATTCCACGGTCTCTCTTATTATCATCGCGCATGCTTCTTATAGCATTCATGTCGTTAGCTTTCCATTTGTGTAGTTCAAATCCAGCACTATTTAGGATTCGTGAAACGTGGCAACTTATTTTGTCAGCTTCTTCAGGACTATTTGCTCCACTGAGCAGATCGTCCACGTAAAAATCGTGTTTTATGATATCCGATATCCGAGGCGAGGTAACAGAAATTTCCTCCGCTAATTGAAATAAGCATCGTATAGCCAGATATGGTGCTGCTGATGTACCAAATGTTACAGTGTTCATTTGGTACGTTTGGAGCGGTTGCGATTTGTGATAACGCCAAATAATTCTTTGCAAACCTCTCTGGTCTTCCTTCACCAAAATTTGCCTGTACATTTTTCGGATGTCCGCGGATATCACATATGCATGTTTGCGAAAACGTAGCAATATGGACACGATACTCTCTTGAAGTGTCGGCCCTACCATTTGTAGACTATTTAACGATACTCCCGTTGAAGTTGGTATCGACGCATCGAAAACAACGCGAAGTTTCGTTGTCTCTGCATTCTCTCGAATTATGCCATGATGTGGCATATAATACGCAATAGTGGGTTCAGTGCACTCATGAACCTGACCCATATGGCCAGAGTTTTCGTAATCTCGCATAACCTCGACATAAGATTGTTTCAACCCCTCATTAAATTGAAACCGCCGTTCTAATTTATAGAAACGCTTAATCGCTTGATCCTTGGACTCGCGAAGACTGAATATTGAACCCTTTAGTGGAAGTGTTACCACGAACCTTCCTTCTTGTGTACGTTCTGTTGTACTTGCAAAGATCGCTTCGCATGCTTTTTCATCTCCCGAAAATCTTTCACGGGAACCTTCTTCTAATTCCCAAAACTTGGCAAGCTGCTCCTGTAATTGAGATCCGACAAAATTGCAGGCAACTTGGCTCGGGATACGTAGTTGTCCAATTGGACCCGATACGATCCAACCCAATTTGGTTTCTTGTAAGATAGGCCCGCCAAGGTTCCTTATCTGTTCTACACAAAGAATATTCCAGAATATATCCGCCCCGATCAGAATATCAATTTCTGAAGGCTTGTGAAATTCGGGATTTGCTAATTGGATGCCTGTAGGTAATTGTAGATTCTGGACATCAATTAGACATTCTGGTACGCAATTCGTTATACGTTTTATAACGAAACAATTGATGGCGGTTTTATATGTATTTCGCATTGATTCCATATTGAAGCTGCATTTGAATTTCAGGGATTGAACTACATCGTTTATGCCACAAACATCTACATTTATTTCTTGCCTTTGTAGTTGCAATTTATCACATAAACTTGATGTTATAAAACTAGACTGGGACCCGCTGTCTAGAAATGCCTTTGCCAGATGCGATTGACCTGATGAATCGTATACCTTGATCAATGCTGTTGATAACAACACTTGAGTTTCGCAGGATTTCGATAATGAAAAGGCCCTTGTTACCGGTCCGTTTTGGTTCTCAATAGCTGCCTTATCTTCGTGTAAGATAGTGTTATGTTTATAGCTGCATTTTTTACATGTGTTAAAGTTGCAGTATTGTGACGTATATCCAGGTTTCAAGCAATTAAAGCATAGTTTTAATTTATGTACGTTTTCCCTTTTTTCCTTCAACGGAAGTTTTAAAAACTCGCCGCAATTATATATGAAGTGTTTGCCCTTGCAATAAACGCATAAAATACTGTTTGAATGTAAACCTCTTATACTCTTAAATTTACCTGAATTACCGGTGCTTTGTTTTGTTGATTTCACCTCGGTATTGTGTGCTACAGCCTCCAACACATCGGCTCTGTTTTTTAGAAAGAGTGTTAATTGTGCTAGTGTTGGGAGCTCTTTAGCCATTTTATATTCTTCCCATTCGCGCAAGGTACACGAATCTAATTTAGTTATAATGAGATGTATCACCAGAGTATCCCAATGAATAACTGGTTGATTTAATTGTTCTAAGGAACGTAAATGTTTCGAATATGAATCAACTAACTTTCTCATATTAACAGCAGATTCCCATTTTATGGGATCCAACCTAAACAATGATTTTACGTGGTTGGTAACAAGTACTGAGGGATTGTTGTACCTGCTGCAAAGAATGTCCCAGGCTATATTGTAATTTAGGGGCGACATTTCCATTGACGAAATTACTTGTGCCGCTTCTTCAATTAGTGAAGCTCGTAAATAATGGAACTTTTGAATGTCGCTTATATCTTTGTTCGTATGTATTAAGGAAACAAATGTGTCGCGAAACTCCAACCAATTACTGTACTGTCCGTTGAACTTCGGCAAACTTATTGTTGGTAATTTAATTGAATTCGTATTAATTTGACTACGTTGATTCTGTTGGTTATCAACTGCTGACTGATAATTTTTTATAATACCTTTCGCTTCGGAAACAATAGCATAATATTCTTGTTCAAAACTTTCACGCGCTTTAAATTCAATTTCTTCGCTTTTGGTTTTACAATCGATATCTCCCTGAATGATCTCAAATTCATTCATCAATTCTGCCGTTCGTGATATACGTTGTTCTAGTTCCGTAATTTGAACATCACTTATCTCGGTATGTTTTCAGTTTAGATTTAACTGAACCTCTTTTGCGAATTAGTATATTTAAATCTGCCATTTTCGACACTAGCTATATTACCGTAATATCTTCTGCTCAAACGTGGCAGATAAAGACAATATTATGAAAGGGAATAGTGAACTAGAAGGATACGCTCACCGGTAGATTGTAAGTTGAAGGATCGTCCAAACCACTTCGTTGAGGTCTGCTCCCCTTGCGTCTAGCCTGTTAGCGGTCCCGTTGCACTGTTGCACTGTACGATTATACTGATAACTGATAACAAACCCTGGTTGGCGTGAATTGCTTTCTAATAATTGTTAATCACTTATAATCCGGCTCGAAGGACCAAATTATGTTTTGACTTCAGTGGACTGTATTGAAATATAAGTTTTTTAATTAAGTGATTTTATTTGACATTAATCATTAATTAGCACACTTTGCAATATATATAATCAGAGCTGAAATCAGCGCCAACCAGTTCGATCCATACCGCATCTCGGCAACCTCCACTCACTCCCGGTCTCATATCAATCCCTAACAACTAGAATCTAAAATAACCTGTAAAAGAAATTGTGGAGAACGTCATTGGTAACTTGATGATAGAAATCTAAAGTAATTTGATATTTTGGAAAATTTATTTCCTTTAACGATTAGACAATTTGATCTGGGTGCGAGAGAGAACTAGCTCCGGGGTGTAATTTATAACTTAACAAAAAGACGCCGCGTAATACATTTTGTGGAGGCCGTGCGTGAAGTGTAAACTCAGGTGTTACTGGTTTACTTTGTGGATTAAGGATTAAATACTGAGTCAGGGTAAGTCTATTGAACAAGCTATTTAGTCTGAATTCAAGCCAAAAATTCTGAGGTCAGCACCCCTTTTTTCTCGTTTTTGTGTTGGTTTATAGATAACCGTAACCATTAATAGAGTATTTTGATTTAATAGAAGTGTATTGATCCATCTACCGAATTTCTCATATTTTGTAGTGCATATAGGTGACCTACTCAAGATAGGTATAATTGAAATCAGGGTTATTGTAGGTGTAGAGTCAAATACCTAATTATTTGGGGGACTATTGGGAAAGATCATTATATAAAAGTTGCAATAAGGGTATTTTATTTAGAATTTGAAGGGTTCTTAAAACCCCTATTGAGACCCTGATCTTTAAGGACAGGGAGAGTTAGCCATAAGCGGCGAATTTAAGAGAAAGTGTTTGAGTTCATCCTTAAAACTAGGGTATCGTTGTATTGTTTAATTTGTTGAATCAATTAACTAGATCTACATATACATAGCGAACCAGGTAGTTGTGGATGAGGCAACAGGGGTAGTTATTTAGAGAATCACCCTTCCGGTACCTCAACTTTACTACCAGTGGCCCCTCTGGGTTACTCCACAACCTATAGTTACTTATCCCTCAGATTGGTACATTCAAAAATTAAGGTTAGCCCCCAAAGAAACAACTCTCTGGCATCGTTACATCAGGCAAATCATCAATAATTCACTGATTGATCGGTTTCAAGTTTTATCAAATTAATTATATATTGTTTCTACAAACCATTCAGATAACTAGTATCAAATTAATTTCGTTTAATTTAAATTTTGTTTTGTTTCTTGTTGGCTATTTGTCATATTTTTCACTTTATGTTTATATGTATGGGACTTAGTGTATATATATTCGTCTGTGTGATCATTATTGTTTTTTGTATACGATTAACTTTTTCACCAATATACAACTTATACTGTTTGTATTGTTCTTCATTGATACACCATCCCTTAAATAACGTTATAGTGGAATAGAATAATCCTGTCGTGATTGTCATTCGAAACATCTTCAGCAACAAGAAACTGTCATACTAGCATAGTATATACGTCGGCCAGGAAAGGCCCGCTACTAAATAATTTTATACCAAGTGCTACTGGAGAGGAACTACTTCGAGATTAGTTTCGTTCCCTGGACTATTCTCTAAAACACCTCAAAGGGGAACTGGTGGCAGCTAAATTCAATCCATTCTACCAACTCACAGGGCACTCCTCGTAGTGTAACCCTGTAATATACACTCTCCGCAACTCTCGAGTTGCATAAAAGGGTAGCTATCCTAGCATAGTTACAATAAGATTTCCACTCTCCGTAGCAACATATGATCCCATAAGGCTTTGACCTGAGGGAACAGTAAACAAACATAACCTAGTAATATCTTGAGCAGGATTTGGTATGCCTGGCTTGTGTGTAATAACATCATAAATAAGTTTAATAGTTTGCTCCCAAGTACCAGCTCAGATTATTACACAACGTTTTTCTTAAACCCAACCCAGTGAGTGTCTTTATTGTCCGAGCTATCTAAATTAACTATCCCACACTCGTTTTTACGGGGGATGTTAGATGGTAGTCGATCAGGCATAAATGCTCCTCTGAAATGGGGAATTTTCAGAGCTTTTGCGAGTTTTCGTAGATCGAGATCAGTAGAGAACTTCTGGATAGGTTTACTGATAGTTTCTTGGATGTTTATTCAAATATAGACCAGATCCTTGTGTTCCCAACGCTATAGGTTCCATTGTTTTATTATGTCTTTCCATTTCCTCCGAAGGTTTTTGACCTGCTTTGTTATCGTTAATGGTCTTAGCGACGCCTGCACCACCCCCAGCCAATGCTCCAGCAGCTGACAGGCCGGCAAACAGAAGTATTATTTTCGAATTGTTTTCGTGCATTTTTCAAAGCTGTTTGAGATGTTCTCTTCAGATTGGATGGGTCAATTTTATTTTTCATAATTTTTCTTACTCCATCGACAATTGCGCTACCGAATCTAACCTTCTTTCTTATACTCATCCCCAATTTCCTCTTTGACTTCATAATTTTATTCACGCTGAAAGCGGCAATCCTTGTTCCAAATTTTGCGTCTTCAGATTTAACAGTGTTCTCTAATACTTTATCCGCCTCGTGACGTCCTTCCAAACTAGCGTTTCCCAAATATCAAATATCGCGTTGATGACAGGCTTTATCGAGTGGATTGATACTAGAATCTCCTCTTCTCAAACGTCCTTGTAATTTTGTACCAGGACCACAGTATTGATAACCGGGAATATGGAGTTCAAACGGGAGCTTGTTTATAAGCGTATCGAGAACACCTTCTCCTGCGTATGCCTCCATACAGACTGATGAGAATTCGAAATTATTCGGTTATTTAAAGAGGGGACGGAGAAAGACCAAAGATCTCAAAAATATTATTTTTATCAAATTCAAAATTTTCTCAATGCAAAAGATTTCACTAACAACTTGACATACTGTTGCCCCCCCCCCCCCCTTTGGATATATTTTTTCGACTAAATACACATTGGGTTGTTCTGTTTTCTATAATTATCCTTCATAGAATCCCCCACTTATCATTTTTCCCAACATAGCTTGCAAAATATATGTAACAGGAGCTGTTCTGTGAAGTATCATAATTTTAAGCAATTTCGTCGACGAATTATTGAGTGTATATCCGTTTTGAAATATGTATTCAGCTTTACTTATTCACAGAACATCCCCAACGATTTAATTGTGAAGCAGATGTGATCTAATGTGTGGGTAGGATCGCTTCAATATCTCGCTCTCATGCTGTTTCGTCACTTTTATTGGAGTCATATTTATAGTACTATGTTTACGTTTATTATATTTTTTGTGATTTCTCCAAGTATATCGAGCCATTTGTATGTCCCGCTCAGAACAAATCGTTTGTAGAGCGCTTCTTCCAAGGTTCGAATAACCCGCTCAGCAATGGCGGCTTTCTTTACACTATACGTACTGTAATGGTTAATTTTGTGTTTTTTCATCAGCTCGACAAAGTGCTCGTTGTTGAATTCTTGACCTTGATCACTTTGCAGATTTCTAGGTTTACGTTCTTCCACTAATGTAGAATTAACAGCTTTCCGAACCTCTTCATTACCAAAATGTATTTGAATCCTCGATTTTCACGAGCCTAATTACCCATTTCATCCAGATTCATTTGCCACAAATCATCCAAACCTTTCATGATTGTTTTGCGGCGTTTGAAATTCTTCCTACTCGGCTTATGAAGCTCATGCACAACTTGTTCTCTACTCATCTTATCAATGCAGGAATCTAGTGTAGAATCATTTTTTTTTGGTATATTTACAGGATTTGGAGTAAAACGTTTCACAGAGACCTGCTTTGTTGTTGTTGTGGATGATGAGGTCACTTCTTAGAAGGTTCCACAGATGTTATGCGTCGTTCTAACGCCTCCACTTTACGACTAATGTCATTCAGACGCATGTCCACACCGTTAAATGTCTTATTGATCTCTTTTAATTCACTTCTGTTTTCCCTCACACTATCACTGATTGTTTTATACTCTGATTTTATATAGGTCTCCATTCCATTATATTTATTCTGAATGTCCATCAGCTGTTCAGTAAATGAATTTATTCATGGTGAAAATAACCTTCTCGTTCTTTAACTATGTTCATCCAGTTGACATCTTTGATCAAATTATCAACCCTAACATTGAAGGAATCTTTAAGACTGGTTTCTGTTTTCAGATTCAGTTTGTGTGTTAATTTATCAACATATATTTTATTTGCAGCATCTTCATTATCATTTGATGATTTTACGTTGCACAATCTACGATTTTCCATATCATAGCTTCCATCGCTCGATAGGAATAATGCTTGTCCGTGAACTTGTTTGAATTATATGATACAAATATATTTGTATCATATATCCACATGGAAGAGGAGGTTCTACCAAACTTATCCATTGAGGCCATCTTTATAACTGTGCTGAATTTGCCTTAACATATGGTTTTTGTTCAATTACATTAGCCTCTATCAATTCTTCTATAATAGACATTATCTCGTTGTGATGGTTATTGTTACCAGCATACGAGGATGCAACAAGTGGTCTTAGTCTATCTACATTTCAATTACGTCATCCCAATAAGCGAATTCGATTGGTTACTCGTTATATTCAAGCATATCATTCTTGATATATGCATTTTCAGTGTATGTTTTGGACCTAGGTCTTTTCATGGAATCAATCAAAGGTACATGTTTGTATTTTACAGTGTCTCTTATTCGATCAGCTGGATCGTATTACGTCTATGGGCACCAGTCATTTCCATCTATTGACTGTAATTTTTCCCATCTTCCACGGTGTAAGTGTCAGGTAGAACATCTCTGTGAAATATTAAATCTTACAGTACTGTGGTACCATTGAACGGGGTACCCTTGATAATCATATTACTCTCATTATCAATTTCTATAGGTTGATTACCCATGAACCATTTGTCTGAAGTTGAATTATATTGCAAACCCATTTTGTCATCGTATCTCTTGACATCATCATCCAATATAAATCCTCCCAAGTAATACCGTGCTTATGTGGGGCGTTGTGCAGAAGCTCTTCTGCAGCCACTGAACTATCTTTCTTAAGTTTTCTGAATTGTTCACGAATCTGATCGATAGTAGGGTCTGGGACAGACATATCCTCTTCAATATCTTAGGGATTATACACAAATTCTTCTCCTTCAGTCACAATATTTGGGATTGGTATGCTCTCCATTCGTGTTGCCGTAGAAACAACACTATTTAATCAACGAATTTTATTTGATTATTTAGGCATTTCTCGAAATTTCCTCCAGAGGCTTAGATACATTCTTGAACATATTATCTAGAATCTCATCATTTTCAGCTTCACCCAATTTCATCACCATATATTTTTTCCTCACAACGTTTGCTAACTCTTTTTTTCTTCAATTGGTGTTTTGCTTTTAACTTGTTAGACACATTCACGTCCATGCTGAGTGATTTGTTTGTTTCAAATGAAAGTATATATACGTATTAGATATATATATATATATATATATATATATATATATATATATATATATATATATATATATATATATATATATATATATATATATATATATATATATATATATAACTGTCAAAACTTATGCGATAACTCCCTTTGTTTACATCACATTCTTTGTTTATCATAAGGAATCCATATTTATCTTCCCAACATACGCTACATATCTCTTTGAATTTCTCATGTGACATGTCGGTTTCTATATGATCGGTAAATATATGTTTCAAATTGAGTTCATCCTGTTTGAAAGCAGTCAAGCTATTTCCATTGTCGCGCAATCTATGTTTTTGACATTTAGCAAAAGACTGACAAAGATAGAAACTATCAATTGAGTTGTGATTCTTCTTGAAAAATCAGCACGAATTTTCTCCTGTTTCTCATTCATCATCGAATATTATTACCGAATTAGGCTTCGCTTCTGTGGGCTCTATGACGTCATCACTCTCAGAATATGGAAAATATCCCCAATTTTCTTCAATGTTTCCTTCAGTAATTGGTATTTTGGTTAGAGTAAAGACTTGAATAGATGAATAGTATACGTTTTCAAATTTCGGGCCATTTGCATCTAACAACAGAGATAACATCCCATTGGTTTTCACACAATTACTTGAACCGAAGATTATTGTGCGTAGAGTAGTTGGCAGCAAAGAACTGTGACGTTGTGGTTGTTCCACATTTGCAATGCTTGACCCTAAATTCATAATATTCAACGAGTCTTTTTGCTTAGCAATCTTCATTATGCCTAAAGGCGAATCGATATCAAACTGAAACATATGTAAATAAGCATTTGTTTATATACTAGTTGATGATGTTATATTGCCCTGGTCGGAGAACGCGGTTAGTGTCTGAATGTTGAAACATGTGTCTGAATGTTGATGCATGTGTCAAGCACGTGTCTGAATGTTGAAACACGTGGCTGAATGTTGAAACACGTGCCTGAATGTTGAAGCACGTGTCGAAATACGTGGCTGTTTGAATCAGGTGTCAAGCGCGTGTCTGAATATTGACGCACGTGTCAGAACATGTGCTTAAATGTACTACCTAATATAATCATTATTAGTATTCGCATTTTAATTTCTTATACAACCATCATCGTTCGTGAGCTGTGGTCTCCGGATTGAATCAGTGACCATCTCCGGTGACTTCATCATCGTGACTAAGCTATGGTCGCCGGATTGAATCAGCGACCGTCACCGGTGACGTCATCATCGTTCTTAGACAATGGTCGCCGGATTGAATCAGTTACCGTTACCGGTTTGAAGCAGTGACGTCATCATCGTTCGTGAACTATGATCGCCAGATCTTCAATTCAATAAAACACCACTTACTCATCCAAATCATTATTCATTAATACGCTTGTTTGTTGATACCCATAGAGCTATAGCTGGATGTTTTTCATGATTTGCATGCACCATATTGTTTTTTTCCATAAAAACTATTTGAATTAACATTCTGCATGTCAAGACCTCTCATTTATTACCCATAAAGCTATGGTTGCATCAAAATTGACTTTTTCCTCATTTATCTCAACAATATTGGATTTTCCTCAATGTCAATCATGAAATTGATACTCTACTTGTCAAGAGCTTTCATTTGATACCCATAACGGTATATTTCCGGAAACTTAAATTTCAAGATCGGTTAGGCTGATCGCTATATAATTAGTATATTCTTGTTCAGAACATTATGTAGATTCAGAATATGCACTTCCGGTGTGACAATGTGTTGACTATAACTCATTTCCGGTTCCACCGTGATGATGCTTAACTCGGTGTTATTACAGTTCATTCAAAGATGGCGCACAGCTATCTAGACATTTGTGACCCTCCCGTGACATTCGTCACAGACGCATGGCAGATCATATGACATACGTCACAGCCGTCTTGACAGTTTGTTAGGGTACAAATTACTCTTACTTTTGGATAAACTATAAGTTATATTTTATCGCTTGGTTGCCGACAGCTACAGTGAAGACGGTCGTGATTTATATTTTAGATGTTAAAATTTGGGCACCAGAGTATTTTTAACTAACCAATAAATTATGTTTCTGAACTAGGGGATTCAAACACTCAAAGTTCCCAGGTTAAATTACCCTGAAAGTATACAAAAAAATAAAAGACCTGTACCCAGAATGATTGAAATTTACTGGTAATTGAAACACTATTGTTGATACAATTTATAACAGAACTTAATATTAATGAGTTATGAAGTGCATGAATTGAAGTATGAATGAAGTTAAATTTCTTAAATCACAGTGAACAACAGTTAAATTTACATATCTATAAATACTCAAATGATTGTTTCGAACGTTACATAACCAAAAGATGGGTAGCCTGACCTGATAATTGCTGGGTAAGATGATTACTTGCTCGATTATGGATTGGTACTTCCTACTTGATGTATGGATTCCTGCCACAATTCTAATACAGTTTCCACGATTGTTCATCACAAGTCAATTATCAACTTTTAAATCAGATTTTCCACAGCAGATTCAAGCCAACCTCAGAACTTCGTACACTTGTTGAATTTTTCACAACATAAAAACAACCTCTATCACGTCACGTTGAAACTAAGTTTTAATCCCCTAAAATGCATCTATTACACAAATCTTTCCAATTATTCCACTCCAAATTGGTAATTGATGCCTTTGCTTTCAACGGAAGAATATTCCCAGAATTTGGTTCCAAACATGAGTTTGGTATCACCTCCCTGTTGAAATAACTTAGAAACACGACCTTCCACTTGGACGATTTGACAAAAAGTACGCCATTTTCTCGGCCTTTTCCGGTGCTCCGATGTCTCACAGAACGACCTCGAAATAGAAGCGGTACCTACAGAATTCGTCACTGAATAACCATGACTCGGAGAATATACGGTCTACCATAGCTGACGTCACAGGAGTTAACCGATTGTAGTGCAGCGGTCATTTCTGAGCCGTTAAGTGAAATTTACACGTTACAAGTTCGAAACACGTGACAGACAATATGACAGGATGCCATGACACCTATATGATTGATAGGTTACAGTTCAAACACATGACAGACATACACCCTTTTACAGATAACCTGTATCTCAAACACGTGATACGCAGCTCCAACCGGGTTCATTCGCAGCTCATTCTTTTCATCTTTTTACGGCGCATAAGGTTATTGGAAGATTTTTCCTTTTTAACTCAATCCGACTATGCCCGACGTGAAAAACCGGTTTTGGCCATTTTTACCATTTTTTTGGAACTGTTGCGACGATTAAAAAGTGTTCGATTTTAGTTTCTTCATTTTGTATCATAATTATCTACCCGAAGCAATTTTTTTCTCCGAACTCAGAATTATGCAAAAATTACCGACATTTATTGCTAATTCGATCATACTACTATCAATTCCTCTATTATTGCCATTATGTCGTTGTGATGGTTATTGTTACCAGCATACGAGGATGCAACAAGAAGTCTTAGTCTATCTACAATTTCATTCACATCATCCCAATAAACGTATAAGATCGGGTTCTCGTTATATCCAATATATCATTTTTGATATATGCATTTCCGGTGTATGTTTTAGACCTAGGTTTCTTCATGGAATTAATCAATGGTTTCAGTGCAGGTTTGTATTTTAGAGTTTTCGTTTCCCGATCAGCTGGATCGCTGTTACGTCTGTGGGATTCTCAAGTCACCCAGAGTCGCATCAAGGCTAGTCAAAATGCAGAGATTCACTCGCTGAACTAGCCAGGACAATCGAAGTTCAACTCATTTGGATTCCAGGACACAGTGGAGTTGAAGGAAATGAGAAGGCCCGCACCCTGGCCAAGCTCAATATAAGTCTCCAGTCAGACTTTTAACTAGCCTACCTGGCTTCTCTGTTCTACTTGGACACGCTGACAGTCCTCTTGGTATAACCTGTACTGACCTCGGGTGTTGCGCATAATTCGATTCCAGCCCAATACTTTTTTGAAGATACATTCTCTACAACCAGTTTTGTGATGCTGGCTGGAGATCTTCCACAACGGCCGGCAATCGCAAGGAAGTGAAATCGAGACGCCAGCATATTTCGATATGCTTATTTCCCAACTTCACCCTTTCAGAAAGAACTCCGTTCAAGTCTTGCATGCTTGCACTAGGTGCGAGCGTCCTATTTTTAGCATACAAGACTTCTTCAAGGTCTCCAGCAATGATTCTACCTCTCACTTTTCTAATGAGGGGTATCTGGCCCAAGGGTGCGCTTGGATTGCCGAAGGGCAATGTGAATGTCAGCTATTTCACGATTCCCTGACAAAGTCTCGACGTTGACCCATGTCATACACAATGTCTCCCCTTGGAGAATGGTGTCGTGTTTGCCCAGAGGTATAGTAATACTTTTACCTGGGTCCTATCGTCGGGGTACTTGGTCTCCCTGTCCATTGTCCTCCCTAATTCGTGGGGTTTTTCATAGATTGTCTCTCCTATTCCTGGGATTATCCAATCTTAAACCATACACCGGGATAACAATTCCATATCCCTCACTGAAACAGTGTACTCACAAATCCAAGCACATACACATTCACCGTGTCTGTTGTGCTTATACCTCCACTAATGCCTCAGCCTAACGCCTACTCCTCCCCACTACGGACAAAGGTTTACAATCGAAAATAATGGGTCAAAATCTACTATAAATGACTCGCTTCGTCAGTGTTTCTTAACTTGCCCTTTTTGTTAGATGTGTTTTACTCCGTTTCTACCTATGATCAATATAATTCATATTAACTAGATACTATACGCAAATATTTTTAACACGATACTCTTACTCCGGTTCTGGCTACAACTACACCAGCTAAAAAATACATAAAACAACCTGCAATAGCACAATTATTCTTGTAATCCTAGAACAGCTGCTTCCAATGTTTTTGGATGAATCGCTAGTACAGTTAAATATACCACAACAAATATTTCCTGTGAAGCAAGAACACCTCAAGCAAAACAAAATCACCTATCTGTGACTTCAATTCAGAATGGTTAATTATTTTACAATTGCAGAGTATAATAATACAATTCAGATTTACTACGTTGTATGCTGATTGCGTGCGTTAGTACTTAAGATGATCCTGTATGCAACTGATCTCAAGTACGTATTATTATTATTAATTAAGGGGGAGCATTGCGGGCCCTCAATACCTAGGCAAAGCCTTTTGCATCCCGTGCTTCGTGTCACGTAGTGGAGCGGTTCTCACCGACGAGTGTTTACCAGGCTACCTGTTGAATTTGTACAGATGAACTGTAGGTTAATTTGTTTATTTGAATCATATGACAATTTCGTAATATATGAACTATAAATACAGCTCTTTGTATGGATAAGACTCTAACTTACTACCACTTTGACATTTTCTCTGACAGTAGTTTTACTCACTACTTAAAACGAAAAACCAACTCTCGCTTGATGCAAAATGCTACGATGCTATTTTTAACGCTCCCCATTCCGTCGCGTCATAGAATATTCTACATTTTCACGCACCAAAGGGCAGTTTCCACACGAGAGTGTTCACCATGCTCCCCAGGTTAACGGTTAACGTGTCACCTAGTGGAGCGGTTCCCACCCAAGAATGTTCACCTATCTACCTCTCCGAGAGTGTTCACCATTTTCCCCCAATTTAACTTCCTAAAGAGGTTAACGTTGTCCTAGGAAAGCGGTTCCCACTCGAGGGTGTTCACCTGGCTTCAGAGAAAGGCGGGATCGGTTCTCACTCCAGTTTTCACCGGGTGCCGCAGGTGAACAAAAAGTCACCTACTCAACACCCAGCCGGGACCGGGTGGTTAATGCCATGAAGAGGTTAAGCACCATCTCCTCCATCTGCACAGAAGGAAGAATGTGCTTTGATGTTTCGTTTTCCCATTTGCACCACCTGCACACAGGCGAATCACTGAGGTTCATCATGTGGAGATGGTAGTTAAAGGATCCGTCTCCTGTCAGTATCCGTGTCAGCAGTTTGGCATCGGTTTTACCCGTTTCTCACTTGCTGAAGCCAGTCTTCCCTAATGTGCAGTACTTTCGACTGCCTGCAACCGTTCTCTAGTTTCCATTTTTCCGGGTATTGTGATCTGACCCAGCAGTGGATTGTCTCTTTGATGTTACTCTTCGAGCTCCCAGTCAACCTTCCGAGTTTCGAGTTAATATTTTGTTTCAATTCGCTGCTGATGACTCGCCGACTTTCTTCCTGAGCTGATCTCTGTCAAGTCTGAATCTTGGTCGGTTCTGCGGACTTTTTTGAAAGGGTCTTCACTCTATCTTTAGCTGCGCTTAGCTGATTATTCCACATTGTCATTTCAAAGCATCCTCTACCCTTGCTATCACATTGTGCAAAAGATCCGCTGCCTCGTTTTTCCAGGGCACCTTGAACTGCAAATAAAATTTAAGAATGCTCAGTGAGAGAAGGTCCTTTTGTGTCTCAAGAGAGTTTGGGAGCATAGTGTGAGATCAATAACCTATCTCCTGTCAAAGTTGAAAAACATTTGCTCCTTCCCCCTATTGAGAATTTCAAGGTTGGTAGTAGCCAGGAACTCGAGCAGAGTTCCCGTACCCCGAAGGCCAACGATTACGATGAGCACGATACCTGCACACTCCGGACTGAGGGGGTGATCTACCCATCCACGGGAATCATCTTGGTGGATCGAGGGCTGCTTTTTAGTTCTGAGGAGTTGCTATCCTCCCTTGGGTACATCCGGAGATGTAGCCAAGGCAGACCATCACCCGGAATTCAGCTTCACCTCCTCAGCCTCGCTTAGACAGACCCGATGTGACCCGAATCGCCTCATTCATTCATCCCGACACGCTTGGGCAACAGCCGAAAGCAATAACGGTCCGTGAAGGTTTCTTTAAATTATTTGAACCAGAAAAGTCTTTTTACTAAATTGAAAAACAAACATACCTTTCAAAAAGATAACCTTGTAAGGATTGCAGAAAAGTATACATCGGCCAATCTTCCCAATACCTCGATAATAGATTGAAAGAACATAAATATACTAAGAATTCCTCCACTGCACTTATTAAAAATGTAAAAGACACAAACATTTCATTTAACTACAAGAATACAAAAATTTTGAATATTGAAAAGAATGATGATGAACGTTTGAGAAACAATGATGTTAATAATGAAATTGATTGTAATCTTTCAAAACTATATAATAATCTAATTCCAACTTAACCACATTCAGATATTTTGAATTACCACTTTCTATTGTCTGTTCAATTCAACCTAAAGAGATATGTATTATCTGACATTGTTACATTTATGACAGTGGCAGTTTTGAAATCAAATTCCAAAGAGTTGTCTTAAACATGATGAGTGATTAGTAATATAAATGAAATGTAAATCATAGAATAGTTAATTCATAAAATAATAGTACCTATTTAGATTTGTAAGATCATAGAATAGTAGCTTAGGTATTTTATAGCTAGATTCAATCCATTTTAAGTACATCAATTTAATATTAGCAGATCCAATGTTTTCTGCAGTTTTATTTGGATTTCAAAACACAAATCGGCTGCAGACGCATTTCATTAATCAAAATCATCTATTCTTTTCTAAAATTACATGGAAACACCAATTAACATAATTTCTGAAAACCATAATTACGGCGTCTTTCCGTATCTGTATTATCAAAGCGTCCTCTATATACATTCTTAATTTCATTCTATAGAGTTTAGGACGGCCACGGAATATATTATTTTTCAGTTGATATTGGAGCCTCCTATAATTTGTAAGAATGATAGCAATAAGCATTATAAAAGATGTATGATTATGTATAGTCCAAAAATGATTGGAATTAATAAATATAAAAGGAGAACAGTGAGATTGAGGAGTGTTGAAAACCAGAAGGTTTCAGGTAACATGCTGTGACATCAACAAAAAGTGCATTTAAGACTACATAGTGTAGAAAATGAGTAAGAATAAATATAGTTGAGATATTAGGATTGAGATTTATTTATAGAACATTAAAACTAGGGTGAGAAAATGGATTTATAAGCATTTTCAAAGGAATAACATATTTTGGACATAAAAATTACTAACAAAGTTAATAATGGGTCAAATCAAAAGCGGATAGTATCAAATTGAAGATAATCGATAGAGAAATAAGAATTCAAAGTGATATAACGCATCAAATGAGGTAATCAAGTTGAAGCAGTTTTGGGAAATGTTAAAATTAAGTTTTGAAATAAAAGTCACTATAATGTAGCAACTATAGAGATTAATATATCAGATTAAAGAAAAAAATTGGGGGAGTCTTTCTATGAAATAATATTAAAGGGAAATATTAGAATAGAGTCATAATGCGCAAAAGCACAAGTTTTTTACAAGGCAATTTCTGATTGGTGAATAAATAATAAAAGAAGTTTTGAGTTGTCAACAGTAATAAGGACAAGAAATGAATACAACAAAGCCTACTTGATTATTGAATCTAATAATTGGGTAAAAATTAAGCAATGTAGAGCGAGTTGGCTGAAACTATGAATATGAAAACTGAGCTAGCACTAGCGAGGAAGAGGACATTGGGAACAAAACCAGCCACCCTTTGGCAGATGTGGATCCACAACAAGTGTAGTGCATTCGGTCGATTTGGTTTTCTTATATTGCCATACGGTTTGAATATTACACCAGAAAATCTTCAAGGCACTTTTACAGACATTTTTGAGGGCTTTGTAGGCAATGAAGTATACATTGATGATTTAATAGTTCATGTTCAAACAATTAAGAAATTAATAAAGGAAACAATATTTGATAATACAGAAATTTATTCAGCACTACTTGAGTATAGGAATACACCTAATACACCTATTGATAAAAAGCATCCCTCACCAGCACAGCTTTTGTTTGGTCGTAGATTGAAAGGTCATGTACATGTGAAAGATATATGATTAAAACCTTAAAATTATGATAAAAATGTTACCAAATATATCATTATGATAGCAATGCGAAAGACTTTACCTTTCTTAAAAATAAATGATTTTGTTATGATTCAATTTGATAAAATATGGGAACCAGGCATAATAATAAAAGTAGATTCACATAGACCAAGATCTTATGGAGTACGATTATTAAAAAATATTAAACTAAACACAAGAAATAAGATGTTCTTGATAAAATGTAACAAAAATAACTTTAACATTATTCCTGATGTTGACTACAACCAGATTTTTGACGCTTATATAAATAAAAATAATGAAAAAGGTTAAGTAATGTAAATAATAGGGGCTAATAGCTAGTGAACAAGGAAGGAGGGCCAGTGTAGAAGTGAGCAAGAGCGAACATCATAGTGAAATCAGTGACAAACTAGATAAAAATCATATCAAACCTTGCATTAAACATGAGAACCAATTTACTTGCGACTTGTTTAGAACAGAATTATTTTGTTTGATAATATATATTTGTCTAAAAATGTTTCAACTATGGGTAACCCGTTGAGCCCCATGTTGACAGAAATATTTATTGATTTTTGGTTACTGAAATTCATAAACACTCCTTTCTGAAGAAGTTTTGGTATAAATTCGTTGACGGCATCATATCATGTTTCATTGAAATTAATAGACAATTGAATACATACCTAGAATTCATAAATACAATCTATCCAAATATTAAGTTCACAATTGAAATGGAGGATGAAATTTCCATTAATTTTTTGGATTCAAACATGAAGAAAATTAATAACAAATTTGATTTTTCTATATTTTGTCAACCCATCTATACTGACCTGACAATTCACAATATTTCAAATCATACTTTTCAACATAAAATAGCAGCCTACAATAGGTTCATACACAGACTTCTCAACATAACGATGTCAAAAGATAATAGTAGATACAATGGGCTACCTTTCGATCAGGATATCTGGTCTGGGCATCCGGTCGGTGCTGACAATTGGCATCCGGTGTTTGTAATTA
This sequence comes from Endomychus coccineus, assembly GCA_958510875.1. Classification (NCBI taxonomy): domain Eukaryota; kingdom Metazoa; phylum Arthropoda; class Insecta; order Coleoptera; family Endomychidae; genus Endomychus; species Endomychus coccineus. The sequence continues at coordinate 91,829,670 of OY294068.1, forward strand.
GTGTTATCGGTTAGATATTGTTATCAGTGATTGCTAGTTTGGTTGATTGAATGTATATACAGGGTGTTTTGAATAGTGTGTTATGTTGTATATACAGCTTGTTTGTGAGAGATGTCTTGACGTTACAGTCACGTGGTTTGAAAGAGATGTCATGGCGGCTATCGCGTGAACTGTCATGATGTCTGTGACATTTGTCACATGATCTGTCATCTGTCATGGTGGTGGTGTTGGTGGATATATAAAGCGTCTGTCACGTGAACTGTCATGGTGGATTTATGAACTGTCACGAGGTCTTTGACGTGTGTGTATCATGGTGGTTGAAAGAGGTGTCATGGTGGCTGTCACGCGGGTCTTCAATGAGGCGTGATGGCGGCTATCACGTGAACCTTCAAAGAGGTGTCATGGCGTCTGTCACGTGTGGATCACTCCTGGCGTGTGTCATGACGTCTGCCACGTGAACCTTCGACGAGGTGTCATGGCAGTTGTGACGTGGTGTATCTATGAAGCGTCTGTCACGTGAACTGTCATGGTGTCTGTCACGTGAGCTTTCATGTTTTTTTTTATTCAAATCTGGAGGAGAGGAAATCTTGCATAAGACAGCTGTGATTCCATCCAAGCCACTACATTTGTCTTGCCTTTCTTGGACCAAGAGTTCTGTTGGTGGAACTCCAGCTATCACGCCCACTCCCTCTGCCGAAATTGTCCTGTAGGCGCAGCAGATCCTTATCGTCATCTTCCTTTGTATCCTCGTAAGCTTAGCAACTAACTTCTGGTTTTTGATAACCGAGTGCCGAGCAGGTGCTGCGTCCAACATTTGTGACTGGGCAACACTAAACAAAACTCTTCTTTTAGACGATCGAGGTCTACCGACATTTGACAAAAGCCCCGACAGAGCTGTCACTGTTTTCTCAACTTTAATGGCATGTCATGGTGGATCTGTTATGACATAGGTGAACTGTCATAGCGGTTCTACCATTTGAAGCTGTCACGTGTGTGTCATAACGTCTGTCACGTGAAATGTCAGTGTTTATGACAGCTGTATCAATGAACTGTCATGGCAGCTGTGACATGTGCGTCATAACGTCTGTGGTGTGCGTGTCATGATGTGTGTGTCATGGTGTACGTGAGCTATCAAGAAATATCTAGATAGCTGCACACCATATATGAATGATGTCTGTCAAGTATGTTCTTATTGACTTGAGCATCAGCATCAGGGTGAAACCGGTTACATAGTCGACACATTGTCACGCCGGAAGTGGTTAATTTATTGCATATTCTGAATCTACATGATGTGCTGACGAAAAATGTACTATTTATTATGTTGATCAGCCCGACAAACCTCCCGCGATGAGGGTTTGAAATTTATGTTTTCAGACAAATAGCGCTATGGGTATCAAATAGGAGGTCTTGACGAGTAGAATATGAGTTTCGTAATTTACATTGAGATACATTCAATATGGTTGAAAAAGTCAATTTTGATGCAATCATAGCTTTATGGGTATCAAATGAAAAGTCTCGATATGTAAAATGTTAATTTCCATATTTTTCATGAGGAAAAATCAATATGGTGCATGCAAATCGAGGGAAAAATCTAACCATATCTTTATGGGTATCAGAATAAATGATGATTTTGACGAGTAAGTGGTGTTCCTTTGAATTAAAGCTCCGGCGATCATAGTTTACGATTGATGATGACGTCATCGCTTTAAACCGGTGTCGGTAACTGATTCAATCTCGCGACCATAGCTTACGAACGATGGTGACATCACCGGCGACGGTCATTGTTTCAATCCGGCGACCATCGCTTACGAACTATGATGGTCTGATAAGGGATAAAATGCGGATAATAATAATGATTATGTACTCATGATTCATCACACTGATATTGAGAACTCTATGGGTAGTAGTGTGAATAGATGATGATATAGACATCTAGGAAGTCTGCAAATATGTTGTAACGAAGCTTAAATTTTGGAATATCATTTATTCTAGATCAGGCAGTAAATACGGATATTACATGCAATCTCAGTTCGAACAGTTCATTATTTGAATGGATATGTGTGAACTCCGAATGTGTATTCCGTGATTGTCACTTTTCTAAATCTCCGTAATTTCGAATAAGCGTAATTATTCAAATATATGAATCGAAATCATGCCCGTTTGAAAATTGCATTCATTCCGATAAAATATGTTGCAAAAAAACAGGGGTCTGGCAAATTAATGCATCAAAGTTTTGCCTTATGTATAAAAAGGGCGAAGAACCAAAAAACTCCGATAATTCTTGTTTATTGTGCCGGGAGGAACTAGTGGAGCATCATGTGCGCGAATTTTAGATCTAAAGAGTAGCGTCCCTTTTAAGCATTGTTCGGGACATAAGTAAAAAACCCTCAACACGAAATAAGGAATTGGTGGAGCAGACTTGACCAGAACCTCGGAAAACATATAAAAGCCGTGACAGATAACAGATCGCTCTCTTTTGTGCTCTCTTTTGTGATTTTGATTTTCAATCAGTACAGTTGCTCTTTGGTGATTTTGATTTCCAATCAGTACCGATAAAGTGTCATTATTATCAGAGTGAATTAATTATCCGAGTTCAAGTCAGATTTAAACTGTGAATTAACAATAGTGTTCCGTTTAAGTGAATTGTTATATAAGGTAAATGATAGCTAAATAGTTTATATTACTTATTTACATCACGATATATTGATTTCCGTAGTTTATGATAATTATTGTGATTGGTATATATATTGTGATATATATATATTAGAAGCATCGTGCTTTGTAAATGAACATCCGGAAGAATTTATAAAATATAAAAAAAATTATTACTATGAAACTCGAAAAAGAGATAATTATGTACCAATGAGTACTCACCTTACACTGGTACAAAAAAATGTAGTTTACTCATTAATCAAAATTTTCAATCATCTTCCTGATGAATTCAAACTTATAACTCCAAAACATGCATTTAAGAAAAAAATAAAATCTCACTTACTAGAAAAATCATTTTATAATCTGAATGAATATTTTGAACGTAGTTTGAGCTGATTATCTCCACTTAATATTCTTAACTGTGATTACTCTTAGATTTATTCATTCTATAATAATGTTCATATTGAATTAAACATTTTAATGTATTACTGAGTCTGAGTACTGTGTTTTTTATATGTGATCTGTTCTTTTTTTATATGATTGTATTAATTATTTGATTAACTTATTATGTAAACTATTGACTTAAATATTTTAATGTATTACTGAGTCTGAATACTGTGTTTTTTATATGTGATCTGTTCTTTTTCTATATGATTGTATTAATTATTTGATTAACTTATTATGTAAAATATTGACTTATTCTACGCTGTAATGGCCTAATCGAATAAAGACCTATTCTATTCTATTCTATTCTATTCTAACCATTTGTATCATATTTGAGATCCGTTGCTTTCAGTAATTTAAATTGTTATATTTGAGTTTATCCCGTCATAGGTCGGACCGCGCACGATTCGAATTCGCAAGTGAATTGAAATATTCAAGTAATTGTATGGTATGTACAGAGTGTGTATGCTTGAACGACAGGGGCGTCTTTGGCATATTTGTGCACACTGTGACGTACTGGAAGTATAAGTATATCATAGACGACTGAACCACCAACGGCTTGTGCACACTGTGATGTACCGGAAGTATGAGCTGAGGTGGTTGTGTGATTGAGAATCGTAATAATCCCTTATTCGTATGAGAAGTCCTCGGACGTGGATGTAGGGGTTATTGCAGATACGATAGTTAGGGTTTGTGCACACTGTGATGTACCGGAAGTATAAGCCCTAATTGTTTAGATTCTGAATCTGTAAAGTGTATGAAATCTAACACTGTCATACAATTACCGGGAACTCCGTTGATAGCTAGTACACGGGTGGGTGAGGTGACAGAATGAACTCAATTAGAGTGATTGTCCGAATATACCGAAAATCTCATATCGAACAATCGGAAAACTGGTGCAAGTCAATATTTTCTGATCCGACCGAATGTCAACCGTTTAATATATCGTAATGTGTTTTGAACATTTCACGTAATATTGCTATCTGAAAATTTACCGAATACCGCCTATTACGCTAGGAACTGTTTGATTTATATTTTCCGCAAATTGATAATTGTGAATCATTTATAAACCAATTTGGTACCGTTGAAGTGAATTTAAATACCGAAAATATCGTAAAAAAAAAGTAGATATGGTGGAACAGTTTTCATATACCGTTTGAGCTTCATTACATTTTCCGTCTGGGTGAATTTTTGTGAATAATACCGTTCAATTGCATTTATATCAATTATTCTGAAAGTGTATTTATAATCATTATATATTTTAAATATTTGGAATTTCGCGTTTCATTAAATTATTTCTGCTCCATCTTCAAACAAGCTAAGTTTCAACCAGGTATCATAGTAATTGAAGCCTACAATTTTGATACTGTTTTCTGCCCAATGGGCCCTGATTTACCTTCACTGTAGCTGCCCTAGGGACAAGGCTATCTATAGATCGCATAGTGACAAGCCTTGTGGTCAGACCCTAGCAGAAGTCTTCAAAAAGGAGTAAACCTTTGGAAAATCTGGCACCCGAGGACTTGAAGCTTACCGCAGTAAGCAGTTTATCGAAAAGTCGCAAGGTACACGTCATAAAATGGCGCCCGAGCAGGAACTTTCGAAAATAGACCGAGGGAGAATTTTGTTTTTTTCCTGCACGGGCGCCATTTTATGACGTGTACTTTGCGACTTTTCGGTAAACTGCTTACTGCGGTAAGCTTCAAGTCCTCGGGCGCCAGATTTTCTGGAGGTTTACTCTTTAATGAAGAATTCTGCTAGGGTCTTCACCACAAGGCTCGTCACTATGCTATCTATAGATAGCCTTGTCCCTAGGGCGGCTACAGTGAAGTTAAACCAGGGCCCATTGAGAAGAAAACAGTATCAAAATTGTAGGCTTTAATTACAATTGATACCTGGTTAAAACTTAGCTCGTTTGAAGATGGAGCAGAAATAATTTAATAAAACGGGGAATTCCAAATATTTAAAATATATAATAATTATAAATACACTTTCAGAATAATTGATATAAATGCAATTGAACGGTATTATTCACAAAAATTCACCCAGACGGAAAATGTAATGAAGCTCAAACGGTATATGAAAACTGTTTCAACAAATCTACTTTTTTTTACGATACGTTAGGTATTTAAATTCACTTCAACGGTACGAAATCGGTTGATAAATGATTCACAATTATCAATTTGCGGAAAATATAAATCAAACAGTTCCTAGCATAATAAGCGGTATTCGGTGAATTTTCAGATAGCAATATTACGTGAAATGTTCAAAACACACTACGATATATCAAACTGTTGACATTCGGTCGGATCGGAAAATATTGACTTGCACCAGTTTTCCGATTGTACGATATCAGATTTTCGGTATATTCGGACAATTACTCCAATTGAGTTTATTCTGTCACCTCACCCACCCGTGTACTAGCTATCAACGGAGTTCCTGGTAATTGTATGACAGTGTTAGATTTCATACACTTTACAGATTCAGAATCTAAACAATTAGGGCTTATACTTCCGGTAGATCACAGCGTGCACAAACCCTATCGTATCTGCAATAACCCCTACACCACGGCCGAGGACTTCTCATACGAATGAGGGATTATAACGATTCTCAATCACACAACCACCTTAGCTTATACTTCCGGTACATCACAGTATGCACAAGTCGTTGGTGGTTTGGTCGTCTATGATATACTTATACTTTCGGTACGTCACAGTGTGCACAAATTTATCAAAGACGCCCCTGTCGTTCAAACATACACACTCTGTACATACCATACAATTACTTGAATATTTCAATTCACGTGCGAATTCAAATCATGCGCGGTCCGATCTATGACGGGATAAACTCAAATATAACCATTTAGAATACTGAAAGCAACGGATCTCAAATATCATACAAACGGTTACCAATCACAATAATAATCATGAACTACGGAAATCAATATACCGTAATGCCCAAAAATATAAACTATTTAGCTATCATTTACATTATATAACAATTTACTTAAACGGAACACTATTGTTAATTCACAGTTTAAATATGACTTGAACTCGGATAATTAATTCACTCTGATAATAATGTCACTTTATCGGTACTGATTGGAAATCAAAATCACCAAAGAGCAACTGTACTGATTGAAAATCAAAATCACAAAAGAGAGCGATCTGTTATCTGTCACGGCTTCCATATGTTTTTCGAGGTTCTGGTCAAGTCTGCTCCACCAATTCCTTATTTTGTGACGAGGGTTTTTTTCATATGAGATGAAATTGAAGTTATAAGACTGTTGAACACATTGAGTGTTAAAAGTGAATAAGTAGTACATCCATGCACATGTTTTACCCCGTGATTCAACATTCTGACACGAGCTTCAACATTCAGACACGTGCTTCAAAACTCAGACACGTGTTTAGCACGTCCTTTAATATTCAGACACGTTTCTCAAAATTCAGACACGCGTGTTAAGCACGTGCTTCAATATTCAGACACGTGTTTAGCACGTGCTTGAACATTCAGACACGTGTTTCAACATTCAGACATGTGCTTGACATGTGTCTCAACATTCAGACACATTCAACAGTACTCCGACGTACACAATATAACATCATCAACTAGTATATAAACAAATGCTTATTAACATATGTTTCAGTTTGATATCGATTCGTCTTCATGCACAATGAAGATTGTTAAGCAAAAAGACTCGTTGAATTCTATGAATTTGGGGTCAAGCATTGAAAATGTGGAACAACCACAACGTCACAGTTCTTTGCTGTCAAATACTCTACTAACAATAATATGTTGGACCGAGTAATTGTGGGAAAACAAATGTAATGTTATCTCTATTGTTAGATGCAAACGGCCTGAAATTTGGAAACGTGTACATCTATTCAAAGTCTTCACCCCAACCAAAATACCAGTTACTGAAGGAAACATTGAAGAAAATTGCTGGACTTGGATATTTTCCATATACAGAGAGTGATGATGTTATACACCCAACAGAAGCGAAGCCTAATTCGGTAATATTATTCGATGATGTAATGGATGAGAAACAGGAGAAAAGTCATGCTTATTTTTCAAGAGGGAGACACAACTCAATTGATAGTTTCTATCTTTGTCAGTATTTTGCTAAATGTCCAAAACATGGATTGCGCATCAATGCCAATTGCTTGATTATTTTCAAACAGGATGAACTCAATTTGAAACATATATTGACCGATCATATGAGTTCCAACATGTCACTTGATAAATTCAAAGAGATATATAGCGTATGTTGGAAAGATAAATATGGATTCCTTATGATAAACAAAGATTGTCATATGAACAAAGGGCGTTATCCCAAAATGTTGATAGTTATATATACATCTAACATGTATATCTATATACTTTCATCTGAAACAAACAAATCACTCAGCTTGGACGTGGATGTGCCTAACAAATTAAAAGCAAAACAAAAATTGAAGAACAAAATTTGGGAGTTAGCAAACGTTGTGAGAAAAACATATACGGGTGTGAAATTGGGTTAGGCTGAAAATGATGCAATTCTAGATAATATGTTCAAAAATGTGTCAAAACCTCTGGAGGAAATTGCGAAAAATGCTGAAATAATCAAACAAAATTCGTTGATTAAACCTTAAAATATTGTTTCAAACGCACAAATGTAGAACATACCAATCCCAAATAATGTAACTGGAGGAGAAGAATTCGTATATAACCCCCAGATACTGAAGATGTGTTTACCCTCGAACCTACTATCGATCAGATTCGTGAAGAATTCGGAAAACTTAAGAAAGATGATTCAGCGGTCATAGAAGGGTTTCTGCAACAATAGCCCACATTAGAAAGTTATTACTTGGAAGGATTTCTATTGAATGATGATGTCAAGAGATACGATCATAGAAAGGGTTTGCAATATAATTCAACTTTGGACAACTGGTTCATGGGTAATCAACCTAAGGAAATTGATAGTGAGAGTGATATAATTATTGAGGGTACCCTGCTCAAGGGTACCACAGGATTGTATAATTTGATATTTTAGAGAGATGTTCTATCTGACACTGACACCGTGGAAGATGAGAAGAATCACAATCAAATGATGGAAATGACTAGTGCCCATAGACGCAATAACGATCCAGCTGATCGAATGAGAAACACTGTAAAATACAAACATGTTCTGAAACCTTTGATTAATTCCATGAAAATACCAAGGACATCGTAAGCCTAGGAATCTGCAAAGCGATCAGGGAGAAGAATTCTTCAATAAACACTTTGACGATCTAATGAAGAAACATAATATCAACCATCATAATACGTATAGTGTGAAAAAAGGAGCCATTGCTGAACGTGCCATTCGAACGTTAAAGGAAACGCTCTATAAACAATTCAGGCTTAGCGGGAGATACAAATGGCTTGATTTACTTGAAGAAATCATAGAAAAATATAATAAACGTACACATAGTACTATAAATATGGCTGCAATAAAAGTGACGAAACAGATTGAGAGCATGATATTGAAGCGATCCTACTCGCACATTAAGTTAGCTCTGCCTCACAAATACAACGTTGGAGATGTGGTGCGAAGAAGTAAAGCTAAACATATATTTGAAAAAGGATATACGCTCAATTGGTCGACGGAATTGTTCAAAATTATAAGACTTCACATAACAGCTCCTGTTACATATATTTTGCATGATATTTTGGGAAAAACGATAAGTGGAGGCTTCTACGAGGAGGAATTACAGAAAACCAGAACAACCCAATGTGTATTTAGTCGAAAAAATATTACGAAAATGGAGGAGTCAACAGCGGTTGGGTCTAGATAATAATCACAACAGTTGAATCGATAATTCGGACCTCGTTCAATAAACCCACCATTGACGATTTGAAGATTATCAGAAACAAACGAAAAGCTGGAATATTGTTGACTCGAGGGTATAATCCAATACTCATCATCACTCATCATATGAAGAGAATTCATCTGAGAAGGTTGTTGCAGCCGACGTCACTTGACGACATGGGTTTGGATTTCAGCAAAAAAAGACATCCTCATATTGACCATCAGTCATTATCTACAACGAGTTCAAAGGAGAAGGTTGCTGCTGCTGCACCATTATCATTGAAGAATATAAATTTTTTTTAAGTCCCTTGGTTACCACGTCGGAAAAATTTCAAATATTTAACGAGCCAAACTTCAATGAAGACATCATTCGAAAAGAAACTCACATCCACTATCCACACAACATCTTCCGGCAACAGCAATGAAATTGAGATATTAATCAATCAACAAGATGTGTTCGTAGATTTGGCCTCATCTGCTTCATTCATCGAGGCAGAATTTCAGTGATGATGGTGAATCTACGCTAATCAATAATTTTGGTGCGTTTCTCTTTGAATATGTCAGTTATGAATTGAATGGAAAAGAGATAGACGAACGCGATCCAGGTACTATCAGCAGCATAAGAACTTATCTAACATATGCCGAACATGAATCTATACCTCTGGCTATTGAATCATCATATTATCATTTTAGTTCTTAATATTGTACTATCAAAATAAATATGTATTTTTCCAAATAAATGTAATTATTATTATATTTAATATTTTATTTCATTTAGTTAATCAGTTAATGAATTGTTTCTAAAATTTGGGCTCGATATAAGAAACGATAAAAGAAACTATTTATTTTGGAATATACAACTAAACCAACGCGTTCTAATAAATGAAGATCTATTGGATTGGTTAGGTTATCGCGGCAAAAAATATTACGCTAAAAAGGGTGTTATAACCAGATTGTTGAGGGAAAACCCACATATACACCATTTAGAAATTTGTGATAAGACTGATGCACGAAAAGAATACTACGTTCTAGACGCTATTGATTTCAAATCATTATTGATGCAAATGCGAACACCTAAAGTTATCGAGCTGCATATACTGTTTTTGTTAATGAAATTTATTATGATGAAATATTGTGAGTACGAGAAATTCCATGAACAACATTGTGGGGAACTGTTGAAAACAAAAAATAACCAATTGATACAATCAGTGGAAGAGTTGAGATCTTTAGTGTTGGCTGTGGAAGAACAAGCAGGGGAAGAGCGTCAAAGAGCTTAGGAACGTGAACGTCGAGCAGAAAATGAACATCTAAAAGCTGAAGCTGAACGTAAACTTGCTGAGGTTCGTGAATGTCGTGCGAAAGAACGATCTCAACGCTTGTCTTAACAAATTCAAATGAACGTTATCGCCTTACGGAATAACATTGTGCCAAATATTGTTCCACCTCCAATAAATTAGGGAAAAAGACGAAATTTAGGTGATTACTTTGTTTTTGTAATAAAATGTATATTATATTTTTTTCTTCGATTTTAGGATTATGTCGAACATCGAATGATATGAAACCTGAATGGTACCTAATGCGTCGACAGGAGGATGGTTGGCGTGACAGAAAATTACATAATCGAGGAATGCGATTAATACGCAAATGGTCAAACATATCTTATGCTATCGATATTGGTAACGAAGTGAAACAGAACTTCCGTACCGATTTGAAATGGAATGCAAGAGGAAATCTCATTCGTGCCAAAGAAGAAGAGGGAGATGAACAATTGATTACTGACGTCAACATAGAGTCATTGATAGAACGTGTCATCTCTATCAAAAATGAAGCCCATGATTTAGAAAATGATAATGTCAATATATTGATGTCAAAATATTAAGTTCTTCTTTTATTTCGAAACTAAAAACAAAGTTAACTATGAAATGCGCTTGCGTTAATTATTATATATATAATATATATGTTTCATCATTCAAGTGTTCATCTTCGTTCGTAAACTATGATCACCGGATTGAATCAGTGACCATCGTTGATGACGTCATCATCTTTCGTAAACTATGGTCACCGGATTGAATTAGTTACCATCACCGGTTTGAAGCGGTGACGCCATCACCACGTGTTTTAATTATTGTTATCATTCTTTTTGTTTTATTGAAACACTCATCTCTTCATACAATAATTTATTCATATGATAAATAGCCTTCTTTACATATTCAACAAACTTTTTCAAAACTGATAAAGAAGATAAAATTGCATACAAGATTGCGAACATTTTAGGAATTTCTTCGTCTAGGGAGGATGATGTGCGTGTGGATCATGCTGATGTTGTCTTTTGTTTGAGATGTAGTAAACATTATGATTGTTGAATCATTTGCCATTCAGCCATATCTTCCTCACTCTGATCAAAAAACAAGAGATTAAATTTATAATGTATGGTTGTACGATTGTCTCCTGGGATGTTAAATGTGAATACCTCCAATTGGTTATCGTTGATCCTTTGTAAATTCATCGGTTTTCATTCGGTACGGTTACACTCCCCACCAGCTTCAGTGGTGACATCCTTCAGACACGTTCAACGTGTTGGGGAACGTTTGCTTATAAAGATACCATTCAGAATTGTGGTTAGAATCACAAAATATGCTTTTAACACACCCACTCCCATCATTATCTTCACTCTTCATACTTAATGTGTTCAACGGTGTTATAACTTTAGTTTTATCTCCGTAAAAATTCAAGTCTCTTCTTAGTTTCTGAACTTCTTACACGAATTCGCAAAGTCTACGTGTGTATTCATCAAAAGATATATGTATGACATATTTGCAGACTTACTAGATATCTGTATCATCATTTTCGTGGGTTAGGAATTTGAACAACTCTCAGCTATTCACCCTACTACACATAGAGTTCTCACTATCAGTGTGATGAATCATGAGTATATAGCCATTATTATTTTTCGCATTTTATTCCATATCAGACCATCACAGCTCGTAAGCGATGGTCGCGGGATTGAAACAGTGACCGTCGCCGGTGACGTCATCATCGTTCGTAAACTACGGTCGCGAGATTGAATCAGTTACCGTCACCGGTTTGGAGCAATGATGTCATCATCGTTCGTAAACTATGATGGCCAGATTTTCAATTCAATGAAACATCACTTACTCGTCAGAATCATTATTTATTTTGATACTCATAAAGCTTTGGTTAGATGTTTTACTTGATTTGCATGCACCATATTGATTTTCCCTCATGAAAAATATGGAAATTAACATTTTGCATCTCGAGACCTTTCATTTGATACCTATACAGCTATGGTTGCATCAAAATTGACTTTTTCAATCATATTGAATGTTTCTCAATTTAAATTGCAAAATTCATATTCTACTCGTCAAGACCTTTCATTTGATACTCATAGCGCTATTTTTTCGGAAACACAAATTTCAAACCCTCATCGCGGGAGATCGGTCGGGCTGTTCAATGTATAAATAGTATATTCTTGTTCAGCACATCATGTAGATTCAGAATATGCAATAAAATAACCACTTCCGGTGTGACTATGTGTCGACTACATAACCCGCCTCCGGTTTCACCCTGATGTTGATGCTTAAGTCAATAAAAACATATTTGATTGACATCATTCATAGATTTGTGCAGCTATCTAGATATTTCTTCACAGCTCACGATACAAGATGACACACACACCATGACACGCACACCACAGACGTTATGACGCACATGTCACAGCTGCCATGACAGTTCATTGATATAGCTGTCATAGACACTATGACAGTTCATAGATTCACTATGACAGTTCACGTGACAGACGTTGTGACACACACGTGACAGTTGCAAATAAAGAGCCATGACAGATCCACCATGACAGTTCACGTGACAGACGCCATGAAAGCTCACGTGACAGACGTCATGACAGTTTACGTGACAGATGCTTCATAGATCCACCCGTCATAACCACCATGACACCTCGTGGAAGGTTCACGTGACAAACGACATGACAAACGCTTTGAGAGATCCACACGTGATAGACGCCATGACACCTCGTTAAAGACCTCACGTGACAGACGCCATGACACCTCTTTGAAGACCCCCGTGACGTACGTCAAGACACCTCGTTGAAGGTCCACGTGATAGTCGCCATGACACCTTGTTGAAGACCCACGTGACAGCCACCATGACACCTCTTCCAACCATCATGATACACACACGTCATAGACATCGTGACAGTTCATAGATCCACCATTACAGTTCACGTGACAGACGCTTTATAGATCCACCACCACCACCACCACTATGATAGATGACAGATCATGTGACACACGTCACAGCCACCTTAACGCGATGACACCTCTTTCAAAACCACGTGACTGTGACCTCATAACATCTCTTACAAACAAGCTGTATATACAACATAACACACCCTTTACAAACATCCTGTATATACATTCAATCAACCAAACTCGCAATCACTGATAACACTATCTACCCGATAAGACCGGATGCCAATCGCCAGCACCGACTGGATGCCTAGACCAGATATCCTGGTCGAAAGGTAGCCCATAGTATCTACTGATAATTTTGATTAAGAGTTGAATATCATTGAACAAATCGCCGTGAATAATAGTTACTCTTCCAGACTAATAGATGAGATACAAGTTAGCTCCACTCAGTGTTTCCTACAATAAAACAGAACTATTCTTATGTTAGTGTCACACATATGGGAAACCCACTACTAAAATTTCAAATTTTCTCGGTAATTTAGATTTTCACGTAGCGTATAAAACGCAGAATAATTTAGCCAAGCTTAACAAAAATAATCATGATAAATTATTCGATGAGGACAAATGTGGGGCTTACCAGCTGACATGTTGGTCTTGCTCTATGATATACATTGGTCAGACAGGAAGGACCTTCAAAAAACGGATCAAAGATCATCGACGTAGTTTCATTAATAGCATTCATTAACATACATCAATGTTAATAGTGAATCGGATTTAACCGTTGCGGAAGATTTAATTATACAAAAACCATAAGATTATTGATAATTTCAAGATTTTATATATTTAGAATAAAAATAATAAATTGAATTTGCTGAAATCTCTAGAAATTGATATATAAGAAGTTATATATCAGGTAGCCCTTTTGTATCAAGTTAGTTCTTTGAAATATTTGTTTGAAGAAGCTATTGTGTTAGCGAATCTATAGTCACATTTATTTATCAAACTAGGGAAAATCGAACTTTTATTAGTTATTTTATTGAAAAAAAAACATATTTATTTTATTGGCTTTGCCAATAATCATGTCAATAGATGGAGTTTCAACATAAACAATTCAATGCAATAGAACACCACATCCCATTCCGTATTCAACGGTATGAAGTGAACGATAACACCTATAATTATTATAATTAGATAATCCTAGTTCTCCATCATAACAGTGAGCACCATGGAAAAATTGAACCAATTTCTGTACCTCTTTAAATGCTTTTACATTATACTTCTGCAGGACAATAATCTGCGACTGAAGCGTTTTGCAATGGTGGGGAATCGTATCATCTGCATTTCCACAGCCTTGACAAGTTATTATCCAGGAACCGGAAGTGGTCCCTGGATGATAACTTCTGAGTTACTTTGTGCTCCATCTTGTCTCTGGAATAAAGTGAGTGCAATAATTATTCTTCATTGTATTATTGTGATTTACTCATTGCCTCAACTTTTTTAACTTCTAATGCTGCTGTTGAAATGTCTGCATTTGTCTGATATTTTGGAAGAAGAAAAACAATATCGAAAAATATACCACATTAGCATTACAAAAGACAATACAATATTTAGAGTTAAAACAGTGAATATTTTGATCCCTCTTCTCAACTGGTTGTTACAGCTTCAAGAATGTATGAAAATCACACGACTGTAGAATTGTAAGGATTACAGATACACTCTACAAACTATAAAATAATTTTAAAAAGCCGTGATCAATTGACTTCCCTCACTTTTGTTAGCAAAATAGTTTTTGGACCCTCCTTCGGGTCAAATGTAAATGATTCTAGGAACGTAAAATATATTGTAAATAATTTACAAGCCGCTAATGATATACGTTATATTATATTCTATATTCCATTGAAATTTCTTCCAAATGTTCTACATAATGTATTTCAAAACTCTATGTTTTATACTGACAGTTGTGATGGTACAACGTTTGCTTAAAATTCGCAGAGGCTTAGCTTCGCCTTATTTTGTAATGGGGTAATCTTCCACAAAGTACAAAGCGGGCGCTATTTCCCAAACCAAAGTCTACCGCCTTAGGAGAGCGAAGTTACTCTCGTACTCTATTATACAGTACTTTTTTCATTCAATTCAATAGCTTAGGAAAATATTTTCAGTTCTGGATTTGAATTGATAACATTGAAAAATAACGATTGTGGTTACACCTGACCTTAAATGGTTAAGAATGTCAGAAACTGTCTTAGTTTAATTTTCGCGATGTTCTTTTGAATTATCAGCAAGTGAATCTGTTAAATGTTCAATAGGAATAAATACGATTCAGTTCACCACTTATGCCTCAGATATATTGAATCTATAATAAAACACCGTTACACAACCAATATCTATTTAAGTTACCTTAATTAGTTTAAAAAAAGATTAAACTTGAACTTGCACTAAAATAGTTTGTATGTTCATAACTCATTTTTGTACGTCAATTAAAATGGAGTATCAGTTTCTGAACAATGTGCTAGATTTGTATAGAAAAAATAAATGGAGAGAAATTTTGTTGTTGAATAAATATTCCAATATAGATCATGCCACAAAAATTCTATGGGTATGGCCAGATGAAGAAGATATTCATTTTATAAGGGACGTTGTTGTCAAGCATAATCTTCAAGGTATCATCTCTATTGGTTGCGGATGCGGTCTATTGGAATGGATTCTCCAAGTATCAACAGGTAATTGATTGAATTTTAATCAGGAACAGTTCAGTTATAGTATGAATATCTAAATTATAATATAATAAAGTGCGAGTATTTAAGAATTGCGTAAGGTGGAAATATTTAAGAATAATTTGAAATGCTATGAAGCGATGCGATTATTGATCCAGATGATTTGTTTCCTTGAAATGTAAACTTTCTTAACAGCAGTTTATTTAATTAATAATATACCTTTGTCCGTAAACTTTCGAGAAGAATGTAAGTCCAAATTCATTTGGAAATTTGGAAATTTGAATTTCAACGAATAGAGAAGAATAATACAGACAAATTTTCGCAAAATTAAATTGATTACTACAATATATCGAAATCACGTTAATTGTTCCGATATAATGTGTCTTTTTCAAGTGAATTTTATCAATATGTTTTAGTGAAAATTACCATTTCGTTTAATTGCATTCAATATTTTAATTGAAATTATAAAGTTGATGTAGAATGAATATCTGATGTGTCTAAATAAAAACAGTATATTTCAATTTACCTTTTCTTTATACTCATGAGGTACCACTGTGAAATGTAATATAATATAATTTAGTCCACTTCAATACTGTAATTTATCCAAACCTATTTTCATATTATGTAAATGTTTACATATGTTTTTAATAATGGCTGCCTCACAGTTGAAAAGTGTTTTAGATATGTGATTTGTATAATATGAGCTTGAAAAAATTTACTATCGGGTATTAAAAAAAAGTTTAATTTAGTTTATTTATCAAGTTCTTAATATTACGATAATAGAAAATTACAGACATTGTATCAAAGATTGAACCTTCTGCACAATTTACTAAACATACAGCAATACACTGCTTAAAACTAAGCTCTCGTTTATTTTTGGGTCCGGACCTCATCTGCCACCTGATTTGCCCTCTGTTTTATGTTAATTTCTTTACAGTTCTATGACTTAATACATGCACTTTTTCCTAAATACTTTGAAACTTCATCTAGAACAGAGTTAGTTCCTATTTGCTCCTCGCATATTCTTATCAAGAGCTTATAAAAGGTATTCTTCACTGTTTAGGATACTCACACTGGTGGCAATGACATTTTGCATACTCTGCAATATGGTGTCCCACATTCGATCTCGCATAGTTGTCTCAAATTTACAGTATATTTTGTGTTACTTAAGTGAAGTTGGAATTATACGTAGTTAGAATTAGCGCTAGGTCAATAAGGGCTTTAATAGAATTATTTTTGTATTGTAAGGGTTGATTTGCGTTCGAATTTTGGTAACGTCCAGACTACGTAGGTTAAGTGAATAATTTGAAATATTGTGTCTTGTAATTGCTAAATCCTACAAATTATTCTCATTATTTTGTTCACCTTCAACAGTAAACTGAAGATTAAGATGAAAATTATGAAAAGTTATGTAATATGTAGTCTCTTCTGGAACTGCAGTGATGTTATCATCAACAAATTAATTCAAAATATAAATATTGTGAAAATTTTTCATCCAAATATTCCATTACTAAATCAGATATTGAAACTGAAATTGGTGATCCCATGGCACAACGATCTAATTGTTAATAAAACAAAATATTGAACTGAAAATAATCCAAAGTGAATTCTTCCATAGTTTATTATAGGTAATGGTGTATGAATTTCGTTCGATCCCATTTTCTGGTATCAATGGTTAAAAAATATTTTATTTATAACAAAATAAAATGTTTTTCTTCTCCAAAGGAGATGTTATGTAATCGACTATTGGTAATATGAGTATAATAAGCTGCTTACGTATTAAATCATTTGAATGTAATAATAAGAATGTGTAAAAGACTAGTAATATATTATAGAATTCGGGAAAGAATCATCATCACTTGAGGGACATTACAGACGGCCACATGTGTGTTAGAAAGGATTTGAACGTGAACAAGCGAGAGAGTACGCAACTGACCATCCTAAGTCGGGTTACTCATTGACTCCATAGATAACTCTACTACCGTAGAATGAAATGTTCCGTGTTAGGTACTGAAACCGCGATAAGAGGGCCGCACGCGGAATGGAAGCCTACTAAATGATGCTTTGGAGGGAAATTCGAATCATGTTACACAGTACATAACTGCGGATTTGGTTTTCTAACAATTTAAGTAGGAAATGAAATTCGATAGTTTTCACCAATAGTTTTTATTCAAAACAGAGGTAAAACAGAAATATATAAAAGGATACCGCACACTTTAGTGGGGAAAGTGGCCCCCTGTCGAATTGGCTGAATTTTTGATATGTTATAGTCCAAGTCATTCCGAACAAAAAGTTCAATGGGCACAACTTTTTCTATAGGCTGGTTTTGGCGCTAGAGGCCATTGAAAACTTTCATTTGTTCTTCATTGTTAAACAACACGAAACGTTATCCTGGATAATACTCACTTTTCCGAATAATCAAGATCTAAACAGTCATTAATATGAGATACTATTAGAAGTATTGTTCATTGATGTCACTATAGGTGATCAATTATACAGCGTGTTCCAGCTATCACGGTCAAAATAATACTTCAAGTTGATGATGAAACTCAAGAATATAACAAAAATTGGTCTATCATTTTGATAGGGTTGTGTCGAATGAGTACGTAAATACATCCGATAATTGTACTGATGCTCAAGGAGTGTGGCGGAGAAACTCCTTTTAGCGGGTCAACAAAGCCTCCATTTGCACATTCAGCATAAATATAATAGGAAGGAAATAATGGGCTATAACTCAATAAATATATTATATGTAACATTTAACTTAACCATTGAACCTGGTATCGTTGTCCCAAATGAAAAACTCTCGACTGAACCCTAATAATTCATTTAATGATTTACAGGGTGTTCCATCTGAGAACATATCAATATGAACAAAGAAACAAGGAGAATATGCCATAAACAGTCTAAACAATCATAGGTTCTTCATTATTATGTCTCTCTGCAGCATCAGATACGGTATGAAGTATTTCGGTCGGAGGATACTTAACATTGGCAGCATGACGGGCATATCCAAGGTACCAAAGTACGCTAGCTACATGCGAACATGTACCCAATGTACGACTTCCTGATTTGCACGTACAGTAGTACCCCTGAATTGGCACACCTTCCAAACTGACATTGTACTTGATCCACAGTTGGTATTTGATACTATTTCGATGACGAGATTTTATTCTCATCCTCAATAGACCTGGAATTTCAATACGGTCGTCGAATTCAAATAAAACGTTTCCCAAATCCTGTCTATTATCTTGTACATAAGATGGAGCTATTTTTATCTGGAAAATTCCGAATGTTAGTTCTCGTAGGTACTCCAAACTGAGAACTGGAAAATTTAGTAATTGGTTTTCCTCCATTGGAAACCATCTACCATGTCTTCGTAGCAGACCCTCTTCTTCTATTCTCAACTGGAGTTCATTTATTTCATTGGCACGGTTTAACATTATCTGAGCTAGCTCAGCATTGGCTCCTTCCATGGTAATTGGTTCATGATACTTATTGATTATCGCACATGCTATTCTGATATAGTCTCCTATATGCAGAACTTGTGGCATTGGTACAGTATCTCTGAAGAATTTGAACATATTCTTTATTTGACCGTTTTTAGCTTCTACAATCCATCTCGTTTTCGTAACTAGTCTAGATGAATTTGCCTCTTCGGTTGTAAGCTGATGCTGTCCACCACCAAGTGCTACGGGCATTTTTACTACTATACCTAAGTCACCCAAGAAATTCTGTGCGTCACGGTATCCCCTATCTAACATGAAAATATCACCTTCTTGGAACCAGTTCCTCAGACCCATTAAATCTCGTTCATACTCATGTCTCAACATTGCCGCATCATTATTTCTTGAATCAGAGAAATAAGGACCGTGAACATCTAGGATATAACCATTGGGAGCAACAATCAATGCAGGTTTCAAAAGATGGTAACCCTTGTGTACACAGCATGATTGACGTAATACTTGAAATGTCCGACTTTTGGGTATTTTTATGTACGTCTCGTCAATATAAGCTATTGCTCTTCGATAATTTGGTTCAGGATTGTAAAGGGTATTTGCAAAATCCGTAACATGTCTAGTAATATATTGGCCCCTCTCTATATGCTGATACCCTACATTTTGTGGAACGAATTGTTGTAATAATGATACACGCACTTTTTGAATTGCCAAGCTCACAGCTTGACGACTGGAATAGGAAAACATGCCCATCAAGAATTGATCGGAAAGTCCTTGTCGTAATTTGCACAAGAAACATAACAAATCTTTCTTCGCTATTGCTCTATTTTTCTGATGAATATTGACGCGATTGCAAAATTCAAAGAGGTCTGTAAACTGCACTTTTTTTATTGGAGTTAACGCCTGGAACTCTTCATCAGTAAAATTATCCTCGTTATTGTATTTATTTGTTGATTTATAGTTCAGCACAGCTTCTCATAACGATACTAACATATGTTTGAGTTCATTACCTTTCAAATTGTATGGTCTTGTTATTCCTCTAAGCCCATTCATAAAAGGTGGCAGAAGATGTTCCTCCTCATTCAAATGACCACCACAGATTCTGACGCCGTCAGGTGCAAACATTCCGGTCTTCAGAAATACATCCAACCTACCAGAAGGTGACATTCTACCAAGATTTTCAAATCTACCACATACAAAACATGACGTATGAGAGGTTCGCAACAAAACTTTAAGTACAGTTGGATCGGGATCTTCTTCATAAGCTTGTATCTCTGAGAGAATACTCAAATGACAGTTTCGGCAAATCCTTGTCTGTTCAATAAAAGGTATTTGAGGCAATTCTAATTCATTCCTTCGACGTTCGGCAATGGCTCTGCTTTCTTCGTCCAAACGTACCATTTGCCTTGGTGTTCCATTGTACTCACAAACAAAACATTCAAATCTCACTGCGAAATAATACGCCATATTCAACTTTATATTGACATGAAGTAACAAACAAACAAAACCTTGCTAGAAACTTTGACATCATTTCCAAAGCCATCTACAGAAAAATGTGTTTTTCTGCAGTAAAGGGATGCAATGTTTTCATATTATCCAGTAGGTACCCTTCAAGTTCGAGAATGAATAAACAATTTTTAAAAGAAATCTGGACTATATTTTTATACAGGGTGGGGCAATAGTGTGTCTTTCGATTTCTAGAGTTGTTCTATTGTGATATCGACTTGAAAACGAAAGTTAACTAGAGAACAGAATCTAGCACAAGAATGTTTTGCATTTACAGGGCGATACGAAAAAAATCGGGTTGGAAGGTGAAGTGCATTATTTTAAAAATAAATATCATTAATAATAATAATAAAAATAATGATAATGATATATATTAGTGAATTTTTCAAACATCTACATAACCTCCATTCACCACTACACCTACTATTATTGATTGTCTCTGAATCACTTGGACGTTACGACTTTTTGGTCGAAATTGGGTAGTCCATTTGCAGATGCATACCTTGGAAATCCCTGACGTTAAGATGATAGATTTAAAAACAAAAAAAAAGGCCATTTTATAGACAGACTTGTAATATTTCTCATTCTTTTTCATGGCCTAAAATTATTCAGGATGGTCGAACAATATTTTTCAGTAGGTACGGAACTTTTCGAATATAACTTTCGATTTCTTTTAAAAGGAACACTCCTTATATTTTTCGACTATGTGATGTAGAATACGGTGTAGAATAGGATTCATAAACATTTTTTCATTGTAGATCCCTAAGACGATTTGTAACCATTTTCGAGTTATTGCACTTTAAAAATTGTAAGTAGCTGGAACACACTGTATAATTGACCAAATGTAGCAATACCAAAGAAAAATACTTTTAACAGTATGTCATAGTAATGACTGTTTAGATCTTGATTATTCGGAAAAGTGATTATTATCCAGGATAACGTTTCGTGTTGTTTAACAATGAAGAACAAATGAAAGTTTTCATTGGCCTCTAGCGCCAAAACCAGCCTATAGAAAAAGTTGTGCCCATTGAACTTTTTGTTCGGAATGACTTGGACTATAACATATCAAAAATTCAGCCAATTCGACAGGGGGCCACTTTCCCTACTAAAGTGTGCGGTATCCTATACATATAAATATAATTAAACATCAAAAACAATAGAAATGACTCAACTCTACTGCCAAGGTAATTTTCAGTATTTCGGTGTCAAAATAAGCTAATTCTTTTAATAAAGTTTTTTGATGTTGGCATTCAACGTGTTAAAAAAGGAATACGTAAAATATACAATTAAATATCGAGACTAATTACAATGGGTTAAAACAAAAATACATAAAATATACAAATTATGTTATTATGAACTCGCAGTTGTACGCTTCTTGGCCTTCAAATAAGTTTCTTCAGCCTATTGATATAATGAAGAACAGTTTGGTGGTAGAATTCTATTATGTTTTCCTGTTATAATGTTGTTCGCTCCATGAAAATAAATGAATATTACAAGCCGGGAAAAATGTTTAATAACAGAATTCTCCAACATTTTTGAATGTTCACATTCAGTAAAGTTTAAATTCACTAATACTTTAATGGTTGTTATTTTTTCCAAAATATTTTTAGTGTGGGGAATTTTGGATAGCATAAATAACAGAATATCATAGCACATTACCAAATGTTTATGAATTCAAAATTGCAGTACAGCAGTGCAGCTTTTCAAATTTTTGTCCACCATATTCCATAGATCTAATTAACAAATTAAAATCGCCAGTTTCCCCTTCTTTTGTTAATACATTGTATTTACAAGCTATACAATTATAGGCGATTTTAGTTTTCATTTTTACTATATATCCCGCTACATATGGCAGTGATGCAGCTTCCAAAAATCTTAAAATTTTAAAATGCTTGGGTTAGTGAAATGATGGTTCTTCCAAAGATTCCATTTGTGGTTCACTGATAAATTCCTGTAAGTGTAAGAAATAAGATTATTGATTAAAGCTGATAAAAATAATAAAATAATTATGATACAATTTTTATAACATGTAATGAAAAATACACACCTGACTAATGAGCTGTTGAAGTGTTACACTTCTGTCTTCTTCACAATTTGCTCCAATAGAATGCTTCGATACCAAATTATTAACTAGCAAAGATTTATAAAATGGTCGGTAGATGGTGTACATTTTTTCGGGAGTACACTTCAGAAGAACCAGATTCACAAATTTCAGCCATAAATTCAATAAGCCCATATCGAATTTGGGTTTCGGAAATCTGTAGCGTTTATGGTTCTCAAGTGGCTGACAATTGCGTAAAGCACAACCGTGTTTTCCCATGATAAATATTGTGCAAAAATAATATTCTAGAAATAGCGTATATGATAGCAAGCAACAAGTCGCATGGAAACAAAATCCACAAATGAATAAAAATGGCTACTATTGAACAACAATAACAATCGCATGCGCATTATAATTTCTATTAATTTCGGACGCTTGACGCGCCCTCCCGTGTTTTGGAAGCGAAATACTTTCGCCGGCCATGAAAGTTTTGGATTCTACGGTAGTAGTGTTATCTATGATTGAAACAATAACTCGTGCGCTCGGCGGACAAATGCTAGTGTGATACAGAGCATAGTCAAAGTATAAAGGTCTGTTGGAGCCTCCCTTCTACTCTTTATAAAATTCGAGTGCAAGCTGATTGGTCGTTTATTTCGCGGGAATGTCGCGTTGAATTTAAATCATATGTTAGGTAAGTACTCTACAACGTGAAACGAGGATGCGTGCGACCTTTCACCGATGAGAGCAAGGCTGTGATTGGAGGAGACGGGTGACGTCACCCGGCGCGAGAAACGATGATAGGGAGGCTCCAACAGACCTTTATACTTTGACTATGATACAGAGCACTCAAACTTATTTTAAGGAGAACTATCATTCATCATAATCGATAACGAAACAAACTCACTATTACTGAAGCCATATGCAGGGTATATTCCACATATCTTTGAGTAAAATATTAAGTTGGAAAGTTAAGTATCAGAAATCTGATACACCAGTCATTATTAATGTGAAAATCACATGAATGATGATCCTCCTTAGAATGCGTTTGATTGCTCTGTATCAGAATGGCATTTGTTCGACATGACGCAGAGTAATCATAACCAAAGCTCCGAGTGATTCAGAGCATTGTGCGGATCGCGCGCTCTTTATAGTACAGAGGTTTGGCAATACGCCTCCCAGCGCCCGCTGATGATCTTTGACGCACGGGCTCATCATACGCGACTGATTATACGCCTTCATCTCGAATAATTTATTTTATTCAAGCACATGATAATTGGTTCTACGTCCTGGCGATATGCGCCGATTATACCTTCCACTAGAAATTAAATTGTAAACAACTTCATTCATTTTATTTATGCTTGCAGGGCTACAAATATATGGATTTGAAGTGAATGAAGAATGGTGGAGTTCTAAATATTCGTGCCCATCTTTTATAAAACAATATTTTCCAACATTTCCTTTGTCAACAGACCAATTTAATGATAACTGTGCAATGTTATTCTGTTATTTCAATGACGGTGAAGCGTTTGTTGATTATATTAGAAATTATACCGGAAACCTGGTTTTAATAATTGGACCAGACAATAAAGGAAGACACACCGATCCACAGCCATTTAGTCCAAATTTCGGAGATTCTTCTTGGGTTTTACATTCCTCTAGAGAAATTAAGGGTTCCAAAGATTATATTGCCGCATATGTAAGATTGCAAAATGAAATATACTAATTTATTCAGTAATTCCCCTTTATCCATTTTCATGTTTGCACTTAGTATTCATGAATGAGATTATACTTTTAAATTGAAATTGTGATGATGAATAAATTTGATTTTGAAGAGTATTTGTGTTAATGTTGGCTATCAATTGAGTTCCCACTCATCTATTTCATTACGAAATATTTACGAATATAATAATTATCGTCAAAATTCCATCGGCAAAAATCTACAAAGCGAGATACACAACTTCACTGTTAGGAAAGCGGGTAGAAAGATGCACGGCAGGTCTCGAGCTTCATAATGAAGAGGTTACCAGCCTGAGCTCGTCTAGTTCATAAGATTTTTCTACCGTGTAGGAAAATTAAAAAAAAAGCTGTGATCTATTCATCACGTGACTTCCTCACTTTTGTTTGCAAAATAGTTTTCGCAAACTCCTGCGGGTCAAATCTAAATAATTGTAGGAACAGAAAACATATTGGAACTGATTTAGAAACCGTTTATGGAAGACGTTATATAATACTTGTTACAATGAAATTTTATCCAAATGGTCCACTTAATGTATTTAACAACTATATGTTTCATACTGACAACTCCTGTCAAGTTGAGTGTCGCAATTATTCACACTATAATATTATCCCCTTGTTTTATAATGATACTTGCTATCACATAAACTATCAAAATGTATCATAGATTGAAGACATAAAATTGATCATGAAGTCACATCGATGACATCACTTGAATCTCAAAATCAGAAATTCGGACACTTTTGAAAATATATACTAATAACCAGAAAAACACGGGTGTCCTTATGGTTCAATAAAATACCATAATTCCATTTGAAAAATAAAGAGGTATGTCAGAAATATTACTCGTACAGAGATTAGCAAAAACAATACAGTCCTAATTTTCACCACTTTAAAGCAATCTGCGAAATTTCGAATCCATACGACCAAAATCATGTCAAAAATAGTATAGATTTTATCAAAGATTATTTTATTATAATTTGTATTTTGGTCTAGTACCGTATCTGAAATTCCCGTGTAAGGTAATTGTGAAGCACATGTATTGGTATTGTAGAATGATCATTGCTAATAGACAATCTATTTGAATACTAATACATGTACATTTTCATTCGAACTTTGTTCTCTAACTTCTTTTTCAAGTGATCAATTCCTATTTAGATTGAATTAAAATCGAACTGATTATATAAGTGAAAGAACAATTACTTTGTTTTTATACCACTTATAGCAGCAGATGATAACTTTCCTCAATTAAAAATACCCCTCTTCATTGTTAATTGTATACTTATTCGAAGAATTGTAAAGGCCTATTTACTTCTTAGTATAATGAAATTGTTATTTTTTATATGTATACTAGGTATATACCTTATTATTGTTATCATTACATTAATAAATGTCAATGATTCCTGGGTTTAGTTCATAGACGCATACCGAACATATGTTATTTTTTGCTACATGCTCAACACCGCACCTGAAAAGGTTTCCTGAGAAAAGTATATTATTTGGTGTTTGCAAACTCAGAGTACCAAAATCATAATCTCTTACCAATTGCTTTACTGATGCAACAATCCATAAAAGAATTAATCATTGTTATAAATCACCATTTTTCATATTCATTGAATTATATTTGTTATCAACATATTGTTTTATTACAAGTTAGCACTTTAGCAGTATATCGAGTCAGATAACCAAATTCTACAATTCAACAGAATTTGTTATAACATCATCATATTAGGAATTGTGGGATCCGCCTTCCTGGAGAAAAAACAAACTTGACTTTAGATTGTATTAACGCTACTATATAATCATTTCCCCTTTTCAAAATAATTTCTCAGATCTTCATTCACTGCATCGTGCTGTTTCTGTCTTGAACCTCTGGCTTAATTGCATGATGTAGGCTATACTATAAAGTGTAAGTGTACCATCATCAAAGCTGGGAACGGTACAAGAGGTCATTTCCAACAGATCGTGGCTATACAACAGAAACAAAGTTGGTGCCAAGACCGGTCCCTGTGGAACACCAGCCTTGATGGACATCAAACTCCATGGTAACAACAAAGTTGGGCTCGGTAAAAATACTTTGGAGATATCCAATTCTACAGCTAGTGATTCCCTATATTTTTAATGAATGTCTGTCATTTATGTATTACGTAGGAAAGCTGGTGTTTTGTTGATCTCTGATGAAGAAAGTCATATTATCTGTCATTTGCGATTTCGGATTTTTTTTTTCTGTTGGAAACTTAGCTCCTTTTGTTCGGGATTATTACAGCCGCAACAATGTGCTCTCAATTTTTTTTGTCTGGTGCGACATTTTGAGCTTATGGAAGTTAACGCCAAACCTGGAGAAGATCTTAGGAGTAATGGACTGCAGGCCAGTATCCACGGAAGATTGGACTCGTATGTTAAATGAAATGTTGTTTTTTATCATGGTTTATTTGGCTGTTTGCCTTGGGATACCCTTGAACCAGCTCCAGTCGAGTACCTGCCGCCGTAAGAGTCAGGGAAAAACCACGTGGAGTTGAAAAGAACCTTCACGAACCGTTATTGCGCCTAGTTTTATTTCTATAGGTCGTTTTAGTAACGTATGGGGGGGCTGTCCTCCGGTGTTCTAAATTAAACATATTTTTTAAGCCTTGCACGTGAGGTCGCCGACGCTTCAATGGTTTCATGAAAACTAATTACTTAAAAAAATTTGATTTTTTCACCACCTACTCGTTCTGTATAAAAAGAATCTGGAAAACAAGCCAAGTCAGTTAGCAATTACATCTGAAGAGTCAAGGTACTCCTGCAAGTCACAAAATTTTCCATAACCTTAGTTTATTGGATAACATCGGTGGACCCAAGGGTTCCAATAGCTTCGAAAAGTTAAAAGTAACCAAAGTTAGTAAATAATTTCTACGAGTCAAGTAGTGTTCCAAGTCTCCAAACAAAGTTTAAAGGTTATAATAATAACCTATAACTCATAAGTAGCATCGAACAATAGCCAGACTTCGATAAAGTTCCAATACATCATTGAAGAGTTTTATATCTTTAAAAAAGAATAAAACTAAGTTAACAATTTTCAACAGTTCCTGATTTCAAAAGAAGTAACCAAATAGTTTACCTGTGTTTATGGTGTATAGCATAGTAATTGTGTTTTGTAAAGTGAATAAACAAATCAACAAGAAGATCAAATCAATTGAACATTTCCCACATTTTAATCACATAATTGGATATAAACTAAAAAGTAAGTTTATTTATTATTTCTCCATTGTATTGTTCATTTGTAAATCATCTGAAAGAAAGATTGTTATTTATAACTGTGTAAACAAATATTAACATTAAATAGTTTTGAGGTTAGAGCATAAGCCTATCAGAACATAAAATTAAATTGTAAATTTGAAACACGAGATAATAAGAGTCATAGAAAGATTTAAATATAGAAATTTTTTAACATTCAAAGAACATTGTGTTTAATTCCATATATATATAATTCCATATAAAAGATAATAATAGAAAGTTCATTATTATCAAAATAAATAAAAATCAAAATAAATCAAAATAAAAGAAAGCTAGCCGGTAGAATCGAAAGTAAAACTAATTATTCATTAAATAAAAAATAAAACATAATAAAATAATTATCATTCAAAAATTAAAAAATTAAAAAAGAGTTTAGATAATAATTATCACCACAACGTGGGACTAATAAAAATCAATAAGAGTTTTCTTAACAATATATAATCTTTACAGCCACTCCGGCTAGTTCGAGTCTTCAATTGTAATTCCGCTTATCGGAGATCACTTAGGGAAAAGGATAGAGGGAGAGAGAGATTATCTCCCAGGTTCCCACTTGGAGTCAACCTGAATTAGACCAGTCTTTAAATTCATATGCTACCATTCCCATAATCATAGTTTCGGACTAAGTTTATATTCGTGTTGTTATGTTGTTATATACCAAATTTTGTTAACTTGCTTCCAATATATTGTTATGATTTCATTTCCGATATAAAATAAAATTTAGGATTTACTGAAACATTAAAAATAGAAAAGTTTAAAAAGAATATATAATATGGAATTAAAAACATTATTTAAAGTTAAATATATAAGTAGAATAAGATAGAAAACTTTAGAAGCATAAAGTTAATTTGTATAATTTGTAAACATAATATGATACAGGGTTCATAAACAAATAGAATTATAAAAGATTTAACATTTTAAATAAGGTTTTTTATTTAATTCCATATAATATAATACTGATATCAATTCAATCAAATCAAAGTAAAAATAAAAATCAAATAAGAGCTAGCCGGAATATAAACTGGTAATTCCTAATCACCTGTAGCGGATGCGTCCTTCAGAAACAACTTCAAAATGAACGCTTGAATATATATATATATATATATATATATATATATATATTATATATATATATATATATATATATATATATATATATATATGTATATATATATATATATATATATATATATATATATATATATATATATATATATATATATATATATATATATATAAACAAGTTTAAAGTTTCTTTGCCTAATTGGCCACTATCGTGTATGTAACTTAAGAGATATAGAATTAAATTTTCTGAATTATGAAGATAACTTAGATAATTTAACATAGGATTATAAAGATGAATAAACGTAAAAGATTGAACCATAGGCGGGATTCGAACCCACATTTCTGGATTTCTAGTCCAGGGTGTTTACCAATTACACCACTTCGGTCCTGTTAGATTTTTATATTTTTGTAAATATAAACCTCTGAAAGGATAGTAGATCATTGATGAACACAATGCATCGAATCGCATTGTGTTCATCAATGATCTACTATCCTTTCAGAGGTTTATATTTACAAAAATATAAAAATCTAACAGGACCGAAGTGGTGTAATTGGTAAACACCCTGGACTAGAAATCCAGAAATGTGGGTTCGAATCCCGCCTATGGTTCAATCTTTTACGTTTATTCATCTTTATAATCCTATGTTAAATTATCTAAGTTATCTTCATAATTCAGAAAATTTAATTCTATATCTCTTAAGTTATATATATATATATATATAATCGAATCGCATTGTGTTCATCAATGATCTACTATCCTTTCAGAGGTTTATATTTACAAAAATATAAAAATCTAATAGGACCGAAGTGGTGTAATTGGTAAACACCCTGGACTAGAAATCCAGAAATGTGGGTTCGAATCCCGCCTATGGTTCAATCTTTTACGTTTATTCATCTTTATAATCCTATGTTAAATTATCTAAGTTATCTTCATAATTCAGAAAATTTAATTCTATATCTCTTAAGTTACATACACGATAGTGGCCAATTAGGCAAAGAAACTTTAAACTTGTTTATATATATATATATATATATATATATATTGGATCTTAAAACACAAGTCGGCTGCAGACGCATTTCATTAATCGAAATCATCTATTCTTCTCTAAATTACATGGAAACACTTTCGTATACGAAAGTATACAGATATATATATATATATATATATATATATATTTCTGGATTTCTAGTCCAGGGTGTTTACCAATTACACCACTTCGGTCCTGTTAGATTTTTATATTTTTAAATATTGATCTATGGTAGGGCATCGAATCGCATTGTGTTCATCAATGATCTACTATCCTTTCAGAGGTTTATATTTACAAAAATATAAAAATCTAACAGGACCGAAGTGGTGTAATTGGTAAACACCCTGGACTAGAAATCCAGAAATGTGGGTTCGAATCCCGCCTATGGTTCAGTCTTTTACGTTTATTCATCTTTATAATCCTATGTTAAATTATCTAAGTTATCTTCATAATTCAGAAAATTTAATTCTATATCTCTCAAGTTACATACACGATAGTGGCCAATTAGGCAAAGAAACTTTAAACTTGTTTATAATTAACCAGAACAATTCTCAGTCAGTTCTATTGAAATATATAAGAACCGGGATGCTGTCATTTGAATAAGAACTGTCAAGTAACTGCCAACCATAGCAGTACTAATCTACAATCCTTACTTCAAAAAAACGACTGAACTTCAGATGAATGTGCGTGAATAGTTGATCTATGGTAGGGCATCGAATCGCATTGTGTTCATCAATGATCTACTATCCTTTCAGAGGTTTATATTTACAAAAATATAAAAATCTAACAGGACCGAAGTGGTGTAATTGGTAAACACCCTGGACTAGAAATCCAGAAATGTGGGTTCGAATCCCGCCTATGGTTCAGTCTTTTACGTTTATTCATCTTTATAATCCTATGTTAAATTATCTAAGTTATCTTCATAATTCAGAAAATTTAATTCTATATCTCTTAAGTTACATACACGATAGTGGCCAATTAGGCAAAGAAACTTTAAACTTGTTTATATATATATATATATATATATAATAATTTAACAGTAATTCGAGACGGTACCTGGGAAGGGAGCAAGTCAACGTAGTCTAGGTGGGCTGAATTATACACTAGCAGCTTAAAAGAACCTTAGGGGTATGCAAATCAACTAAGATCTTCAATACCCGAGGAGGTTCCAAAAAAAACTTACACTTCATATAACACGTCTATGAGGTATTATCGCTACCTGAAATAATAAATACCAAACCGACTGTTACAACACAGACAGCTCGTAGATCTGTCATGATCAGAGATTTTAATATATATACTAGATACACAACTTAGATCACTTAGCTTATGCGCAAAGTGATGTCAATATGACGTCCCGGCCGCCATTTGTCGATACGGCAAAATATTAACAAATAGTAGGAATAAGCATAAAACTGTGATATTACTATTTTAATTTATACAGTGGAATCGAAATAAAAGGCGAATTTTATTGATTCAAAAATAACGTCAATTTATTAAAGTTATGCCTCTTACTTGTTCATTAATTTTATCTGTTGAATTTCTTGAAATTGAATGTAAACGCAAATTCAAATAACATTTTATAATTAACTTAGTTAAATTATATTTGTGCGTCTGCAAAATTAGATCGTCGGCACAATTATCATTTTTAAATGATTTGTTATTTAGATAAGACATTTTAAAAATGTTCAAAGACATTTTTCGTATTAAATTTATTTTGCTAACGTTAAAATGATACAATAGTTGTTTTTAAAATTTGAAACACATCATAATAAGGCAGTATTAAACCTCCCTTATTTTTTAGAGTGGTGAACAAACTGTATTCTATTTTAGCATATGTATGCTCATTACCATATGTTACATTTTCTGCGACCGTAATACAATTAATTTTTTTTATATCTTCTTTACTATAAATCCGCCAATGTAATAAAGAATGTTATCCTTCATTACTGACGAATTTAATAGTGATTCTAAATTTACATCCCCAACTTCTTCAATATCGTCTGCCATCAATTCATTGCGAGTTCTTCTTGACCAATGTATATCGAATATGTTACCAACCGGATCATCATGTTTTCCTTATAGACACGTATAAAGGAATATTATCGTCAGTTTTTAGAGAATAAATATTTAACCAATTTTAGTATTTTTTTTTCTACATTAGATACATTGTTATGATAGAGCGGTTTTTTACCGTTCAATTCTAAAACATATAGGAATATTTCGAATTCTAAAGCCAATAACAATCAAAAAGCTACACACTGTGCATACACACTACAGAGATGTTGCCGTATTGACAAATGGCGACCGTGACGTCACTTTAGCTTCACCTAGAACTGGCCAGTGCTGTATCTAGTACTAGTATTAAAATCTCTGGCCATGATAGTTCATCATTTGACAGGCATCCATGACAGTTCATAGCTCCGCCTTGACTGTTCATCGAATGGCCATTACAGTTCATAGATCCGTCATGACAGTTGAAGATTTAATATGCAGCCATAACAGTTCATAGCCCCACCATTACAGTTCATACGGACGCCATGACACCGGACCAGACATAATCACCAGATAGACGGTTAACACACAAATAGTAACCTTTTGTGCCTATAAATAACCAAAAAGTGAGTTAAATGTAATCAATTTTTGTCGATGCCATCATGCTTAAAACCCCTTCTTTATATACTGTGAAGTATCTTTTCCCAGACAGTTGAGTAGAAAGAAATTTCATTTACTTGCTCTACTTTCACTGAGCACTTGTCCTAAATAATTCATGTTTCTCCAGGTCCTTCCCGGTATTAATATGTCATCAAAATTATAACCACACCCTAAATGTCTGCAAAATTACCTTTATTATATTTTTAGCAATAGTCCGTAGCCTTTTGTACCTATAAATAGCCAAGAAGTGAGTTAAGTGTTAACAATTTTTGTCGATGCTATCTTGAGAAAACCCATTCTTTATACACTGTGAAGAATCTTTTCCCAGACAGTTGAGCAGAAATTCCATTTACTTGCTCTACTTTCACTGACACTTATCCCAAATACTTTACTTTTTAAATCTATATTGAACTTTTCTGGATTAAATTTAACTTGCTGTTTGGCATTTTCTATAACTTAAGATAATATTAAATAATGTTCCTCCAGGTCCTTCCCGGTATTAATATGTCATCAACATTGTAACCACACCCTAAATGTCTCCAAAATTACCTTTATTATACTTTTGAAAATAGTCTGAAGCTACACTAGGACCAAATGGTAACCTTTTGTACCTATAAATAAACAAAAGGTGAGTTAAATGTAAACAATTTTTGTCGATGCTATCTTGATAAAACCCATTCATTATATACTGTGAAGTATCTTTTCCCATACAGTGAAACAGAAATTTCATTTACTTTCTAATTATCATTCAGACATTAATTCATTTCATAATACATAATGGGGCGACAGGTGTTTGAAACTAGATCACACTAGATCTCTGAATACAATGTATATACAAGGAAACGGGCCTACTCTCTCAATTCACACTGAGCACTGTTATTTATTCACTACTGCATGCATGATAATTAGGTACTGACATATTTCTTCATTTCAATTTTTTTTTAATATTGAAATTAATAAAGCATGTTTCATAAGAACCCAATTCATGTGTATGTTACTCTTTGAAGACATTTGCCTGATAAAAATTAGTGAATTCGGTCTTAAGCGGATTTATATTTAAAAGAGCTAATATAAAGCGAAAGTAACTAGCAATTGATAAAGCATTTATAAAAGCTCATCATTTGTAGGAATTTGAATGAGCAGAGTGAAACATGTCTGGAACTAATAGACGTGTTGTCACTGTTCAATCTTGTAAGGTTTTGAAGAAACCTTTTGCGTCTAATGGTCCCAACTAGCTCAATAGAATATTTTACACTCAGGGCTCGTAGTAATACGTGTCCTCAGATTCTTGATTGATCGGATTACCCAACTGCTTCAGCGAAAAAAATAAGATAGAATCCTGGATAAAGAATTTCTGGCACTACGAGGTGGATAAATGTTGATGATTATATCAAAGAAATAAAGACAAGTTTCAACTTAAAAATTTGGTTTTAATCTTCTAGGGAATTATAATTGTACCAAAATTAGTTTAATTAATAACATACTTGGTTTATAAATTAACAAATATCAATACTTAGAAAAATTGAAAGTAAAAGAAATTAGTAGAATTCTAAATAATTAGAAATTATTAATTTTATAGAGAAAATTAATTTTTGAACCAAAGATTAGCTTGGAGGAAGTGCTCTGCCAGGAATTTCCCTCTACAACACGGCACGGGAAAAAGGATGGAGACGTCTGAATCGTTTAAGCCCTGAAATATAGACAATACGAGCAATACCTTGGCCACAAGTTCGAGGACAAATAACTAAATCAGCAGGAATTAAAAATATAATCCCACAACTGATTATGTTACCTTCCCAAATAGCATATTCAAAATTATTTAAAAAAAAATTAAGACTTGAAGAGAACTAGTGAAATACAATATTCAAATCTGAAAGAGAATATTTGGATAATAGTTTACTTACTGAAGTAATGACAATTTATACTTCAAATTATATAAAAGAAATTGTAGAGAATGAGTGAATTAATATAGAAATCTACAAGTGAACAATTAGATAATAGTTTACTGAATATACTAGACTGAAATTGGGATCGTAGTTTCTAAATGAAAAAGCTAAGAGCTAGTAGGAACTAGTTGGGGAAAACAAAACTACTCACCCTGTGGCAGATGTGGAGCCAGCCATCCATCTAAAATGTGTAGAGCATTTGGTCGATTTAGAAATTGTTATCGGTTTCTAAATGAATAATCTGTTCAAGCAACATCAGAACGTTTATTCCCAAAGAGCAGTAAATGAGAGTTTCGGCTTTATTTAAGTTCACCCATATCAATAATTATTCCGTTATCTCACCAAGACTAGCCTAAAGAGACATATCTTCATTACAAATTTATTATGATGAATGTCAAAGGGTGATACGGAATACTATGTTACCACGTGAATTATTGCTGGATTAAACAAGCCTTAAAGAACGATATAAACTATTCTGACATTGACTTGACAATTTAGATACGGATTAAAGACAAGAGACAGAATTTGAGTAAATGATTATTTAATTTAGATCCGAGCAAGAAGAAGCGATCTTGTGTGACCACGCGGATGAGTCGATATTCCTATAATTATTGAAAAATATTGTCGATCAGAGAAATATACACGTAGACTACAATGTTTAGATATAATTAGACATCAATTTATCAGGTTCACTGTCGATAATAATCCTTCAGTATATTCAATTAATAAAATATAAAGGAATGAAAATAATTTGACTCACCGCATGTACGCGCCAACACAAGATAAGCCCTGTCAATTCTGTTTTCTAGCCTCCCCTTATCGCATGTCGCGAGACCTCTCTCGAGTTTCGTGCAGTAGTAAAATAATCGATTTCCTCCATTATATCACAGATGTCAGGCATAGTCTCTTTGAAAGTTTAATTTTCTATAATTCCGAGCGGAAACCATTATTAACATTATTCAAGCAACAGCAACGTATAGAACGTTACAATCTGGAGAACAAAAACTTTGTCTATTGGCTTCTAATATGAGATGTTTGTAATGTACTATGCATTGTTTCGGTTGATTCAAGTTATACTCAAATTATTTACTGCCCTACAGTTCTAATCTGTTGAGCTGTATGGAACAGAAGCATTTAGATGAAGGTTTAAGGAAAAAAATGGCCATAAATACATAGAATTTCAGCAAGACACGTGAGAGTAGGAACAAAGCCTCTTTAACATGCCAATGCATATGTATATGTTGCGAAAACTAGATTCATAGAGCGAACTTATTAAATCTTCCAATTAGGAGCCAGTACATCAAAAGAAATAGATAACCATAGTCTATGGAGGTTGTGTTTGTCAATAAAATTTCAACATTTTCAATACAATTGCTCAAAATTCAATTAGAAGAAGTAGAATATGACGATATGTTATGCACGTTTCATGTTTTTGTTGAGGAAATTCTCCAACAAGTGAACCTTGTAATATATAAAAGGATCTATTCACTTCTATTGCTCTCGATGAAAAAATAGGATTTACTGAATAAAATAGTCTGAATTATTATTGAAAATTTTTATTAATCAGTCACGTTTATCTTTTATATAATATTCATTTGCATACAATTACAGTAAAAAATGTATAGTACATTACAATTATACGTTTCATATATTTAGAATGTTTTTACATAAAAATACCTTGTACAGTACAGGAAAATATTCGTGGAACTTAATATCAAATAAATAAGTCACTCATCACAATAAACCAAAAATACAATATAACTCAACTGGATGCCTAAAAACGAATGCTCCGACGAATCAGTGATGATCTATCATTTCTTTTTTACTTTCTTCTGTTATTATTAAGTACTACGTTTTAACGCGAAACTGGTTTTCATAAATAAATTAGGGCTTAGGCTACATTTTACAGTGCAAATCATACTAAATCAACTGGAAAATTTTGAAGTTTACTCAGAAACAGTTGAAAAAAAGGTAAAGCCACAAGCAAATTGTAATAATTTAGGGACGACTCAAAATAGTAAAACTCTTCAACTCGAATGTACTATGTTGCTACTTCACGGTTTCTACAAATAATATGTGGAATATTCTCAAACTGAATTCCTTTCATGTAATCACAAAAAAATTCAGAAATGTCAGTTTTATATTTATTCGTAAATTTATAAATTTAGAGAAACGTTGAAATCGATCATATCGCAATGACTGCAAAATTATATTCTTTAATAGGTAACTCAGATATTAGAATGACAGTTTCAAAATATAACCACTTCCTAAATTTACTAAAAAATTAGATAAATTATTGGTTGGAATCAGTGTCACCACCTACAATTTACAGTAGCAGTGGTAGCAGTCGTTAGTTCTATTTTCTGACTTTTTAGATTGCTTTTATTGTTTTCCAAAATTTCCTAGTCGATTGAGGATATAGATTTTACT
Organism: Endomychus coccineus; assembly: GCA_958510875.1. Taxonomy (NCBI): domain Eukaryota; kingdom Metazoa; phylum Arthropoda; class Insecta; order Coleoptera; family Endomychidae; genus Endomychus; species Endomychus coccineus. The sequence continues at coordinate 91,866,675 of OY294068.1, forward strand.
TCACTGTCACCAATTTATAATCTAATAGAGGGAATATTTCGGACATATTTTAGGTGCTCATGATGATTCATTACAAAAAATTACAATTGTTTCAGATTTCGTTGATTATTAGATGGGTATACAGTTTTAAACCGGGACTAATAGCTAAGCGACGTGCCTACATAATAGATTGCATAAGGTGTTAAATCAGTGTACACCAGTCTTGTATATAGTGCCACTACTTTCCACATGAGTTACCTTCTCAATTTAAAATTCTAGATCAATAAATAACACAATACTGTCGGAGTGTATTTAAGATAAGAAAGTAATAGTTATAAGAAAGTATAATTGTGTTATGGATTAGAAGTTTTCGAATTAAGCTAATTGGGACAATATAGCAATCCACATTTCCAAGTGAATTTACATTGAACTCATAGTGACTGTTCATAATTACTTATTTCTCTCCATTATCATACGGTGGGATTCATTAAATTAGTGGATTTTCACCAAAAATAGCTGTCATAATTTACATCCAGACTTTTATAAGAATCAAACTAACTTTTCAATTCTTCGAGATTTAAAATAGCTATATATTTTACCTGAAGTAAAGCAATGTTAAATAGATATTAATGTACAAATTTAAATAAATACTGAAATATTAATTAAACAAATCCATATTTAAACCAGTAATTCACAATTATGATCGTTCTAAATAATAGCTAATTTGTACAAACTATATTTACAGTATGGCAATAAATCTTAAGATTAAAATCAAATACCTATTTGAATTATTTACTTATGTGAAATAAAAAGGACAATGTTTTAGGAGTAGTAGTAATTAAAGACTATAATAGTTAAACAATTCATTTTCCTAAATTACTTAGGTATACTATTCGACTGGATTTTTGAAATAGGGTATAAAAATAGGATGCTCTAAAAAGTGATGTGAAACACTTTTGAATAGATTCCATGACAATACAGAACAAAGAAAATCCTTTGCAAGATTTCTCTGAAATTCAAATTAGACTCAAAATAAACATTCATCCACATCACACTGAACTTTAACTGTAATATTCATTTTAAATGTTACTTATTGTTTCCCCAACAGTGTGATTTTAACATAAAAGGTCCGATTATATATGTATCTTTCAACTTGACATACTTAAATCTTCTAACAAAATTTAATTATAAAATTTCTGTGTATTTAAACATATGACCATGAATTAGATACCAAAATACTGGCACCTATAAATATAGAAATATATCATGATTAGCTGTAGTTTGATATTAATAGAAGATCAAAATCCATAGGTCAGATATTATTAATAATTGTAAAAATCATTTAATTATGTCCATTCCCACTAATCACTAATGTATAACATGGTTCAAGTCAGCGTGGTCTGAATACCAGTGTTGAAAGGTACAATAATTGTTAAAATTTTAAAGAAATATTACAGTTGAAGCCATTTTATTCCGTACATGATGAATTTCCTCGTAGTAAAGCCAAAACTATAGAACCATTAATTATTTTGCTTGTATATTCCTGGTGATACAAAAACAATTAATTTTATTTTAAATTGAACCGATTTTGACAACAATTCATTTACGTTTGTTGTTTATAATTTCGTCCAACTGAATAATTAATTTGAAGTGAATCTTATCTCTGACAGCTAAGACTTTAAGAAGAGTTTTTTCTTGACACGTAGAATCTCAACGTCAATAGTTTACCAGAGATATTTTTTGGAAGCAGTTTTGTAACAAGCAATAACATATAATAATTATTAACTAGCGAAATTTTATCAGGAAAAACATAATAAATGCTACGTTAGACGTTATAGCCGATTGCAAGCATTTCAAATATTCGATCAGCTGGGTTCCTATCTTTTATTCTAAAAGTACACAAGCTTCAATCTTACACAGTTCAACAAGAAGCAGCCAAATAATTTTATATACAAATCTGCCATTTATATGTCGAACTTTTAAATCTATTTACCTTTTTGCTTAGCTGACCCCACCTACCTAACACATGAAATAGAAAAAATCTGTTAATCACAAACTAAAAAATCTGTGCTAAATATGCTCAATTATAAACAATTAATAATTAGTTATAAAAGCAGTCTTACCCACATGTGACCAATTAAATTTAATATTTATATCAGTCATTTATTTTATCAGAATGTGTAATGACCAATGAATACATAAATCGGATACTATATAATATATGAAGTCAAACCTTCTAATATATTGATACTTTTTATCTAAATGTACATAGTAATAATAGTTCAACAATTTTAGATGTTTTTTTACATTGTCATTAAATACTGTATTACATCGATAAGAAAATTTATTAATTCCAATTCTCACTAGTACATTGTGTGCATTGCAAAACATGTTGACATTAATCCAATCCAATCAAATTTAAATAACTATCCTCAGCAGTGAATTTATTAAAGAATGGGATTAACCCAATAAAAATTCAAAATTGTAGATAGAAGAATGTTAACAGCTTTTCTCACTTTTACATATTGGAAAGTAATTGCTCAATAAATTTTCTTGAATAGTAGACTTCCGCGGATAGCTAATCTTGAATATTCTTGGCTTCCGGATAATGTTTCTTTCAAGCCTCAACCTGCCCTGAAGATGCCCCTGTAATGGTTGGACAAACGTCGGGATCAAGTCGTGCTATTGTAACGCGAAATCTATCCGGAAGCCAATAATTTTCAAATCTATCTTGATCAAAATTCTAACCTATAATATTCAACGCAGATTCCAAGACACCTGTGGGTAAAAAAAATATGAAAAGTAAAAGTAGCTAGAAGAATAGGAAGCGAAAAAGGGTACACATATTAGCATTTTACGTAAGAAGCAACAGAATCATGAGATGGTTTACAATTTTGTTTCCAAAAAAATTATATGTCCAAATTTTTTTTAGAAAACTACAATTTGCGGCAACAGTGTTACGGCAACGTGTCCGAAGAGGATAGATAAGTTACCAAACAACCTAAAACACCAAACCTCCAATAGTAATACATATTTTGAACAGATTGATTCTCATTCTATTCAAGTAAACAATACCTTTTGAGTACTTTTCTATCTCGGGAGGCAGAATATCGAGAGCTGATCTAAATAATGTACCAACTTTACTCGGCAAAGTACATAGAACTCAATGAACAACCTGTAAGTGGATGTTCATTTAGATAATAAGAGACTACATGAGATAGAACATCAGGTATATTCATGAAAAGCAGAGGAAGCATGACAATCAATGAAAGATGATAAAATAACGTTGGATGAGAGTAAAATATATGTCATTGACCTAAAGAAGCTTTTAGTGAAAAACTGTAGTGTTGGCGACAACAAGAAGAAAAATACGAAGCGAAAGGCGTAACAATTTGTACTTGTTTATTCTGATGACGACTACGTGGTAGCTGGAAGTTTTTCAGTACTTTGGTGGTGGATACAGTTGATTTTTTCTTTTTATAACCTTTACGTAAACGAAATCGTTAGTGACATAGATTGCCGTCAGTTCACGTTGATTTATTCAAAAGTGGAAGGAGCAAAAAGAATTTATGGAATATTTCAAGAAAGAATGGCTCCTGTTAAAGCATTGACTCATGTCAGTAAAGAAGAAAACACTTTGAGATAATGATTTTCAATAGTTTTCACTCATATTGATTCAGTATATTCAATCATAATTACATTGCAAAGATGAAAAGCCTTTGCATACTACCAAACATAGATCTTCATTCATGGGCAGAAGTATATCTATGGGCTGAAAAAAAAAGAAATTGTACCTTAGAAAACTTGTGATACATAGATAAATTTCAGTCCATCGCAAGCATAGATAACTCTACTACCGTAGAACGAAATGTCTTATGGTAGGGGCCAAAACTATTTCGCTTCCAAAACACGAGAAGACCCGTCAAGCGTCCGAAATTCATAGAAATTATAATGCGCATGCGACTGTTATTGTTGTTCAATATTAGCCATTTTTAATTCATTTGTGGATTTTGTTTCCATGGTACTTGTTGCTTGCTATTCCTACAATATTATTCTTGCATAATATTTATCATGGGAAAACACGGTTGTGCTATACACAATTGTCAGCCATTTAAGAACCATAAACGCATCAGATTTCCGAATCCCAAATTCGATATGGGCTTATTGAATTTATGGCTGAAATTTGTGAATCTTTGCTAGTTAATAATTTGGTATCGAAGCATTCTATTGGACCAAATTGTGAAGAAGACAGTATACTATAAATACGTGTATGAGTGGTATACTTGTAACACTTCAGCAGTTCATTAGTCAGGTGTGTATTTTACATTATATGTTATAAAAATTGTATCATAATTATTTTTATCAGTTTTAATCAATAATCTTATTTCTCACAGTGATTCATCAGTGAACCACAAATGGAAAGTTTGAAGGAACCATCTTTTCACTCACCCAAGCATTATAAAATTTTAAGACCTTTGGAAGCTATAATATTCTGTTATTTATGCTATCCAAAATTGTCCACACTAAAAATATTTTGGAAAAAATAACAAACATTATTGAGTATCAGTGAATTTCAAGTTCATTGAATGTGAACATTCAAAGATGTTGGAGAATTCTGTTATTAAACATTTTTCCCGGCTTGTAATGTTAAATTATTTTAATGGAGCGAACAACATTATAACAGGAAAAGATAATAGAATTCTACCGACAAACTGTTCTTCATTATACCAACAGGCTAAAGAAACTTATTTAAAGGCCAAGAATTTGTATATTTTATGTATTTTTGTTTTAACCCATTGTAATCAGTCTCGAAATTTAATTGTATTTATATGTATATTTTATGTATTTCTTTTTTAACAAGTTGAACGCCAACATCAAAAAACTTTACTAAAAAAATCAGCTTATTTTCACACCGAAATCCTGAAAATTACCTTGGCAGTCAGCCTGTTAATTCATTTCTATTGTTTTTGATGTTTAATTGTATTTATATGTATATTTTATATATTTCTGTTTTAACTCTGTTGTTGAATAAAAACTATCGACTTTCATTTCCTACTTAAATTGTTAGAAAACAAAATTTGCAGTTATGTGCTGTGCAACTTCATTCGAATTTCCCTCCAAAGCATCATTAGTAGGCTTCCAAACCGCGCGCGGCGCTCTTATCGCGGTTTCGGTACCTAACACGGAACATTTCATTCTATGGAGTAGTTATCTATGATCGCAAGACAAAATGAAAATTTCGAAAGTAAGCTGATGATAAGGACTTCGACTCATTTAATGAATATGAAATATTGGTGTTTAATATTCAGACTACAAATTTACCAAAGAACGGAATGTGGATCGTGAGCAATTTAAGAAAAAGAATTTGCAATCCTTCCCCTAGTTATGACGGGACTTCAAGACATCAATGGGTGATTTTGAGTGTTTAAGAACATAGACGAAACCGAATACCCAATCCTATAGTGTACTCATTAACACAAATTTGTCTGGAATGATCTGGAATTTTCAAATATTATATAGTTTCAGATTTCTTCATTCTAACTAAAATAGTAAGGCTGTTTCAAATGTAATCAAAGGTCATGAATTTAAACAAATCCACAAATGATGATTTTATATATTCAATTCAACTATTCAATTTGATTTGTACATCCACAGGAAAATATTCCCAAATGGTACATAATTATACAAGGACAACTACTAACATGTGAAAGTTTATTTACTCATAATTTACTCACATATGAAAGCCAATTTGAATTTGAATTGAACCACAGGCTCAGAATGCCCAAAGAACAAAGAAATATAAAGTATTTAGATTATATACATGATGAAATGTACATTATACATGTAAGCAAAAATTATTCTGATTCAAATCAAATTGATATTGTGTTATTTGTATTATAGAATGATTTAATGAATATTTCCAGATCTTTTATAATTAATATTTCGAATACTTTGATGATATTCATAGTCAATTGTATTATCTACATTTCTAAATACCTAAGGAACGAAATATCCACTCTGTGATGTACTAATTAAAAACGATTATAACCGAAGCCGTGCTGCCTATGTATACGACGCACACTGACGCCTCTGAAGCAAAATGAAATAAAATGAATCTAAATAATAAATCCATCGTAGTTTGTATTGATTGGATAAAAACATTTTTTATTTAATTATTGAGAAGACGAGTATAAGATGTATAATCACAAGTGAATGAGCAAATTCTTTAAAAACAATACCTGGTTTTCCGCGGCTTTTTATTGAAATATCTCGAAAACTGATCATCGGAGATAGAGACATCCTGATTATGGTAGTTACTTAGAAAATCATTTAATCAACAGATAGAACTCTCTCTGATGAATAGCTAAAAAGAAATATTCCAAGTATTCATTTCCATAAATGATTGAAATGATTTTTATTGGTAATGAAGATTAAAATAGTTTCTTAAGTTCTCTTTTATATTTATGGAATATGGTTGTATATTCTTATGGATTCATTTTTTGTGTTCTTATATATTTGAGTCAAAGAGTTTTGATCCTATTTCAGATTTGACTTGTTTTTATATCATAACTGTGATTCTGTGAATTCTTAAAAAAATCATTGAAGTAAACATTGTGAACAAAATTTTACAATTCACCTGTGTGATTATGCAAGTAGGTTTTTTGAAACTGAACAACTTTTTGACAGAAATTAAAAATTACGAAAACGTGGCAAAAAATCTGTAGACTGAAGATATAACAGAGGGCAAAAGATTTGTGCATGCAGTTCTTTACTTATAAGTTTGATGTTCACGAAATAATTCAGATTCTTCATATTATTCCGACAATAAAAAATTATTCCATAATTTTTATAACGTCGATTTGCATAGAGATTCACTTTATATGATTTGGCCAAAAACATAGTTATATTGACTGAACTATTATAATATGTAGTACTACTTTAAAGCCATTTCTTTTCAATCATGCTGTAAAAATTTTGAATGATTTCAAATTATTTGATTTGCATTTTCTTTTTCTCAATTGGCTAACTCGAAGCTTCTGCGCAAAGATCCATCACGTTTTCTCATTTATTATAAAAATCAAAAAAAAGAGAGGCGCCTCTTTCCTTTTATTTTCATAAATGATGAAACACAATATAGGTTTCGTACAGCGGCGCTCTCTGATTATAATTTGTCTTTTAGAAGAGTAGCTAATAGTTTCGTTATATATTTATTCTAGATATATACACAAGTACACCGTTATTCGAATTTCATTTACTTTTGTTTATTCATTGTTATGTAAATGTTGATTGTATACCTAAAAATTGTTATTCATTAATGTTTTCTTTCTATTATCTATCAAAACAGTATGGATGTGTATTTAAAAAAAAATTGAATAGTAATGTGTTGTCATCTCCATTGTCTCTCCTTCCAAAGAAGTAAATTATAAGATGAATGGAAAATTACTTAAATGCAATTGCCTAAATGATATTATGATTATATCTGAAACAACCTCCTAGTTTCCATGTATTGAAATTTACATACAGACAAGACAAGAGTTCGATTGAATACGTGTCATTAAAATTAAAATCAACATTCAAATTCGTTAGCAGTGATGGCGTTAAGAGTGAGCATGAGACCTTCCAAGTTAGCCATCTCCTGGTTCAGCTCTTCTGTAGAATGTGACGGGTGTAGTCTTTGCACTTCATCTGATGTATGAGGCGGGGGATGCGAGGCACTGATTCGGGATGGTGGGGTTCCACTTACGTTACTAGAATTACTTGAAGCTTTTTTGAATGGCGAACAATTAGGCCGGACTGTCACCTGAGGTTGTGTTACTGCAAACAATTTTAAATATTACAAGCATGTTCTAATATCGAGATATAAATACATCACCAGGATATACCACTTTCCATTTTACTATTTACTATAATAAATACACTCTTGTATACACTTTTCCCAACGTTTCACCAGACTAACATGAGAGTAATTATTATTTGAGGGTTCTGAGGGAACTTTCGGAACTGTCAGTAACGGCAAGAATGAGCAATTGGTGTGGAGACAACGCTCTTCATTTAAATAACATTAAAACAGAATTTAAAATGTTCCACCCTTCAGAAAACGGTGTGATTATTACATGATTACCCTGAAAAACAATAGGGATAGTTACCGAACAACAATTTTTTTTTTAATTTGAATATATGACCTTTCGTTTTTGAGTTATCGTGTAAACAAGTTTTGTGACACTGACAGACATATCAATTTTTTCAAAATTGCTTAAGATCCGATGGAAAATATGTCAAAAAAATTTGGCTCTAGAACTTCCGACTTCGTCGCGAAGTTCAGTAAGTACAATGTGGAAAAAACATTAATTGCACAAACATATGACATGGCTGTGGTAATGTCAGGTCATTACCAATATTTTGTTTTAAATTTGTGCTAGTCATTTGACCACTAATGCACCAACGCGTTGGAATTTTATTTTCACGGTCATACCCTTATTGTTCAGGTTTTTGATTATTTAATGCTACATCTGCTAGAGATTTATTGTGCCCCCTGGTACTAAGCCGTTCAGGGTGCCTCAACAACTATATCAGTTCCTCCAATCCTGTAGCTCGGAATTTCAGAATATTGATGACTTTATGTTAGGTAAATTTCCCTCTCTGAGAGGATTTGGATAGAAGTTTCGTTCTCATCGTAGAATCTGCACTATTATTCCTCTACTAATCCGAGCTTAAGGCGTCCTTTTTTTCGTAGGTTGGCGCAGTCAGATCTCTAGGTCTGGTTATGGTGTACGGGCAGAAGTAATACAGGACAAATGCGACACCGTAGAACAAGCGACACAACCGTCGCAACTAAGGCACCGGGAATTTGTCCAATAAACTATGATTTATAAGGTAAGTGAACTGGAAAATGTATAAAAATGTATTCGCCATCGCATATTACTAAAATCTAAAAACGGGATACAAGACTCGGTAGATTTTTGAAATTGATTAAAGGTTAATGTATTACAATTTTATTTCTTTTACTCTTCTAAATAAAATTACTAGGAAAGTACAATAATATTAGTACTTTATAACTAAAAATACCTTATAATTATACACAATATACATAAATGTACGAATTATTAGTATTAAGATACATACATACTAGAAGTAAGTGGCTACCTAACACCACTGTACAATATTATTCTAGTTTTTGTACATACCCAAGGGCTTTCAGATTTTTTTTTATACCGCGAGTCTGTTCATATTCTTCCACAATTCGATGGATTCGGTCATGAATTTTAATGTAGATTGTCGATCCCAAATAAGGTCTTTATAAGTTGCCTCTTCCTTTAAAGTTTTTATTAATATGAAGATATTTGGATGATTCTTTTAATATTTTATTTAGTCGTAGTTAGTAGTGATTCAAACCTTCCGCTGCATTATTTGAACGGTGTGTTTATCCAAAATTATTCCAACCTGAATGGCCAATAGTAGAATTTTCCATTCATTCTGTTGTAAAATAATCAAAAAACTCTTGCAATTTTTGATATTGAGGTGCGGTTTCCATAATGGATTCTTCTACATCGGCAATTGCTAAATACGTTAAAGCAGCACACATTCGTATATTCATCTTATTTAAGGTTGGAAATGTACTCATTGGTCAATCCAATATTTTGTACTTGTCACCAAATACACTGGTTGTCATGATAGTTGCAACCACTATTTTGTACATTTTAAAGATATCATGGCAATTCTCGGAGACCATCTTCAAATTTTGACTTTAATAATTTGGAATAGCCATTACATTAGTTTCTAGATGGTTGCTCCCAATGTCTACGTGAAACGTATATATCTGAGTAAAATGCGTACTGCAAATCCTGAATGTCCCGTCAATAAACATAATATCCACATTTTCCAAAGCTTCTATGCCGTCCTAGTTGAAAATATTATTATTCACCCCAGGTCAGTTTTGTCGTCGGCAAACACGAAACTGGTTCCGTCTTCCAATAGGACTAGGTCATCTGGGGACCATGGGTTTACCTTTTTATCAGATTTAACGTTATCCTTGGATGACATTTCTGTAAGAAGATTGTAGTCTTGGTTAAAACATGGGGTTACTTCTTCTGCATAAATTTTTGCATTTAAGTATCTTCCCCTCGTGCTTGTTTTTTGGACACCATTATTTGTGGACTTCCATGGTTACAGGGTCAGACTTACAACAATGTTCACTTATCGTTTCAACAGATTGATTCTTCGTTATCATGCTGCCACAGCATTTCGCACTCTTCTCTTTGGAACAAATCCAACGAGTGTTGCCATTCAAAAATGTGCGTTGTATCCTATACCGAATCCCTTGATATATAGATGTCGGTTTGCCTTTATCAGTTTCTATAAACTCGATTTTATCCTTTGTAATAGTATATAGGAGATGATTGATTGATTGAAAGCTTAAGCTGATTTCCAATTTTTTTGCATATAATCATAAGTTACGGGTTGGAATAAAAACCATGGTTGGAAACAAACCATATAGAAAAAATGTATACCTTCCAATAAATAAGGAGTTTGTAGACCCCTCGTGAACTAAATACATTAGACATCAAAGTCCAACAGAATATCATAAAAAATTATATTTTTCATGGAAAATACAATACGTCTTGGAAGCCTCTTTACAACGGTGTATGAAAAACGTTAATTTGATGAACCGTTGTCGCCAAAAATTAATTTTGTTGCTCGAATGCGCCACCTTGAATATTTTGGTTATTTGTACAATGTACAAGCTCATTTTTATTAAACCTTTTTTACAAACTTAAACAATTTTCAAAAAATCACATTCGTAAAAAAATTGAATTGTGTTGTCATGCTTACAATGAACAAAATTAAAACTGCGTGTTTAAATCAAATGTTCAAATTGTCCTCCATTGACTTCCATACAATAACACAATCTTGACTGAAAACCGTCTCTAACATGGTTCAGCATATTTGGAGTTATTTGACGACACTCATTTACAATTCGTTGGCGTAGTTCGTCCAAATTTTCAGGCTGAGTCACAAAAATCTTGGACTTAAGATGTCCCCACAAGAAGAAGTCCAGAGGGTTTAGGTCGGGAGATCGGGCAGGCCACTCCATAGGACCTCTTCTTCCAATCCAACGACCGGAGTATTGCAAATTGAGGTATTGGCGAACTGGTGCGGCGTAGTGAGGAGGAGCTCCGTCTTGTTGGAAATGCAATTGTTGTTCAAGTAGTAGAGGATCGTTTTCTAATTGTTCAGTTATTAACGGATCAATCGAATTTTCCAACATTTCAAGATAAATTTCGCCATTTAAATTACTAGGAATAAACAGAGGTCCAATTAGGTGGTCTCCCAAAGTTCCTACCCAAACGTTTCCCGACGTTGAGTGTGAGCTTCTCGAAATACATGAGGATTTGTATCGCTCCAAATTCTACAGTTATGCCGGTTAACCTCTCCATTAAGTTAAAAAGTGCATTCGTCAGAAAAGCAAACGTTGTACAAGAAATTTGGGTTATTGTTGATACGCTCGACCATAATTTCGCAAAACTCTTGCCTTCGATCCCAATCATCATCATTTAATTCCTGAATTAATTTAATTTTGTACGGATGGAACTTGTGTTTATGTAAAATTCTGAAAACGTTAGATTGTCTAATACCGGAAGATGCAGAAAGTTGTCGTACAGATTGCGTGTTTGGCATAAGTTGGACATGTCCCGATACCGCCACAGCTGCTCCTTCATCATTAACAATTCCAATGGGTGCCCTTTTTTATCCATTACTGAACCCGTCTCCACAAATTTTGAAATCAATTCCATTACGTACTTATGGCGAACGCTACGTTCAGGATGGTTTTCGTTAAATATTCTTGCAGCCGCTCGGGCATAATTTTGATTTTGGTAATGAAGGCTAACCAGCTCAACACGTTCTTGCAATGTGTACACCATATTTTTTGAAATTTTACACAAATCAGCAAAGTAGTAACTCGACAGATTGATTAAAATCATGAAATGATCAAAGAAATGTTAAAACCAGATAAACACCTTCTAAGAACAAAAATGAAGGCAATATAAGGAAATGTTTTGCTGTTTTTTTATTCATTAGTTTGAGAGAATGTATTATTGTATGGAAGTCAATGGAGGACAATTTGAACATTTGATTTAAACACGCAGATTTAGTTTTTTTCATTGTAAGCATGACAACACAATTCAATTTTTTTACGAATGTGATTTTTTGAAGATTGTTTAAGTTTGTAAAAAAGGCTTGATAAAAATGAGCTTGTACATTGTACAAATAACCAAAATATTCAAGGTGGCGCATTCGAGCAACAAAATGAATTTTTGGCGATAACGGTTCATCAAATTTACGTTTTTCATACACCGTTGTAAAGAAGCTTCCAAGACCTTTCAAATGACGTATCACTCAACCCCTCTCCCCTATTCAATTTTGAGGGGTTGAAGCACCCCCTATTAGGGGTTTGCTCGTTCAACCTTCAAATATACGTCAAAAGATGTCCCTTAAACAAAATCATTCGACGTGTTTCGGGAGATTTTTCCACTCACTATGGGATAAGAAATATACGGGGTGGCTCGTCTGAGTGGAACACCTTGTAGATGGTATGGTATTATTGTTATATCAGGTAATTTGGAAAAACCAAACCTTTCGTCAAATACGTGTTCAACACTGCATATTATAATATTAGATTATTACTAGACAGACTTGACGAGATTTAAAAAAAATATATTAAAGTCATCTAGGCTCTGGCTACCCCCTACCACGCAAGTGTTTCTTTTGCTACAGGAGTTCCTACTACCTGGTTTGAACTACCTAGTGCATAAGGGTTAACCGCGGGCGGTTGTGTTGCTTTGACTACAGTGTCGCATTTGTCCTGTGCCACTTCTGTCCATGATGTCTGGTTATAGTCTCCCAGTAGTATCTTTGCTTGCCTAAATCCTTGTAGCTATCCAGTAATAGGATCTTTATTTGTTATTCCACTATTGTATTGGGTTCAGGTCCCAGAAATGGTGTTTCGTTATTATTATATGTAGGTAGGTATGACAATTTATCTAATAGTGGAGCACTTAGCACCATGATGCAAAATTCTAATCTTCCTCAATTGTTTGTTAATACTATTAAGGAATGCATAAATGACTTACGCAAGTTAGTACTGATGCTTAACATTTCTTTATAGCAGGAGCACCTTTCAATCAAACTGGTGGTAAGTTGCTAGTCTAGTCAAGTCGAATCGAAAGCGGCATTGAAAACTACCCAGAAGTCTGAAAGATATCGCATTTGCCTCGGGTAATGTAATATGATTCATTCCATACAGCGTTATCAGCAATTATTATACTTACTCCATAAAACAATAATACGGGGTGATTACGATAAATTGACACTATAACAGTCATAGCTATGATATTTGAATTCGTATTGTATCGATAGTAAATTCGCAACGTTAATAACATACCTAATAATTTCATCAAATATTATGATAATTATAACTTTTAGTTACGAACATTCAATCTGTGTTCTGTGACGATATAATATAGAAAAATAAAATCTGCCAAAGATAATGAATCGCCTGATTATGAAGCTTCCATAACAACTGAATATTATGGCTGCTTATGAAGCCAGAGGAGCGAGACAGGGACAGGTTGACGCGCAACTAATGGAGATCTGGCAACGATTTTGAAATGGGGATCTGAAAATCTGTAGAGTTTAATTCCCAAAACTCAAGCTTGCGTGTTCTCCACGAGGGCGGATTCGATAATCCCTATGATGTCAGGTACAACTATTCCCATGAAGTCTTCTATATACATGTTCGGGATTCCCACCAACAACACCCAACTCCCGCTGGCTCACACGATGTTCTTCGAACATAATAGGTTTCTCTCGTGTAGTCAAAGTATAGAAAAAAAGAAATAAAACCTGAGAATTATGATTCTCTTTAATTTTCGGAATGGCACTCATAATTATTTGCATGTTTAATACAGGAAAATAAGATGTAAAAAAGCAATATATCGCGAAATTTGTAAAGAAGCTTGAATTTGACCAAAAAGTTGGGGGGCTAATTTATTCTTTGGGGTCAACTGGTAAAAAAAAGGAAAGTCTGCTCTTTTAAATTTGTTACAAACAATAAACAAACTAATAATTTGTTCATTTCCTCAAAATCGTTTAAAAACGGAAACAAACGGTAGATTTAGGTTCTTTGGGTTAAAATGAACCATTTATTCTCTTAACATTGTTTTCATAAGTCGAGGAATATTATTTTGTGAGAGTGTGTTTTTTCACGCCCCTCCACTCTGGTATGTCCCGGAACCCATAGGGTTCAGGTCCCAGAAATGGTGTTCCGTTTCTTTTTTGTAAAATTGTCTGTTTTTTCATCCCCCTTCACTCTGGATGTCCCGGAACCCATAGGGAGGTAGCCACATCATTCTTGCTAAGTTCGTTTAGTTTCTCTAGACATTCCCAGCTCATTTTGGAGTTGATTACAAGGGATTTCACTGCATTGATGGCTGCTTTACTGACATGATGATTATTTCTTGTCTACGAAAGTAGCTGTCTATATTAAACTCGACACAAGACGTTGTTCGCGGTGATGTTGCGATGTTCGAGACAATGCCTTTCTTTCAAGTCCAGGGATGGTAGTTTTGTCCCTTGCACTTTTGCAACCTAGTTTTATGTTAAATTCTCTCACAAAGCTATACTTTTTTACTATCTTATCTTGGGGTATTTCCCAGGTTTGCTGATTTCCAGGAAGGGTCGATACTTGCGTTTGGTGATTCCCTCTTCGGTCATTCCATATGTTGCCCTTTTTTATTATTATTATTTTGGTTTTAAATTCACTTCTTCAATGACGAAAAGCAGGTGAATGGCAAAAGGAAGTATTTTTCAGAAGATTCATTCCCGCTATAAAATGCTTAACTTATTTTGAAAGTTTATACTTGATTGATTATCAAAATGAATCTAAAACTGATAAGACTTAGAAAATTAAAGTTATTTTATGGAAACAAACACTAGAAATACTCGGTTATAAAAATGTTCAAATTAATCTACAATTTTCAAATCTACTTTTGATGATCTCTAGTCTAGTCAATTTTTTGCACTGATAACCAATGTTACACCAAATTTCCCGCAACGAATCAATGCAGCCTTCAAACAAATTGGATTCACGTAACTCTTCTTGTGAAGTCTGCAGCGTTATGTGTTTATCTATGGAACAAATAAATAACACCGACAATATTGAAGTAATATTTCTTATTTTCATGTGCTTTTGCGATAACCTCAAGTTACAGCAGCAATTTCAATACTCGCATCAGCAAATTTAAAACAAAAAAAACATATCGATTTACAGCTATACGCTTCCTCTTCTGAAGATTATTTTTTATACCTGCATTTGAAACTGTTAGGTATCAGGAACAGTTTTATTTTTTATATCGTTTATCCTATGATAAAATACAACTTGAGTCAGATCGACCAGTATGTTCTCAACCTTTGAACAATGATATGGAGACACATTGATACGTTTATCAGTTGAGGAACATCCTGTAACGAAGCTCAACATTTTAACTAATTATTTAGTTTTGGTCACCTATCAATCATAAATTTCCGAATTTTTTAGGAAGAAAACATGCAATGCATACCTATCTAATATGCTCATAATTTCATATGAATTGCTTATTTTATTCAATTATAAGTATTTTAAGAATGACCATTTCAGAAACTCGCAAAAAATAACGGAGCTCCAAAATTCC
The DNA here is from genome assembly GCA_958510875.1 of Endomychus coccineus. NCBI lineage: Eukaryota > Metazoa > Arthropoda > Insecta > Coleoptera > Endomychidae > Endomychus > Endomychus coccineus. The sequence goes on from OY294068.1 coordinate 91,882,382, forward strand.
GAATAATTATAATTATTTCAATATGCACTCGTACCTCTTATCGTTATTTTGTATTCGTTTCGATAAATTAGGCAATAAAAAGTGAAACGTTAGCGTTAACACACCAAACTTTTAACAACTTTATGTGTAAAGCTACATACAAACGGATAACCGATAAGTATTTTCTGCACAAGGTTAGAAATTAGTGGAGTATTATGAGAGCGAAATATTGATTCAAAAAGTGGCGTAACTAAAGAGTATTGATAGGATAATATAGAAAAAAGATCTTGTTGGAATTACAGAGGTGATATGACCAGAACGTCGAAAAAGTATACAAGATAGGCACCAGCTTGTATAAATCCGGAAATTTTAAACCGTTGTTAGCAATCCGTGCTGTGAGCAATTTGTGTATTACCAGTGAAATATTAGAGTGAGTTTGGAGACCATTTTATTTTGTTATTATTTGTTTTGGTACTTTGAAGTATTGGACATTCCGTTGTTTGTTCGTGTCTCGACCGTACAATATTACATGCCAATTAATAATTAGTAATTGTCATAATATTGCCTAGTGAATTTGCCTGCCTTTATTTCAATAAACGTATAGATAAACACAGTGTAAGTACTGGAAATTATACTATTAAGTAATTGTACTGTGTCAGAGGAGCGAGAGCTGAATGAAACAGGATCTCAGCATACTCTTACACGCTGTGTCATCCGGAAGTAAGAGTATGTTGTAGTTACGCCACCGGCAGGGTTTGCACGCTGTGCCCTCCGGAAGTAAGCTCTGTAAATAGCTGTTTGTTTGTTTATCGTAATATCCGTCGTGTACGCTGTCATCCGAAAATAAGGGGTGCTGCAGATTGAGGTGGTTATAGTTTTTGCATGCTGTGTCATCCGGAAGTAAGAGCTATAGCTGTCCAATAGCTGTGTGAAGAATGAATGAATAACTTAACGCATTTGTACAATTACCGGGAAGATACAATCGTAAAGCGCAAATTTCCGTTGAGATAAGGCAGAGCAAATCAAGTGAAATGGCCAATCTGTAAATAACCGTGGTGGAAATACTGTATGAGCGCGTACCGATCAAAGACCGACCGACTACCGTTGTTCGGATTTCCACCGCTACGTTCCCATAATTTATGTACTTCTCATTTGCTATAATTGTGGGTTGCTCATGAAAATGACCGTGCCGAAATTATTCTAGCTAATTCAGTGTTTTTCCTAATAAATTGTCCACGATATTTAGTTGGTCTTCCGTACATTCCTTCGCGTGGGTTTACATAAAGTAATGTTAACATTTTGTAACAGTTCATTTGTTGTTGGAAATAGGTTAATAATAAATAAATCCAATATACATTCCGTTTCACCATTCCTGCTTCCTCCGATCAAAATCAGCTAACTAGCGAAATTTTTCCTTTCGCGAAGTCAAGAATACCAAAATCAATGTACACTCTCACGTCTCCCGCGAGTTACTGACTACACCCTTTGCTTAGACTAGTTTTGTACTGCAAAGTTCCCTTTCACAACCGCAAAATTTCTTCTTGTCTATCTTATCAAACAATACAAGCGTAAGGCTCGCTCACACACACAACAAGATCTGACTTAACCTGTATATGCAAGATGTAACTGAAATAAATCTTCTGAAAAATATATTCTCAACCTCCACTTTGACGTTCAATTAACGAGTGAATTCAATACCATAAGTAGTGTTTTTATTTGGTGCTGAAAAGTAAGTAGGCCCTTTATTTCATAGTACCTATGTTGAACAAAATTTACTCATTTAAAACATAATATGCAACAGAAAATAGAATCAAAAATAATTAAAATGAAAGATAATCTTCCAACTTGTATGGATTCCACATGAATATTAATTTGTTGAAATATTATATTCATCCTAATAAAGTAGCATTACTGAGATTATTGAAAGTAGGTTTGGACATCATGTACTGATTCGTAGATTTTGATAATTGGGTATTGAGTGTTTGTTTCCATAAATAATAATACTTACTAACACCACAATTTGAATTAATAATATTGACATGAAGGTGAAAATATATTTTCCATACCTTTAACAGTTACTTTTTTATACCATTTTTAATAAATACATGAAAATGTTACTATATTTCAAGCCGAATTGCCATTATCATCATATTATTTGATATAAATAGAGAACTCCTAATTTACATTGATCATTTACAATGATATAGTTAATTGAGTGATTCTTATTAGAAATTTATTTTTCAAGGAATGATACTTATTCAAGGAGACCAATCACTCTTATCACCCTTTACAGCAGGGAAGTAGCTTTTTTAGTAAATTTCGGCAAACTTGAAATTCAAAATAAGAGTAGTCACTGTTTATATGAGATTTAGAATCAAATACACCAAACCCTTCTTCTACTCTCAATGAAATGTTATACACTCAACCTCCGAAAAGAGAGGAAAGACGATAAAATGTGTAACGAAGCTTAAATTTTGAAAGATTATTTAATTTAGATCAGGCAATAAATACGGATGTTACATGTAATTTCAGTTTGAACAGTTCATTATTTCAATAGATATCAATGAATTCCGAATGTGTATTCCGTGATTGCCACTTTTCTAAATCTCCGTAATTTGAAATAAGTATAATTATTCAAATAGATGAATCTAATTCACGCCCGTTCAAAATTGCATTTCATTCCGATAAAAACATGTTGCAAAAACAGGGGCTGGCCAGTTAAGACACCAAACTTTGTGCAGCCTTATGTATAAAAAGGGCGAACAACCTAAAAAACTCCGATAACACTTGTTTACTCCGCAGGGAGCAACTGGTGTGATATCATGAGCGCGAATTTTAGATCTAAAAAGTAGCGTCACTTTTAACCATTGTTCGGGGCATAAGTAAAAACTATTGACACAAAAATAAGGATTTGGTGGAGCAGACCTGTCCGGAACCTCGGAAAAGATATAAAAGCCGTGACGACCGAAAGATCGCTTTCTTGTGTTTTTGATTTTCAATCAGTGAAGTAGCTCTTGTGTTTTTGAATTTCGAGCCGTATAGTATCTCTTGTGTTTTTGATTTTGATCAGTAAAGTTACTCTCTTGTGTTTTTGATTTTGATCAGTAAAGTTACTCTCTTGTGTTTTTGATTTTGATCAGTAAAGTTACTCTCTTGTGTTTTTGATTTAAATCAGTAAAGTAGCTCTTGTGTTTTGATTTGAATCAGTAAAGTAGCTCTCTTGTGTTTTTGATTTTCAATCAGAGTAGTAGCGCTCTTGTGTTTTTGAATTTCGAGCCGTACAGTATCTCTTGTGTTTTTGAATTTCAATCAGTGCAGTTACTCTCTTGTGTTTTTGATTTAAATCAGTAAAGTAGCTCTCTAGTGTTTTTTTTGTAGTGTTTTTTTTGAATTGTGAGTCAGAGATTTAAAAGCTGTGAAATAACAATAGTGTTCCGTTTGTGTTTGTGAATTTTACAAAAAAGGTAAATGATAGCAAATAGTTTATATTTTTGAGCATTACGATATAATGATTTCCGTAATTTATGATTGTTATTGTAATTGGTGAACGTTTTTACGATACCTGAGTTCCGTAGTATTCAGTAATTTGAATTGGTGAATTTGAGTTTATCCTAGTCATAGGTCGAATCGCGTACGATTTGAATTCGCCCGTGAATTGAAATATTCAAGTAATTGTGTGGTGTGTACAGAGTGTGTATGTTTGAACGACAGGGGCGTCTTTGGTATATTTGTGCACACTGTGTCACTCCAGAAGTATAAGTATATCCTGAGACGACCAAACCACCAACGGCTTGTGCACACTGTGTCACTCCAGAAGTATAAGCTGAGGGTGGTTGTGTGATTGTGTGATTGAGAATCGTAATAATTCCCTTAATACTATGAGAAGTCCTCAGTCGTGGATATAGGGGTTATTGCAGATGTGATAGTTAGGGTTTGTGCACACTGTGTCACCCCGGAAGTATAAACCCTAATTGTCTATGTTCCGAATCTGTAGAGTGTATCAAATCTAACACTGTCACACAATTACCGGGTACTCCGTGAAAGTTAGTACAAGGGTGGGTGAGATGACAGAATAAACTCAATTAGAGTAATTAACCGAAAATAGTAAAATCTGATATCGTACAATCGGAAAACTAGTGCAAACAATATTCCTTCCGAACAAACCGAATTAATAACCGAATATATCGTAGTGTGATTTGAACATTCCATTTATTAGTGCTGCTATCTAAGATTTACCGCATACCGCTCATTACGCTGAGACCTGTTTGATTCGTACTTTTCCGCAAATTGATCATTCTGAATCATTCATCAACCGATCCCGTACCGCCGAATTAAATTTAGTGAACGAACTTGTCGTAGAGTTGATATCTTGAAAGAGTTTTCATTTACCGTTTGAGCTTCATTACATTTTCCGTCTGGGTGTAATTTTGTGAAATAATACCGTTCAATTGCATTTAAATTGATTATTCTGAAAGTGTACTTGTTATATTTATTATATATTTTATTATTTGAAATTCCCCGTTTTATTGAATCATTTCTGCTCCATCTTTAACGAGCTAAGTTATAACCAGGTATCAATTGTAATTAAAGCCTACAATTTCGATACTGTTTTCTGCCCATTGGACTCTGGTTATACTTCACTGTAGCTACCCTAGGGACAAGGCTATCTTTAGATAGCATAGTGACGAGCCTTGTGGAGAGGACCCTAGCAGAAGTCCTCAAAAGGAGTTAACCTTTGGGAAAAATCTGGCGCCCGAGGATTCGAAGCTTACCGCAGTAAGCAATTTACAGAAAAGCCGCAAGGGAATGTTATAAAAATGACGCCCACGAGCAGGGACTTTTGAAAATTGACCGAGAGGGAATTTTATTTTTTTTTATTCCGAAAAGTGAAATGTTGAATAATTTATTGCAATTGAACCGGTAGACCATTTTGAATGAAATTTCAGAAATAGTGTGACAGAAAAACAAGCTTCAAGTTCCCGACGTTTCGAATACGTTTTCGATCCATCCCCAGGAGTTTGTTTTTGAATTTTGGAAAAGTTTCGACGGAAACTTGTTCCCCGTGCTCACCAAGGTTGTTTGGTGAAATAAGTTTTTCGATCCGCCTCCCCGTTTCAGGGGAAACATCAAGTTTTTAACAGAGATTCTGACTCAAAAATCGATTGTTCCGTGAGGTGTAGAATTGTTAACTACACCTCAGTGTTATGCCCAAATTTTGATTTTTGCCCATATTTTGCCCTTTGATTTTCCCAGTCAATCGTAACCCGGATTGGGCGAGTCATAGCTCCTTTCAAAGTAAATCGATACCAAGGAAGCCGTTGGTAACATTTTTGGGCGGATTGGCCCAACCGTTTTGGAGTTACCTCCCGAAATCAAAGTTACGTTGCCCAAATTGGGGCAAGTGATTTGATTGCTTCTGTCTTATTGGAAGGAAGGTGTGGACTGGTTTTGTTTACCGCACCCTCTTCCGTTACCTACCCCTGAGAAAAATAATTTATTTTTGGGGTTGAAAATTTTGATTTTGAATTGGATTGGATAATATGGAGTTCTCTGGGTATACAGGTGCTATACCTAAGGTGCCGCAGCCTGCGCCTACCAGAATGGAGGAAATGGCAGCACATTTTGACGAAATGGCGAAATTCTTCTCTAATAGCGAGGATAGCCAGACTGAGACTACGGAAGTTGATTCGAAAGTCAACTGGATTTACTTACTGAAGAAAGCACAACTTCAGGAAGCCCTGGCCAATCATGATATTGACCATAATGGATCCGCAGAAGATTTACGCCGTAGGTGCGTAAAGGGGGTCCGTAAAGGAATAATACGCCCTCCGCGTGGAATGTTGGAAAAGATTGCCAGTACCATGGCAACGCTAACCAAGGCTTTGACAACCGAAGTAGCACTAAACACAACACCGACGTTTAGTCCTTCGGGGGTTCAATCAAGACCGGCAATAAGGAGCACACCGAGGATACAGCCGTCGTATTGGTCAACTACGTCCACTACGAATACAGTAACGTACACGAACACTGTGGTAATGACGGCACCACCGATTCAAACGCCGATCTATTCTTCCCCGCCGAATCCTATGAACCCTCCGATTTATAGGACCACGTCGTCAGATGTGACACCGGCGTGGATGCAAGGACCGACCGTTCCGCAAGTACCGATGGTTCCACAGTTACCATTTGTTCCACAAGCCCCTAAGGTTCCGCAGGTACCATTTGTTCCGCAAGCACCTGCCCAATATGTTCCTGTTACTGTTATTCCGCAAGGGTACAATATTCCGTTCAGTCATGTTCAGCATGTGCCTGGATATAGTTATTCAGCTCCGGGTAGTGCTCCGCGTTTGCATCAATACAGAATTCAATTCAATGGAACGTCCCTGGAACGGCTAGAAGAGATAGCAATGCAACTGAATACACCGAAGGATTCATTATTGTTATCGTTACCAGAAGTTTTGGATGGCACCGCACTATTGTGGTATCGGAATAATCGTAGCCGCTGGGCTACGTTTGCCGATTTCCAAAGAGACTTCACCTTATTTTTCATGGATGCCAATTACGACATTGATCTGGAAGTACAGATCAGCCGGCGGCATCAACGCATGAATGAGAGCGCCGCTGCATATGTTGTGGATATGCAAACACTTATCAGGAGACATGGTGCAATGACCACAGAACGGGAATTGTTCTGGTTGCACCGAAATTTATTGCCGGAATATAGGCAATTTATTCGACAAGGGACTTTTAACGACGTGCCGTCGTTAATGCTACAAGCAAAAGAATATGAGAATCTGCAGGCTGAGCAGAAACTCATGCAGAAGAGGATTTTCCCAGTGTCAGTGAGGGCACAAATTCCCAGTCCAACAGTAAGGACTATGGAGCCGCAGGGTAGGCAACCTGCACCTGAACCGTCATCGCCAGTCAAGTTTGGGATACCGAATGTCCCTGAACAGACTTGTTGGGATTGTGGTCTCCGCGGCCACTTCAGGACGCAGTGCCCTACCAGGCTGAAGCCGAATACCGCAACACCCATCTCATGTTGGAGATGTGGGGAAACTGGGCATGGCAAAAATAATTGTCGGAATCCGCCGAAATTATTTTGCTCAAGATGCCGCCGCCCTGGGATAATGTCGCGTGATTGTCCGAGTCCGGGACAGGGAAACGTCCGCGGGACTGCGAGGTAGCGAGGCCGAAGCAGATCCCGGTTGAACAGGCCTCGAGGAAAAAGGTGAAAACCGCTCACCTCACCACTGTTGTGAACCGCACCGCGGATAAGGAGTCCGCCGGTGCCGTTGAGAATACCGTTGTTTGTAATACCGATAATACCGATACTAAACCGAAATTAACGAATAACGGTGCAAGTAAAGTTAAAGTAGAGACTGCTGTAGGGTCGAAAGACAGTAAAGTAAAAATAGAGAGTGTTTTAGCGCCGTGTGATGAAAGAATTATTTTTAAAAATACCGCTGCTCAAACTTTAGGTGAAAACCGACCGTTTATAAAAGTCCGGGTATTAGGTAAAAATTTTTCGGCTCTCGTGGACACCGGAGCCACCCGTTCTTTCATTAATGACGCAGTTGTTAGGTTATGTAGGGATTCAGGGTTAAAACCAGTTCCCCTTAAGGCCGTAGGCACTAGGATGGCCAATGGTAGTTTGGTTCCTAGTACTACCGCATACCGAATCTCATTGCATTTTGGATGTGGTGAGATTGAAGCAGAATTTGTGCATTTACCGTCGTTATTATCCGATATGATAATAGGAATGGAGATTTTGAGCTCCGGTTTGTTTAAAATACATCTACCATCCGCTGGGGTGTATTATAAAGACAATTTGATTGGGACAGATTGTGAAAAAGTTTCCAATGAAGCTAGTTCCGGACCGAAGGCAGTCAAACGTGTGCGCTTCTGTGATGAAGTGGAGACACAACTAGCAACATTGTCGGAAACTGAACAGGATAGACTGAACCGATTTCTGAAAACAGAAATTAAATATTTTGAAGGAATTCAAGGAACCACGCCGCTGGTTCAACACGAAATAAAATTGACAAAGACCGATCCGATAAAGCAGCGTTATCGACCGCAGAATCCGAGGATGCAAGCAATCATCAACGAGGAAGTTGATCGAATGCTGGCAGAGGAAGTCATCGAGCCGCCAAGTAGTCCGTGGAGTTCACCCGTTGTGGTGGTGAAGAAGAAAGATGGAAAACCGAGATTTTGCATTGATTTCCGGATGATAAACAAAGTCTCCGTGAAAGATGCATATCCACTGCCTTACATAAGTGCCATCTTGGACAAACTACGACGGGCTAGGTATATTACTAGCATTGACTTGAAGCAAGGGTTTGGCAAATACCGCTGACACCGGAAAGTAAACCCATCACAGCATTTACTGTACCAGGCCGTGGCTTATTCCAATTTAAGGTAATGGCCTTTGGTTTACATTCCGCACCGGCAACGTTTCAGAGGCTCATGGATACCATCATCGGACCGGATATGGATCCACACGCCTTTCCTTACTTGGATGACATAATTGTTCTGGGAGAGACGTTCGAGGAACATCTCACGAATTTGAGAGAGGTTTTCCGCCGATTGAGGAAAGCTAATCTGAAAATAAACCCGGAAAAATGCCAGTTCTGCCGCACGTCGATAAAGTATTTAGGCCATGTAGTCACCGCCGAGGGTATTCATACCGACCCTGAGAAAATCGAAGCTATCCAGCAGATTCCAAGCCCGTCTACAGTGAGGGCACTCCGGAGTTTCTTAGGAATAGCTTCGTGGTACCGCCGTTTCATACCGTCGTTTTCGAAAATCATCAGTCCGTTGACAGCCTTACTGAAAAAGCATCGACGTTGGAGTTGGGGAGAGGAGCAACAAGTCGCGTTCAACAAATTGAAAGAGATGTTGACCAGTGCCCCTGTGTTGGCTTGTCCAGATTTCAACAGGCCGTTTATTTTACAAATCGATGCTTCGGATGTGGGAATTGCTGCGGCATTAACACAGAATATTGAGGGAGCCGACCGAATCATTGCCTACGCTAGCCGAACATTAACAGCCGCCGAGAAGAATTACTCTGTTACCGAGAAGGAGTGTTTGGCTATTGTGTGGGGCATTGATAAAATGAGACCATACTTAGAGGGATACAGATTTACCGTATTGAGTGACCACCAGTCATTGAAATGGCTGCACTCAATAAAGAGTCCGAGTGGGAGATTGGCTCGGTGGAGCATTTTCCTACAGCAGTACGATTTTGAGATAAAATATCGTAAAGGAGTGTTAAATCGAGTGGCTGATGCCCTGTCACGTGATCCATTGCCGAACAAGGAAGGAATGGATGACAATCAAGAGTTATTCGTGCTGAATGACCCCGTGAATTGTAACTGGTACAATTCAAAGAAAGCCGAAGTTGAGAAGAGTCCAGAAGCGTATCCGGATTATTGTGTGAAAGATAATCGGTTGTACCGCCACTTCTGGGACTCTAATGACTTGTCCGAACCGGAAATGAGAGATCCGTGGAAGCTTTGTGTTCCGAAACCGCTCCGGTTGAACGTTCTGAAAGAAAACCATGACAGTCCGACTGCAGGACATTTAGGGATTGCCAAGACGATTGCGCGAATATCCCACAAGTATTATTGGCCGGGGATGTTCCGCGATATAGCGAAGTACGTGCGTGGATGTACGCAGTGCCAAGCTTTCAAAGTGTCTCAACAGCAGAAGCCTGGATTTATGCAGCCGACAGTAAATCAGTTTCCTTGGAAGTGTATGAGCACTGATTTGGTAGGACCGTTACCAAGATCCGTCAAGGAAAACAATTTTATTCTTGTCATGCAGGACCGTTTCACGAAGTGGGTACAGTGTAAGCCGTTGAGAAAAGCTACCGCGCAGGCGGTAACTCAAGCCTTCTACGAAGAGATCATAACTCGTTTTGGTTGTCCGGAAACCGTTATCAGCGACAATGGGACGCAGTACGAAAGTAAAGTTTTCAAGACACTCCTGAAGGAGTTTGGGATTAGGCATCGCCTCACTCCTACATATACTCCACAATGCAATCCCGTGGAGAGAACAAACCGTACCTTAAAAACCATGATTGCACAATTTTGCAATGGAGACCACAGAAAATGGGATAAGTTTCTACCCGATTTTCTATTTGCCCTAAATTCTGCCCCACATGAATCCACCGGATGTTCACCTGCCTTCTTGAATTTTGGCCGAGAACTTGAAGTTCCAAATTCGATAGTCCGTTCCTTTACCGCTCCGGTGGAGACCGAGGAAAATATTCCTACCGATCCGAATCGGGTACAGATTTCAGAACACCGAACTAGATTAGACAAATTACGTGAAACTTTCCAACTGGTACGTATCCAGTTATCCCGTGCTTTTACCCATCAAAGCCGTTATTATAATCTCCGTCGTCGAGATTGGCGTTGTCACGTGGGTGATAAAGTAATGAAGGTAGAGCATCATCTGTCTTCTAGTGTTCGACATTTTGCCGCTAAATTGGCCCCAAAATATACCGGTCCGTTTACGGTAATCAAAGTAATTTCTCCGGTCATTTATGACCTGAAAGGCGAAGCTGGCAAGCAAGTGAAACGAGTCCATATCAAGGATCTGAAGCCGTACAATGTTCCTGGCATTCCGGGAAGTTGAAATGAATCGAGGTACCGAAAGATATAGATATCGTTGGACAAAGTATCAAGTAGTACAATTACTCATTATTATGATTCAATGTTCACAGGTGATAATATGTCGTACGAACCTTCCGATTTCATTGAGATAGTGCTAGATGAAGCACTGCAAAATATGGAGGTTCAACCGAAACCGGAAGAGGTACAGTCCGAACAAGTCCAAGCTAAGAAAATCCCAGCAGCTCCGACGGTCCAGACGCGGATGGAACCGATCTACGTACCCGTCCAGTTGTGGGGATTATGTAAGCTATGTGGAGATCCAGGACACCGGAGAGAAAGATGCAGCCGGACAGCGCGTCTATTTTGCTCACGTTGCGGGAAGATAGGTGTTATGTCAAAGCATTGTGGTTGTCCGAACACTTCCACCTCGAAGAAGATCCCAAATAAAGACCAGAACAGGCAGGGACAGCAGTTACCGGCTCCCTCCGATGTGTCAAGAGGAAAATGCATATCCGGCTATAAACCAGCCATTGTGGTACCACCGAAATCACGGTGCGTACGCTGCCGAACGTGCCCATGTCAGCGAAACCAATGGTAAGAAGAAGAAGTTGAAGTTTTAAGTTGTTTTTTTCGTTTGGAAGAAGAAGTTCCGTTTCGGAGAAGATGTCAAGTTTTCCGTTCCCAAGTTTGTGTTTCCATTACGAAGACGTTTTAAGTTTTTCATTCCGAAGGAGAAGAAGTCAAGTTTTTTTCCGTTTTAAAGAAGAAGTTTTCTTTTCCGTTTCCAAGCAGTTGTTTTCTATTCCGAAGATGTTTTGAGTTTTCCGTCCTGACGAAGAAGTCAAGTTTTCCCATTCCGAAGAGGAAGAAGTTTCAAGCTTTCCGTTGTGAAGAAGTTTTAAGTTTTCCCGTTCCGAAGAAGAAGTGCAGTCCTCCGTTTCGCAGCAGAATTTTCATTTTATGTTCCAAGTAAGATATTGCTATTCCGCGATGTTCCCGACGAAGGAAATTCAAGTTTTAACGTCAGGTTAGGGTATCTTACCTTTGTATTAGATTTTTTTTCTCGTATGAATTCTCAAATGAGAATTGAAAAATGAAAGAATCAGATTCTTTCATTTTTAACCGAACTTAGGGGGGGATGTAACGAAGCTTAAATTTTGAAAGATTATTTAATTTAGATCAGGCAATAAATACAGATGTTACATGTAATTTCAGTTTGAACAGTTCATTATTTCAATAGATATGAATGAATTCCGAATGTGTATTCCGTGATTGCCACTTTTCTAAATCTCCGTAATTTGAAATAAGTATAATTATTCAAATAGATGAATCTAATTCACGCCCGTTCAAAATTGCATTTCATTCCGATAAAAACATGTTGCAAAAACAGGGGCTGGCCAGTTAAGACACCAAACTTGGTGCAGCCTTATGTATAAAAAGGGCGAACAACCTAAAAAACTCCGATAACACTTGTTTACTCCGCAGGGAGCAACTGGTGTGATATCATGAGCGCGAATTTTAGATCTAAAAAGTAGCGTCACTTTTAACCATTGTTCGGGGCATAAGTAAAAACTATTGGCACAAAAATAAGGATTTGGTGGAGCAGACCTGTCCGGAACCTCGGAAAAGATATAAAAGCCGTGACGACCGAAAGATCGCTCTCTTGTGTTTTTGATTTTCAATCAGTGAAGTAGCTCTTGTGTTTTTGAATTTCGAGCCGTATAGTATCTCTTGTGTTTTTGATTTTGATCAGTAAAGTTACTCTCTTGTGTTTTTGATTTTGATCAGTAAAGTTACTCTCTTGTGTTTTTGATTTTGATCAGTAAAGTTACTCTCTTGTGTTTTTGATTTAAATCAGTAAAGTAGCTCTTGTGTTTTGATTTGAATCAGTAAAGTAGCTCTCTTGTGTTTTTGATTTTCAATCAGAGTAGTAGCTCTCTTGTGTTTTTGAATTTCGAGCCGTACAGTATCTCTTGTGTTTTTGAATTTCAATCAGTGCAGTTACTCTCTTGTGTTTTTGATTTAAATCAGTAAAGTAGCTCTCTAGTGTTTTTTTTGAATTGTGAGTCAGAGATTTAAAAGCTGTGAAATAACAATAGTGTTCCGTTTGTGTTTGTGAATTTTACAAAAAAGGTAAATGATAGCAAATAGTTTATATTTTTGAGCATTACGATATAATGATTTCCGTAATTTATGATTGCTATTGTAATTGGTGAACGTTTTTACGATACCTGAGTTCCGTAGTATTCAGTAATTTGAATTGGTGAATTTGAGTTTATCCTAGTCATAGGTCGAATCGCGTACGATTTGAATTCGCGCGTGAATTGAAATATTCAAGTAATTGTGTGGTGTGTACAGAGTGTGTATGTTTGAACGACAGGGGCGTCTTTGGTATATTTGTGCACACTGTGTCACTCCAGAAGTATAAGTATATCCTGAGACGACCAAACCACCAACGGCTTGTGCACACTGTGTCACTCCAGAAGTATAAGCTGAGGGTGGTTGTGTGATTGTGTGATTGAGAATCGTAATAATTCCCTTAATACTATGAGAAGTCCTCGGCCGTGGATATAGGGGTTATTGCAGATGTGATAGTTAGGGTTTGTGCACACTGTGTCACCCCGGAAGTATAAACCCTAATTGTCTAGGTTCCGAATCTGTAGAGTGTATCAAATCTAACACTGTCACACAATTACCGGGTACTCCGTGAAAGTTAGTACAAGGGTGGGTGAGATGACAGAATAAACTCAATTAGAGTAATTAACCGAAAATAGTAAAATCTGATATCGTACAATCGGAAAACTAGTGCAAACAATATTCCTTCCGAACAAACCGAATTAATAACCGAATATATCGTAGTGTGATTTGAACATTCCATTTATTAGTGCTGCTATCTAAGATTTACCGCATACCGCTCATTACGCTGAGACCTGTTTGATTCGTACTTTTCCGCAAATTGATCATTCTGAATCATTCATCAACCGATCCCGTACCGCCGAATTAAATTTAGTGAACGAACTTGTCGTAGAGTTGATATCTTGAAAGAGTTTTCATTTACCGTTTGAGCTTCATTACATTTTCCGTCTGGGTGTAATTTTGTGAAATAATACCGTGCAATTGCATTTAAATTGATTATTCTGAAAGTGTACTTGTTATATTTATTATATATTTTATTATTTGAAATTCCCCGTTTTATTGAATTATTTCTGCTCCATCTTTAACGAGCTAAGTTATAACCAGGTATCAATTGTAATTAAAGCCTACAATTTCGATACTGTTTTCTGCCCATTGGACTCTGGTTATACTTCACTGTAGCTACCCTAGGGACAAGGCTATCTTTAGATAGCATAGTGACGAGCCTTATGGAGAGGACCCTAGCAGAAGTCCTCAAAAGGAGTTAACCTTTGGGAAAAATCTGGCGCCCGAGGATTCGAAGCTTACCGCAGTAAGCAATTTACCGAAAACCCGCAAGGGCACGTTATAAATGTACCCCAACCCTTAAAACAGAAAAGTACCGATTTCGATGAAATTTTGCCCATTCAACCTTCGAAACAAGAGGAGTCACTGTATACACGTTAACAAAAAATCTACACTAACCCCTTTAAAGCAGACAAGTACCAACTTTGATTTAATTCTACATACTTGACCTTCGAAATAAGTGTAGTCACTGTTTACATGAAATTCAGAATTAACTACCCCTTTCCCACACCCTTAAAACAGACAAGTACTGATCTTGATGAAAATTTACACTTGACGTTCAAAACAAGAGAAAAGTCACAGCCTACATGAGATTTCGAAAAAACCTACCCCATTCCTGTTTCCCACCCTTTGAAACAGATAAGTATCGGTCTTGATGCAAATTTGCACACTTGACCTCTAAAACAAAAGGAAAATTATATTGTACATGAGATCTTGATAAAACAGTAGCCTATCTATCTTTCACAGCCGGTAAAACAGATAAGTATCGATCTTGATCGAATTTTGCTCACTTGACCTTTGAAACAAGAGAAAAGTCACTGTCTACATGATATTTCGAAAAAATTAGCAACTGAATTTGTCACCCCTCAAAGCAGATGTACACTTGTCCTTCAAAACAAGAGAAAAGTCACTCTACATGCGATTTCCAAATAACTAGGCATTTCCTTTTTCAGCTCAACCCTGGGAATTTCAGCTAGTAATACAATAAAGGTGACCCTTGTAAAACACATAAATTATGAATTTGAATAAACTTTCAATGCAATGATGAGAGTATAATTTAACGTTTTTGCACATCTTTATCGGTTCCATTTCCAATATTGTATGGTTCCTACAAGTGATTAATTGATCACAGCTTTTTATAATCTTATCGAAATTAAAAATAATTTCAACCAATTATACATGTTACACATCCAAAAAATAATGGTAACATAATATTAATATGTTAAATGACCAAATTGATACCCATAATTCACCATTTGTCAGCAATTTTGTAAATAAACTCCCACCCAAACCATTGTCTCCCTCATCCCTGAATTTGTACCACATTCAGATTCATTTCTAATATTTAAGGACATTATTTTACAGTTAGTTTAGTTGATAGCTCCAAGCTTTGGGAATGCCACAATGTGGTAAAACTATGTTGCAAATTTTTGTGTACAGTTGAGTTTATCCAACTTTAGAAAGTTTTAAAATAATTTTACAACATGTAAACATCGAAAAAATAGATATTTATTATATTATAATAATTGCGCTTTTTGAAGCGATGTCCCTCAGCAATCCAAGATTTCTAATTTTAGCAAAAATAATTTCTAGCAAATATGGGGGAAGAGGCGATCAATTATCTTTCATGCAAATGGTTCTCAGATTAAACTGAGATTTTGCGAATTCGTCCGGACATGTAAATTATCTCATCAGACTTATTTTCCATTCCAATGAATGCTTAATGCAAAATAAGTTCGAAAATCATGTTCTCCTAATTGAAATACTAGAAAAGATTGCTTCCAACAAGTTGAAATTATTGAGTAATGGAATAATTCATTAGCAAAAAAAAAAGTTTTTTTCTAATTTTTGCTTACTTTCATCAGTATTTTAAAACATTTTACGAATTTACTTAGAAGATTATATAATCTTCTAATTTAGAATCTCATCTGTTAACAACACAGTTCATTATATATGATGTTTTGTGACATTGCTAGTTATTAAGATTTAGAGTTGGTTGGTTTTAGTTATTTGACCTCGCCCCAACAAACTAAATCTTATAAATTCATTATAATTTTGATAATCCAGGTTCCTAATCTACATTTTTCGACCGATGAAGAAATTATTCAATATCAAGTTATAAGATAATAATAGCATTTCCATCAATTGATATTAATATTGAAATAAAACAGGGGTACTTACCAATGTGTTTAGGTTGAGGTGTCCCAGGAGCTGATATGGGAGGAGGTGCAGGAACTGTAAAACTCTTGAGAGGATGACCTTGACCTTGCAATCGTTTTCCTCCTTGAGATTCTGCCAATACACTCATTCCTGGAGCGTATGCATTGCCTGGTGGTACATGTGCCACTGGAGGTGGTTGACTGAAAAAAAAAGAGAATATAGTTGAATTTATTTGCATCAGATAGTATAAAATACTAGTCATTAGTCAAACATACGTTACATAGCTATTTGATTCAAATTGAATTTAAATGCGGATATATTTGAGGATTAATTAATTTAATTTTATCATGTTCAAATATTGTATTTGTAGTAAGAAATTAGGACTTTTCGGCTACCAAGTAGCCGTCATTGAAGTAAACTAAGTTATAATACAAAATGTGACTGTTACAGGTAAATCGGAATTTAATAAATGATTTTTCGGTTATACATTTCCATCCCTCGTAAATTACCTAGTAATTTGTCTGTATTCTGTTTTAAAAGTGATAAGCTTTGTTCAGAAATGATGTGACCTGTACTCTATATATGTTCGGCTAACGCTGATTTTTCATCGGTTTTTTCTTCACATGGGCAAAATGTTTTTTATGCAGAGTTAAGATGTTTTACCTTGTTTGACGCCATAGCATTCTGAACACGACTCACAATCGATTTAGTAAATCCCGGATTTATCAAAGTCGGAAACTTTATGGAAGGTATTGCCTAAACGGTTTTGTAGCTTATTCATATTCATACATCTATAAACTGGTTGTATTCGAAATTTAGAAAACCAATTATGGAATTTATTAATGATTGAAGGATTATGAGTGAAACTTCTGAATTTTATTGAACTATTTGAAGGTAATTTTATTAACTTTTTTTATATATTAACGGAATTCTACGGTCTTTAGTTTGCGAAAAATGATCAATAATATTATCATAAAATGTATCATTTTGTTTTAAGTGTTTTACTAAATCTGTTTCAATAGATATCAAACTAACATTGTATAAACGATTTTGGTCCATTGTATTTCGCATGTAAGTTTTAATTCGTTTGAGAGTAGAAAATGATCTCTCCACCGATGCCGACGTGACAGGAATGGTGACTGTCAAAAAAAGTAGTTTATAAAACTGAGGTAAAACTTGTTGCAAATCATTGTCTATCATATATTTTATCATATCGGCGTGACTGTCGTACTGGCCTAAAATATCTTTATCCAAGTATATAACGCATAATTCATTGTGCAGTGTTATTTTATCAAAAAATTTATATTTGAGAACTAAGTTATCTAAAAGTGTATTGGGAAACTCTTCTATTCGTCAAGTCGAATAACTTCAATTCATGTAAATCGGAAAATCGAATCTCAATTTGACCTTTAATGGTATCTAAAATTTCATAAAAAAGTTGGTTATAATGTAGTTTCTTGTCTACCAAATTATATGTTTTCCTCCTTTTCGCGGGAGGAGCCTCATCAGTTGAAAAATTTTGAAATAAAATATTAAAATGAAATTCTGTATTACGGAAACTTGAAATTTTATCAATGAGATGTTTCAAACGATCTCTTGAATAAATTATATCAGTGAATTTATGTTGTAAAATTTGAAAAATAAGATCAGTTTGTTCAAATATTAATTTAAAAGTATCAAGAAAAAACAAAAATTCTTCATTTTCTAAATAAGATTTTAAACCAACAGCAGCATTTAATGAAACCTGATCTGTCGAAAAGTCATCACTGTTTAATATAAAATCAAATGTTTCAATTAATTTGTCTTTATTTTTGTGAATGGTAAACACTGCACGTGATGTAAAATTCCATCGAGTTGGAGCATTACAGGGAATTCTGTTTCCTACTATGTTATTCAAAATTTCAGTTCGTTTGGTGGATTTGCTAAAAAAATTTGAAAATGACGATAAGTTGGAAAAAAAAATTCTAACTTCCTTAATGGAATTACATGCATTACTTAAAACCAAATTCATGTTGTGAGCGTAACAATGTGTGAAAATAGTAAATAGCCTGAGGCAAAACTGATTTTATTTTTGTTTGAAGACCGTTTAAATGTCCCGCCATTACAGATGCGCCGTCGTAGGTTTGAGCTATTAATTTATTCGCAAAGTCAAATCGTTGAAATGTTTCCATTAAGAAATTAAATAAATTGATCGCTGTTCTTCCCGAACTAACATCGTAAAACCCTAAAAATCTTTCCACTAGTTTTCCATTTTTTACAAATCTAAAAATTATTGATAATTGTGATTTACACGTTATATCAGTTGTTTCGTCAACCTGCCACGAAAAAAAGGGACATTAAATAATTCATCCTCTATGTGATTTCGGAGGACATAATTTATTGAATCAAGAATTTCGTTTTATATTGTTTTTGAGGTGCCTGCAAATACTGACGCGTTAAGCATAAAATCGCGAAGCTTACTGTCGTATTTACAAAACAAATCTAACAATTCCCTAAAATTACCTTTACTAACTGAATTTTCAGTTTCATCATGCCCTCTAAAAGCTAAATCTTGAAATGATAAATACAATAAGAAATCAATGATTTTTTTTAAAACTTCGCGGTTTTCTTTAACTGTATTATTATGATTTTCGATTTCGCGTGTTCGTGTAGAATCAATCGCATTAACAATATTCTGTTTACCGGTTAATTTAAACTTAATACACGATGTAATATGTTCCTGCGATTTTTCATGTCTTTCTAGGCCACGAGCTAAATTGTTCAAATCATTATAACCCAAGTGCCCCCAACATGAAGTTGTATCTGATGTGAATAGCAAGCAATACCAGCAATATAATTTATTGTGTACATCAGATCCCGTTAACCATACATATTTTTTATAATTATCAGTATTAAACGATCGATTTTGATACTTCCCTGCCATCACTAATCCTTTCAAATCCGGTAAAGGCCGTTTGTTTTTAAAGAACACTTTTCTATCATATGTTAATCCACTAAATGGATTTTCTAAGAACTCTGCAACTAAGTCACTCATAATTTTAACGTTCACCGATTCCGATTAGATAAATTATAACTTAAAAATTAACTACTTAACCTTACTGCGCCTCGTGGAATAAAAACAACAACTGAGCTGCCGCATTCTTCTAGCAGCGGGAGGCGGGAGCAAGTAATCGTATTTCATTCGACCGACGAATGGGTACGAAAAGCTAGCCTCCCTACTATGTTGCCATATTCGCTGTTTCACCCCACTGGGCAATTGAATGGTTGGAAAAACGGCAACTGTGTTGACCACATGTATTTAGCGTTTGAGATATATAGATAATCTAGCCTCTGGCCACTGTTGCCAGATTGAAAATAACTACTGAGAACGGGGAATTAATTGTAAAATTTAAAGAATTATCAGAGAAACAGAAAATAAAATGGAGAATGATCATTAAGATAAATTGGTGAGGAGGCTGAGCCTCCTTAGAGGAGCCGCCACTGGCTGACACTGTAGTTTTTCCAAACAGTTATTATGATGCACTTTTGTAAAAAGTACTTTTTAAATCTGTTTGGAGAAGCTATGGTATTAAATTAGATAATTAAAAAAATCAAACTTTTGATAGTTATATTTTATTCAAGGTCATGTTAATTAGCTTATGAAATTGATTGTTTGATTTTGAATTCGTGTAACATATTTGAACATTTGAATTATAAATAAAAATATCTTGGGTGGAGTAGAATTACTACACAACAGCTTAGACAAAATAGGGGGGCAGTATAAATAATACAAGAAGCCTTGTTTCATTAAAAATTTAAAAAATCAATTGACTTCCCTCACTTTCTTTGCAAACTAGTTTTCGAACACTCCTGCTGATCATATGTATATGATTGAATATGATATATCGGAAAATAAAATTGATTTTTTTTAAAACATGCTTTCTACTTTAAAGTTTTCTGAAAAGAAAAAGTCATGATCTTCGGCCCCAAAAACCCACATACCAATTTTGAAAAGCATCGGACCATAATCACCTACTCGTCCCCTATCTTGAACACATCCACACACCACACACACTCACACCCTTCCACCCCCACCCACACTAATATATAATAAAATTTATATATTTTCAAATAATCTAGACTCTAGAGCATCTCTTAAATGAACTTGCATTACCTAAGTTTACAAAGTTTGTTTCTCGGCATACATACAATGTCTTAATATAAATTCTTTGTGACCTACCTTACATATGGCACTGCTCCATCATAGTTACTCAAATGTGTACTATTAGAATGTGCTGCATAAGGACTGTCTAATAATAATCCACTGGACATACTGGTATCTAACGTTACATGTGCTCTAGGCATACTGTATTGAGTTCTAGGGTATGGAGGTCTACTAGATGGAGTTGAATCTGAACTCGATTGACTCATATTCGAGTTGATTGGATTTGCTATTGCTGAAATGAAGAATTACCTTAAATTGGATTTTTAGAATTTGAATCACAACATGAAAAATGGTTGTATACTTGACAAATAATCCATATCATTATTAATCAATTTGAATTAGCTCATTATTAGAATAATAAATTTCATTGGGTAGTGTTATATTCCTTTCCATATGTGAGCTGTAAAACATACAAAAACATACATATGTGGCGACAACGCAATTCATAAATATTTTCTTTTAGTAAAAAGTGACAGACAAATTACTGAAGTGATATTACATTCTGGTAAATTAACATTCATTTGGAAACACAATATTCACTATGAATTTACCAGAATCTTTGGAAATAAGTATACAAAACAGAAACTATTCACTGAAGAATTAATTTAATGAAAAAAATACTACTGAAACTTTCTATAAAATTTAAATTAGTCAACTTGAAAATTTAATATTTCATTATTATTCGTAAACTTATGTAATAGTGCATGTAGCTTTTTAATATCTGTTCAGTTGTGTTTTTGATATGAATTACATGGAACCACCGTTTCTTCAAGTGATAGTAGATTGTACATATGGATGAATAAATATATGAAGGAAGATAATGTTGAGCAGCCAAGCTACAAATTGTGCATGTAAGCGGTAATACTTACGTTCTCTAGGGGGCTTCGAGTCAACTGGAAGTGAAATAGGCTTAGCTTTAAGTGTATTTTTGTGTTTATCTTCTGAAAAAAATATGTATGTGCAGCAAAGCAAGTATGTGCATGAGTGTTAATCAAAATAAAATGAAATAAATTTTGAAAATGGAGAGAGGTTAACTACAATACTTTTAAAATTAATATTAGTGAGGCTAATAGAATTCCAGGATAGTTACTTCAATAATATTGAAATCCTATTTTCAAAAGTATTTATATAAGGTAAAGGGATACTCTTTATTTAATTCTTGTATCAATTGGTATTTTCTATTACACATCTTAAGAGTAGTCGTAAGTAAAATAAGTATTTATTGAGATGTAGGAATTACACTGTTGAAAATCATCTACATTTTACAACCACTATTAATAGCCCATTGCCGTTTTTTTTCTTTGACTTGCAAGTGCTTCGCCTTTGCCGTGTTTGTCTGCGATGCTATTGACTGTTGAGACAGTTGTAAAGCTGCAGCAGATCTATCTAAAACGGCAGTGATAGGAAGAAATAACCCTCCATTTACGTTACTTTAAATTTAAGAAATTTATTGTTGAGGATACCATTTGTTGAATAGATGATAGTGGCTTCGACATTTTTGCAGTTTACACAGCACACAACGTAAATGTTAGCAGAATTACAGACCAGAGAAGAAACTTTGTATTTCTGAAGTTTTGTTCTATTTAAATTTAGATTCACAGCAAACTTCACCAGCGAATACTACGACCAAATAGGGAAAAAAGTTCAAATAAACATGGGTCGAAAAATGACTGATAAGGGAACTACGTCCTCCTTAAAGTGGACTCCTGAAGATAGTATTTTCAGAATATTTCCGAAACGCCATGTGATAAAATGATGCAATTTGGTACAAGTACTAAGGTTTATATGCCCAATGCAGTGAATGAAAAATAATTTCAAAATTTTATTCAATAGCGTATAAAGCAGATTTGGGTTACGTTAAATTTTACTCTAAATTTTTCATATGCAAATTTTTCGAGGATTTAGTCTCGAATTATGAATATAACAATTTTTTACAGAATAAAGGTACTCCTGTTCTGTATCGATCAGATGTACCATTTTCGAGTAAAATATTGTTACATTTTTCAAATTATTCACAACATTGTGCTATATTAAGTCATAGTACAAGCTACGTTTGTTTCAACGAACAATATCATAGGGGCGTGTGAAATAGGAAGACGACAGGATAATAAACAACCCCAGTTTCCCTGTGTGTGCGACTTCTTGATCGTAAATCGTTTTCCAGTAAAATGAATGCAAAAGTTCTGTTACATGTCTCAAGTATGTGAAGTTTTGAATGAGCCGATAGGATAATAATTCTTCCTGAGCGTTTACCTCAGTTTCATAAACCAACGCTTTTATATGACCCCATAATTAATAATCAAGAGGATTGAGGTCCGGTGATCGGGGTGGACAAGGAATGATACCATTATGGCTTATCCGCCTTCTAGGAGGAAATTTTACAAATGTTTTGCTGTATATTGAGAGGAATATCTTCCAAAAGTATGCAGGAAGTTACGATACTCATGCGCATTGAAACGGTTGGGTAACACAACTGGATCAATGAGTTGACTCCCTATCATTCCTTCATTCATTTTGCAAAATACATTGGCAGAACTGTATCTTTGGCTGATAAATCCTGCACGCGTTTGTAGTGAAATGGATGAATTCCTATGCGCAATAGAGTACCTTTATTATTCTGTAAAAAATTCTTATATTCATAATTCAAGACTAAAACGTCGAAAAATTTGCATATGAAAAAGTTACAGAAATATTTAACGCACCCCTAACCCTGTTTTATACACTACCGAACGAACGAAATTTTGAAATTATTTTTTATTCACTGTAATGAGCGTAGAAACTTTAGTACTTGTACCAAATTGCATTCTTTCATCACATGGCGTTTCGGACATAAACAGAAAATACCATCTTCAGGAGCCCACTTTAAGGAGGCCGTAGCTCCCTTATGAGCCATTTTTCGAACCATGTTCATTTGAACGTTTTTCCTATTTTTGATCGTAGAAGCTGCTGTTGATGTTTGGTAGGCTAAGTATGGAACATTCTGTATATAAATTGTCGACTCAATGGGGTGCCATTATGATCGCAAACCTGACAGGTATGAAAAATGACTGCGTTTTTTCGCAAAGGTTCAACTTATATAGTTCACCATATTCGATACACTGTTTTTCGAATCACGAAGGCCTCAAATTTGAGATTTTATGAAAAAGTCGTGAATCTTGGGAGATTTTCGGCAAACCTGGACAGTGTTGCCAACCGTTAAAATATAATATTCATGGTTTGAAGAAGATAGCGCGGGCTTACCTAGGGAAATTGTTCGAATGAATTGTCAGCATAAAATTAGTAAATATGACGTCATCTAGTTCTTTCGGCGAACGTGACATACATATTGATTATGGATGAATTATAAATATCTAATTAACCATTCAAAACTTCATTAATTATTACTTTGGCATGTTTGAAAATTTTGACTGATTCTATGATATAATTGAATTTATGCTGTACGACAAAAAGATCTTGTGTGATATATTTTATCTATGGTGTAACGAAGCGTCGTTACTTATTAATATTATTGCTCAAGGAAGTCACCTATACCGAAATAAATGGATCAAACTTTGTTACACTACGTGTATAAAAACACAGCAGAGTGTAGCTACTGATAAGAGAGTCCGCATTCCGGCGACATTCTCAATGACATGACGTGTCAATTCCAGAGTATAAAAGGAGCCCGGTATCCCATATAGAAGGCACTTGCTAGGAGACCGCCATAGCTGAATCAGTAAAATCCGATACACCGAAAGTAGAATGTAATTTAGTCCGATAAACAAAGTATATTCTCGACTTTGTTAATTAGTAATTTTCCGCTGAATTTATTTTTCAATAATTCTAGAAAACAATAGAGTGTTGACGATTGTTTTCCTGAATATATTGGGAAGCGCCGTACTGTTCATAATTCTTTATTATTTTCCGCCACTATAGAACCCGAGTTTATTTTCGATAATTCTAGAAAACAATCGAGCGTTGACGATTGTTTTTACTGAATATATTGAGAAGCGCTGTTCCGTTCATAATTTAATAATATTTTCCGTAAAGAATCAATTCTTGTTTTAATTCTCAATAAATTTTACGAAACGATTCAGTGTTGACAATCGTTTCATCTAAATGTATTGAGGAATTTCCGTTTATATATAATTAGTGTACTCCGTCAAAACTTATAATTTTAGTTTTAATTTTCAATCAATTCTACGAAACGATTCAGTGTTGACAATCGTTTTACATGAATGTAATGATGAATAACCGTTTAGTTAACAATTAAGATTTTCCGTAAAGAGGTTAAGTTAAATTTCAATTTAGTGATTCTCCGTGTAAAATTTCATAGTAATATGTTCTTCCGAACACTGATTCCGTATTTCTATTAAACCGAAATATAAACCGTAGCGTAATAAATTGTCATAAGGAGAGACAGAGACAGAGTAGTACACCGGTGCCTGGTCATCTCTCAAGTAAACATATTTCCGTGTCGAACTCATGAAGAAGTGGATAATCTGATATTCTCATTTCTTACGTCGTGTTAGGGTATATTGACCTAATCGAGATACCAGCTGGTAGTGATCGTGATAAAAAACTTTCGCGGAATCATTTAGATTTAATTATTGAATATAGGGATGACCGAATATCACTGTCTTATTAATCTTGTCGTTTCCAGTGAAAACTCTGTATATATAATTTGTTTGTTGATAATTGTATATATTGTAAATAGTTAATGGTTTATTTCTCGTAATAAATAGCTACAAAGGTCTGGAGTCACTTTATTCAAGGCAAAGACATTATTGTTTTGCAGGAAGAGCTTTTCTCAAATAACAACTACAAAACTAAACCAGAAGAACTCTGACCTTCTTACTTGTAAGAAACCTAGGCAGGTCTTCTAAGGTACATGACCGTACTGTAACCTTAGGGGACAACTGATCTTCCACCAAAATTCGTCATTTGGGCGGGAGTTAGTTACAATGGTCATTGTGCTGACAATGAGTAATAAGAATGAAATATACTTATTCTATGTTTTAGTATTTTATTTTGTTGATTACTATCGGTTTTAGTGTAATTATTGAAAATGAACCTATCACTGTTATAGAACATTGAAAGAACAAGTCAAAGACTGAAAATATTTGAGCATAGTATACATCCTGACTAGGCATATCATATTGTAGTAAGTATCATCATTCTTATTCGAATTAGTCCTAATCATGAGTTCATAATGACAGGTACACCAATAGCGTTGAAATAACTCCTTTCACATGAAGTAGGATAATGATAAAGTGCAACAAAAAATAGCTGTTAAAATAGCACACAATATAATACAGGAACTAAAACGTTGGATGTGGACTTACCATAACTAGGAACATATGTGCGTTTATCTAAAGAACTAGAGTGAAGATTTTCATGATTGTCATATTCATTACCTACACTTCTAGGTAATGTCATTGCACCACTACTACTGGCAGCATCATTATTTGAATGACTTTTCTCCAAATTTTTCAGTTCCATTTGGTCGTGATGTATCCACAAATCTGGTGGTTTAATATTCTGTGTGCCTTTCTGATAACCCTTCTTACTTCTGTCCGGAGATGTGTTTGTTTCTCTTTTACGACGACAGAGAAATGCCACTACCACCGTGATGGTGGTTACAGCTAGAAGACAGCCACCAATTATAATATACAGAAGTAGGTTCCCCGAAAAAACACTGGCCGAATCTGAAAAAAAATATTATTAGCAGTTGAATTGAGATTAACCTGGATATTATTGGCGTTTATGGATGACTACTAATAATAATTATAAATATGAAATTACTATATTTGTATTAGTAATTAAGTTCCATTACAATTAGTATTTTTCAATATAAAATTGACCTTGAGTTGCAATTGAAATTGAAGTTGTTTTACAATAATAACAGTATGGCATTATTTTATAATTTATAAGGTACAATAATTATCCATTTATAAGCCCAAACACAAGTAGGAAAACTATTAATTATCAAGGAGGTTCAACTACATCCATAGGCAATGAGTATTATTTGTTATTAATAACTATTGTCTATTACTAGTGTAATCTAAGAAATTAAAATTAAGTCAGTGAGTTTTAGGAACTGATACAATTTCCTGTATACCACAGGCATTCTTTGAGTCTTGTGATTAGCATATACAGAATGTTAAAAATAAATCAAGATGCATAAATAATTTTTTTTTAGAAATGCTTTGCGAGGGAGATACAGCACTTCAAAGTTCGGTTTTAAATCGTTTTATTATCGTAATTCTCTGATGACTGCAGAGATTTTGACACAATTTGATTCAAATACTCCTAAAATATATACCTATCATTTGACACTAGAAACATTTGACGAAATTGCCCAGTAGCGTGGCTAAGGGGGGTTACTTCCCTTTTCCAATCCTATTTTCTACGCTACTAGATATTTAGAAAAGTTCCTATTTTTTTTTCGTTCACGATGGAAAAAGAAGTTATTGATTAGTGTTGCTGTTTTCGAAATAATTGCTTTTTTATGTGGATTCCTATAAACTCGTCTCCCCAATTGTCGGAACGACAAATGTTTTTGATGATACTGAGAGGTTTCTTACTTTCAAATGTGAGAAATAACATGATACATGATACACACAATAATTTTATCTTTCAAGAGCGGTATCATCTCCTTTTAAAAGAAGCGTTCTGAAAAAAATAAAATTATGCACGTCTACTTATTTTTCGATGGACTATCGATTGGCAATGTTTTAGACACATTTACTTATGGCGTTGAGTACAATTCAAGCTACTCAATATTATATTATTACGTTATTTATTTGTAGTGTCAAAACCAGTTATGGCATAAATTTCAAAACTTATTCAAATTCATCTAAGTTTATGTTAATGTTTTAAATTAATTTGTTTATTACTTGATATTGCATTGTTTCATTCATTTAAAAAGAAGGTTTGAATTATTTTAAAAATTGTACTCATGAAGAAAAATAAAAATTGAGTAAAGATAAAACTGAATTCTTTTTCACAAATATATAACATAATTCTTGGAAAGAAATAAATCTTTCTCCAATAAAATAGAAGCAGGATACCTGCATGTTGATCAGGTAGTAATAAAAGGCTGAAAGGAACAAGTTGAATTTGTTTTGATTCAGCGTGGAGATGAATATACAAGAATAAATATACTACAATTATTCCTGTGAGTATTCTGTATACGAGTTGCGTGTCATTTGTTCTCGTTTAATTATTGTTCAATATTCAGGTTACCGCGGAATGCCAAATGTCATCGCGCATTGTTGATATGGGGAAGATTTCAAGTGCGTATCCTTTTAACAATAAAATTCCATCGATGATCTATGCAAAGCTCCAATTACGGAGAACATTACTCATGACATGAAGGAACTACAATTGAAAATTAACAATTTAGAGTTGGAGAAAGAAAGTCCATGAAGCCTGTGTCAAAAGAAGCGTAAAAAATTCTGGACACAACAATGAAGAGAAATGAGGGAAAGGTTCGAAATAGAGCTGCTATGGAAACAGGAAAATATGAATCTTTCAGAATGTAAATCTAATGAGTGGTTCTACCACCAAACATTTATGAGATACAAGTTTTCTTTTTGGCTCAACTACTGCGCCCTGATTGGTTCAAGAAGCAAAAAACAGGAATAATTGCAATTTCATTTGCCAATTTCCAGACATCAAGAGCTATTATAGAAGACAACTATATTGATGACTATCTGGAGAATGCTGATACTGAATTTGAAGCCACAAATTATCCAATACATAACTTTCGTAACAAACAGGGGGAATTTTCAAATTCAGAAGCATTAATGGAAGCAATTGACAAAGAACAGGATGCTCAAAATGGATGGAATATCGTTAAAAACTTGGAACGAAGGATGGAAAAATTTTTAGGAGTCTCGTGGAACCCCCTTGAGGAAATTTCCGGCAAACAAAATTTCACAAGGTAAATAGCTCTTTCTGAGAAATCAACGTCAAACGAAAGGTAGAGTAGTAATTTCAATTTTAGATTCATTAGGGTTTATAGCGAATTTTATTATTCAAGGAAAAGTGTTAATTCAGGAAATTTAGAAAAATAAATTTGATTGGGATAAATTATAGATAATTTGAATGACAATTTTTGGATTATTGATTCAAAAAATATTTACAATTTCAGAGGTGGCTGTATCATCCAGTTATTCAGATTCTTCAGAAAAATGTTATGCCAAGGTTGAAATTACAAACTACCTTAGTGGAAGCGCGACTGGGACACACTCACCCTAAAGATTTAAAAACCCTCAGGTTATATATTGGACACATTCAAGTACTGTGTTGCAACAATGCCCAAATAAAAACTTATTAATTCAGACTAGAAAAAAACGAGATATTTTGAAAATTAAGAATGATTACGTTTTTGTCAACTTCTTCAAACAAAACTTGATAGTTCTTGACCGACAGAAATTTTCGAAAAGGAATCATATCAGGAGGGTCACACATTGGAAATTGCCATGCAGATTCAAATAAACGCGTTTTACAAAGATTTCGCTTCACCGAAACGAAAGAAATATTTGTAAAAATCTAGTAGAATTTAAACTTTCTCATGCGAATTGGACAAATACGGTATAATAAGACTAGGATGAAGATTGCACAATTTGAGACAAGGTCATGAAGACATGAAAACAAATCCATAATGTTGGATTCCAAACATAAGTTGACAAAATTATTAACATTATCATCATGAACGCTATTCCAGCACGGTCAGGAAACGGTTAAAGTTATGGATTTTACATATTGGACATGCAGTTACATACATGAGGGAATCATGTCAAATATGTGAAAACATAAAAGGTTTGCAAATAAGCAAACTATTGGACAATTACCATCATGTAGCCTACTATAAGATGCTGATTAATGCCGGAGTGGACTATTTCGGGCCGATCAATGTGGCTGTCAAAAGATGTAGAGAAATAAGATACTAGGTTATTTTCACATTTACATGTATTATGTACATGTACGGTAACAAGATCCACCATACATTTGGGATTGTACATGATCTGAGTACAGACAGTTTCATTCATAGACTTTGATAATTTGGTTGTAGACGTGAATTTTCCGAAGAAATCCACAGTGATAATTTCAAGGCAGTAAAAGGGGCTTTCTGAAGCATTGAAGAATTTTAATCAATCTGAGATAGATAAATTCTTCATATGAAAACATCAGATAGATTTTAAATTCCTCATCAACTCGAGATTAGAGAGGACCATGGGAAAGGAAACTATATACACAGGAACAAATTTTTCGGACGATTTTTGGTGAAGTTGAAAATACAGCTAATTCAAGGCTCACGTATCTGAAGATTCTGATGACTCCGAGACTCTGATAACCAATAATTTTTTCGATTGAACCCCATTTTGCTTGCACATCCACTGATGGAAGGGTTCTGAATTTACTTTTAAAATGGAGAGCTTCGCAAAAATTGGAGATTTATTTAAGAAGAGTTGACCTTCGAATACTTACCATTTATTGTAAGAAGTAAATGGTTCTAACTAAATAGACCTGTCCAGGAAAATAGTATAACTATAAATAAGAAATCCACTAAAAATACTGTTAAAGTACTGAGGACCTTTCAGATACCAAGTAGTTAACTAAAACTAATTAGCACAAGCGTCCATATCGCACAATTTTCAAACAAAAAGCTCACGCCGTCGAAACTAACAGAACCACGAATAATCGAAAATTGTATCGTTAATATTAAAGTATAGATTTTTTTGTAACAAGAAACCACTGTTAAGTAATATTCTCATAATGTACAAACGCATATTGCTATGGGCTCAAAGCAACTGGAGTTCGAAGCTATTTGTTTGTAATAACTCGACCCAGATGTAGATTTATGACGTACTTGAAAAGGTTTTAGACCTGCATTGGAATTTACTTTACTTTAAGCGTTCTTCCTAAAATATACTTTTAACATTATAAAGACGTATGTAGGAATTTGCAAGAGTTTTAATTAATCAAGTTAGTATAAATCTGACTCAGTCCCTGAATATCATTCCTATGATTTACAGAATTTGAATCCCTTTTTATGTGAATCATCTCCAGGATAGATCTTTTATAATAATTGGTTTCTTTAGTTAAAATATTAATTATTTTTCCAAATTTCATTATATCTAAATCAAAGGAGAATATGTTTAGCAAGGTGCAAAATAAGAAGGCGTACGCAAAATTATTAAATTCTCTGCATAAAAATTGTTTGAACTTGTGCATTAAAGAAGCATGTGCAAATCTAGCAGAGGTTGAAAACAAAATTAAACTCGTTAAACAAACCTGTTACCAAAATTATGATAACAACTTTATATCGCAATTTTTTCAAAATCAGCAAAACAATTCCGAAAAAAATTTCAACAAAATCAAAGCCATTCAATCTAAAAAGATAGATAATTTGATGAAAGGTGCAGCTTATAAAAAACAAAATATCAATGAACAATGGTTGAAAAATCTAACTGACACAAAAATTCCGAATGAGGTGCAGCACACGTTAAGCTTAGGTCCGAAGTTTTCATTGCCTAATAATAATAATAAACTGCCTATTGACAATATTATTGCAAATTTAGAATGCGGAATCAGGAATAAAAATTTAGAAGAAAAAAATGAAATTAGAAACAAAGTTTGTAACATCTTGACAAACAAAAAGATAAAACAGAAAGCAGAAATAGGTATTGCAAAGAATCGTTTTAACTATCATACAAAAATAACAAAAGAGTTCTTAGATGCTAACCCTCAAATTTTAGTTTTGAACGCGGATAAATGTAATAAAACCGTCATAATGCATAGAAATGACTATGAAAACAAAATGGGAAACCTTTTAAGTACAAAATAACATGAATAAATTGATAAATAAATGGCATAAAAATAAGATAATCCCTATTGAATTAAAAAATAAATTAATTTGCCATAATGGGCTTGCACCTTATATCTATGGGCTTCCTAAATTACATAAAAATGATATACCCCTAAGACCCATTGTAAGTAATATTGGAGCGCCTACTTACAATTTATCAAAATTTCTATCAAAATCTATCAATAATATAATAGGAAAAAATGAATTTTATGTGAAAGACTCATGGCATTTTAATGAATTTATAAAAAATCAATCCGTACCAGTAAATCATCAACTAATTTCCTTGGATGTTGTTTCTTTATTTACAAATATACCTGTCGTTTTGGCATTGAATTGCATCAAAAAACGTTGGCCAGAGATTAAAAACCACACACCTCTTGATCAATCGGATTTTATAAATGCGGTAAAGTTTTGTTTAGAATGCACTTATTTTCAGTACGGTGAGCAATATTTTGGACAAATTTTCGGCACAGCAATGGGATTTCCTATTTCAGCTACCATTGCTAACCTCGTTATGGAATGCCTAGAGGAATCTGTTATAAATTCATTAGATTTTCAGCCTGTATTCTTTAAACGGTATGTAGATGATTGCCTTATGTGTGTTCCCAACGATAAAATTCAAATTGTGATTAATAAATTTAACAATTTCCATTGTAAACTTCAATTCACTTGTGAAATAGAAATAAACAATAACATTAATTTTGTAGATATGACCGTTAGGCATGATGCAGATGGAAAAATAAAAACTTCTTGGTTTACTAAAGAAGTCTGGTCTCAACGTTATCTTCATTTCAATTCCGTTGCACCAGCTTGTTATAAAAAAAGTGTCATAAACAGCCTCACAGACCGCGCGGTAAAATAATCCCACGCAGAGGACCGTCCCAAAAAATTTAAAAATTGTTCGTAATGCATTGGAAATGAATGGTTACCCAAAAACTTTCTTCAATCCTATCGTTAAAGAGAGAATAAACAAAATCTATAATGGTTCTTCTTATAAAAATAACATAACAGGTAATACAGACAATTATATAAATTTACCATACATTCCGGAGACCTCAGAAAAAATTAAGAAATGTTTGAAAAAGTACGATATAAATGTTGCGTATAAACCTACTAACTGTGTTGGGAAATATTTCTCAAATCTAAAACCTGTAATACCTAAAGATAAACAAACCCACACAGTATATAAATTGAATTGTTTAGATTGTGATGGAACTTATACTGGAATCTCTAAACAATATTTACAAAAAAGAATGTACGGCCATAAGTATAGCACAAGAAATAATAACTTAGAAAATTCCACCGCCCTTGCTAAGCACTGTTTTGATTATAACCATCAATTTGATTACAAAAATGTTAATATTTTAACTAAAGAAACCAATTATTATAAAAGATCTATCCTGGAGATGATTCACATAAAAAGGGATTCAAATTCTGTAAATCATAGGAATGATATTCAGGGATTGAGTCAGATTTATACTAACTTGATTAATTAAAACTCTTGCAAATTCCTACATACGTCTTTATAATGTTAAAAGTATATTTTAGGAAGAACGCTTAAAGTAAAGTAAATTCCAATGCAGGTCTAAAACCTTTTCAAGTACGTCATAAATCTACATCTGGGTCGAGCTTCGAACTCCAGTTGCTTTGAGACCATAGCAATATGCGTTTGTACATTATGAGAATATTACTTAACAGTGGTTTCTTGTTACAAAAAAATCTATACTTTAATATTAACGATACAATTTTCGATTATTCGTGGTTCTGTTCGTTTCGACGGCGTGAGCTTTTTGTTTGAAAATTGTGCGATATGGACGCTTGTGCTAATTAGTTTTAGTTAACCCCTTTTTGACAAAATAAGTCTTCTGATGATGGTCGTGAGACCGAAACGTACGTAAAGACGAACATTTATAACAAGGTGTTAATGTGACCTAATTCCCGAGAATTTTTTATATAATTCATACTGGGTCAAGAATCTTATTATATTATTATACCAAGTAGTCATCGTCAGAGTAAACTAAATTAGAAATCAAAATGTGTCTGTTCAAATACTATTTGGGGTTAGTAATGCAAACAAGGGGTTACCCTCAGCTGGAGATAAATCAATAAATTGCTTTTTCGTTTATATATTTCAATCCCCTAAATTACCTAGATATTTGTCCGTATCGTGTTATAAAAGTGATAAGCTTTCTTGAGTAATGGTGTGACCTGTATTTGAAATATGTTCGGCTAACGCTGATTTTTCACCATTATTTTTCTTTATATGGGCAAAATATTCTTTACACCGAGTTAAAATGTTACTTCTAGATTGACCCAGATAGCATTTTGAACGACTCACAATCGATTTTGTAAATCCCGGATGTGTGGCCTAAACGGGTTTTTAGCTTGTTCATACATCTATAAATGTGTTGTATTGTAAATTTAGAAATTATAGAATTAATTAATTACTGAATGATGATAAATGAAACTTTTCATTGAACCATTTGAAGGTAGTGGCTCTTATTTAGTTAGTTGATTGCGTACCAATTTCCTTTATTGATCAAACGCTATTTGTTTGAAGTTTCTCAACTTCGTTGTTATAATTTAGCTGGCTCAAAGGGACGTTTAATGATTTATGAACAACACTATCGCTATTTTATAGTAAATGGAGTAATTGAATCTGTAGGAGTATACCTATTTTTTTGAGTGGTTTTTCTGTATATGTCGAGTTCCAAGTGATTACCATCTTTTATAATATTAATATCAAGGAAAGGAAGCTGTTTATCTAAATCGAAATCTTTACTTATAATCGCGAAAATATCATCAACATTTTGTCACGTTTCCGATTTTACCAAATCCGATTATTACCAATCTTTATTTTTCTTCAATATTGTAAATCATTTTTATTCCTATTATAATCTTTCAGATATTTTATTTTAATTTATTTTATTACAAAACTTACTTCAAACCATTTCCTGTCAGTCGGTGTTAATTTCATTCTCAGATACTTTTATATTGCAAATAATAAGTAAAACTGTAATGTCAGCATTAGGGTTCATTATTCTGCCGGACAAGTTCATTTACCGTGCGAATCCTGAATTGCTGAATTTCATCAATAAAGTTTATATAAGTCACCGACATAGGAAAAGTGGCATATTCGAACTTTCCTCTCGCGTGTGTACGCATCGATGTTAATAATGTAAGTAATGTTTTTTTTTTCATTAACATTGAATGGAGAATTAATGATTTAATTAAACTGTTTCCAAAACTATCCATTATCATGTCTTTTGAATTAACTAAGCTAATTTTCAAACTATTTATCATTGTATTTCATTAATCAATTTATTTAACGTAATCATTTTACATAGTGTCGTCTTTTATTTTTATTTGTTAATTTGTTTTAATAAATTCTATTGAGTTACTTTTACCAATGTTGTTTATTTCAAATTACATTTAAAATATCTCAAACAAGAATCCTCAGAGATACGCCATGCCTCTCGCCCCCCAAACCAATATTCATTTGAAAACATTCAGCTCTACCAAAAAACTGGCGCGTGGCACCAAACTTTTGGAAACTGATTTAATTATTATTTTAAGGGGGTTTCAAGTTCACTTAGAAAAATATTCGTCAAAAAAAGAGAGAGCCCATTGTACATCCGCTTGTTTGTTTGTAGTAGTTTTTGTTAGAAGTGAAATAATTTTGCTCCTTACATAAAGACTTAGGGATCACGTATTCTGTGAAGTTTCTTCGGGGATATTAATATTTGAGTCATTTCTTCAGAATGTTTATCACCCCAGGGATGAGGGTATTTGTAAATAGTGAAACAAATCCATCTCCGTTTCATTGAGTCTAATATCGGTTTTATTATGAATAATGTTGACCATCCTTAGTTTATTTTCTACGAGTTTTTGGTAACACTTGTTGACATTTATTGTTGATTGGTTTAATTTTTTTCCTAGAGATGAAACTAAGAACATTATTCACAATAATCGATTGTGAGTGTGTTCAAAATGCTATGGGGGTCAAACAAGAAGAAACCTTTCAACTCGGTATAAAGAACATGTTGCCCATATAAAGTAAAATAAATAATGGTGAAAAATACCTCAAATAGTTCAATGAAATTCAAAAGTTTCACTCATCATCCTTCAATTAAAAAATTCCACAATTTGTTTTCTGAATTTGCAATACAATCTGTTTATAGATGTAAGAACAGATAAAACCAGTTCAAAAGACACCTTTAATAAAGTTTCAGACTTCGACAAATCCCGGATTTACAAAATCGATTGTAAGTCGTGTTCAAATTGTTATGTGGATCAAACTAGAAGAAACATTTTAACTCGGTATAAAGAACATTTTGCCCATGTAAAGAAAAATAATGGTGAAAAATAAGCGTTAGCGGAACCTATTTTAAGTACAGGTAACACCATTTCCCAAGAAAAGTTTTCACTTTTGACACAGTACGGACAAATATGTAGATAATTTAGAAGGGATGGAAATGTATACACCAAAAGGGAATTTATTAAATTCCAATTTATCTCCAGCTGAGGGTTGTTTACATTATTATCCCCAATAGTATTTGAACAGGAGCATTTTGATTTCTAATTTAGCTTACTCTATGATGATGGCTATTTGGTAGCTGGTAGGTTCTCAGTACTTTAACAATATTTTTAGTGGATAAGGGTCATTATTGCTTATTTATAGTGTTTAGTGTATTCAGTGTGAATTCGTTTAGTTTATTAAAATGATATTGTGGTGATCCAAATGTTCCGAGGAACATTTGAGCAAAAAGGAAGAGTGATACAGGTTTATCCTGGTAAAGATGGTAAGATAATTCTTCACCGATCCGTCACCAAACTCTGTGTATCGGATGTCGAGAATAATGAAAGATGATTGTTACTGTTATTATTTTCATAGCAGGAACTATTACTGGGGAGGAAAATGTAATTTTTTTGTTTAATTATTATTCAATATTCCGTTTCTTAAGCATGCAATGTGGATTTATAGTTTATAGTATATTGCTGGATAAGTTTGCATCAAGAGCTGTAATATTACGAAGATCATTCACATTAAGACCATGCTGCGTTTGAATGCATGTAGGCTTCTAGCATGCATAGCATATCAAATGGTTCATTAAACGTAGTGGATACTCTAAGTAATTGACCCATTTCACACGAGTGTGAAATGGCACTTTCCACACAAGTAATGTACACTCTTTTTCCGACGACCACAGATTAATGCATAATTGCAAAAAAATTAATATATTTTCACTTTATTTTGAGAATTTGAGAATTTTACAAAGAAAAGTAATAATTGAACAAGATTACTGCTCAGAATTGTAGAAATTAAAAGTAATATTTTTATTATTACAATTAGTAATTTTAATGGACTTTGCAATGAGGAGGTAGACAGATTTCTCTGTTATTTGTACACTATGTACAGTAGTAGACTCGATGTCAGTTTCTCGAAGAGGCGGAGTGACGGCTTTCGAAGTACTGCTGATGGCACCCATAATTTTATTGGCAATATTTAACCTGTTAGTAGCAGAATCGTCAATATATTCTTCTGCAACTTTGGACGATTTCCAACCCCCATGTCTTTTCAGATTTTAGATCTCCTCCTGCATCTACTAATATAGTAGCAGAAGAACGGCGAAATGAGTGCCCTGTGTATTTTTCAGGATCCTTTAGATTTAAAAATTTAACCACTACTCTAGGTATATTTCCAATTTTGTTAATGCCCACTACTTGTTTTGTGCATTTTTGGTCTCTATAATTAAGAAAAACGTGTTTCGGTAGTTGGAGGCCTTAGATTGGCATATTTTTTATATATGCTATAAAAGTTTCCAGTAATAGTGAACTTGCGACAGCATTTATTTTTTGTATTATTAATTTGAATGACAGCCGCAGTCCCCAAATCTTCAATGTTATTTATACATAACTCTGGGTAAGTTCTTGCTTGCGACAAGCACCAGATATACCCTTAACCAACACAACCCCATAATTAAATGAATGTATAGACTTTGTTTAAATACCGATGACTTACCTTTGTTAGTAAATGAATCTCATCGGAAGCTTTATTTATAAATTCACAAATTTCTTGTTGTGTCAAAATTTTAGCTTTTTTGGTTTATATCAGTCACTTTCCTTTTTTTTAAATGCCTTAGGTTTACTATATTTGGAGATATCTACATTGTGGTGAATGGATAAAGTGGTACGCAACATAGAATAATTAGTCCATAATGTTGCGCATGATTCTATTGGAAAGTTCACTCATGTATGCAAGCAAAATGTTTTCAGAAAAGGAGCTTCTTATTTCCTTATTTCTTCACCATGAAAGAAATTGATCGTAAGCGTATTCGTACCTTCCTCTGGACTTTTCAGGTAGTAAATTTAGTGACGTTAATTTTGCGGCCTCTTCAATTTCAGGTGGAGTACATTGATCATCACTATTAATCTCTGCATCAATGTTTTATGGAATTTTAGATACTATTTTCACGGTTTTGTATATGATAAGAATGATGCATATGCAAAACTGACACTTCTAAAGTTTATCTGACGTTTTCGCAATATTAATTTCAAAGCACACTTCAATTCCATTATGTAATACATATAGCTATAGATACACATATCACTTTAGTGTGATATTTAACTTTTCATCTCTAGGGTGATATTTGTCATTTTGGAAGTAACTAAATAGTGTGCTATTTGTCATTTTCGCATGTGGTCGTCGGAAAAATTTATTCCATAACAGGTAATATATTTTGTAGTATAATAAACTCTAAACATGTTAGTCAACACTAATAGTAAAATCACAAAACACGTTTCCACTGAATTAACCGATTTGCAATTATTTGTGTGTGTGGGTTATCTGGAGTTATGAAAACATGAAATATCAGCGTAGATAGAGAAATGCTCCTAAGTTTTTAAAGATCTAAAGTGGTAAAGGGTGTTGTAATTTTACTATTTGTGCAGTAAAAAATTCCATATATAATCTATGAATGAATATGTTATCCAGGTGGAAATATTCCTGATTTACTTAATGGGTTAGTAGTTTTAGTAATATGAATAGAATAATTTTTGATTTACCAGAGTTCTGTCTCTTGATTAACTGTATCGTGCCAACATCTAATAATAAAAAAAAATAAAATTAAAGTTCAATGATACTCTGAAATAAGGTGAAGGAACAACACAGTACATTCTTCTGCAATTTTATTTTTCCAAGAAATTGTATTATACAATAGTGATTGTTCATGGTATTTCTTGGGGCCGACAGAGGTGAGAATAAGAACCAGTTAACTCTAAAAAGGTGTGTATAAGCTATGAGCATGTGTCGGCCGCAAACACGCCCAGAAAATATCTCTTCAAATATTAGAAGGTATACATTTAAATATTTGAAATTTTGAATCTCAAATAAGATCGAGAAATCCTGTTGAAAGACCATATGGTTTATGGTCTATTCTTTCCAATACTTGTACTTGCATTAAGAGTGAGTAAAATCGAAGCTTTTGCTGTTGCAACTGCAGTTTTACATAATATTTATCTATATTTACAATAGATATGAATAATGTTGAGCAATGAATAACAAGCCAGGACTTATTGTTACAGCTGCTGAATCAAATTTTCAAAACATTTGCCTGAATAATAGAACCAGATATGATTTAATTCATAATTATTTTGCAAATATCTAATAATATTTGATGACTGGAAAGTGTGACCCATGGTCGTATACACAGGTCTGGAAACTCTGTTGTTTGACATGAGTATATTACATGATGCTAAATTCGTAGTCCCTCGCTCAACCACCAGCTGGAGCATAGATCGAAGTATGTTGTCAAGACCTGTGTATACGACCGTGGGCCAGTCAATATAGTATCAAAAATCAACGAAAATAGTTTATTTCACGGTCGTATACACAGTATTTTGTCAGGATTAGGCGCCATATCGTTCAAAGTTCAAGCCCCACAATACAAATATTGCCAGAGAACATCCCTCGACTCATGCACCACCCGTTGTTACTACGCGATAGTTGACGCTTAGCGGAGTCACTTCTCACATAGGAAACAGCCTCGAGTTTCCAGACCTGTGTACACGACCGTGGCGTGACCTGACCATTCTCTAAAATAGAAACCCTAGAATAAGGATCTTATTCTATGATAGAAAGATCATTAATAGCCAGTTTTTTGTATTGAAACCCTGTTGTTTTTATCATCATGAATGTATATATACTTTTATACTTTGGGCAATAAAATATTTCAAAAATAAACCACAAAATTAAATTGCAAAATGGAAACAAGTAAAAACTAGTGAACATAACCATAAAAGCAGAGGTAACTTCTCCTTCATAGCACAGATAAGCCCAAAAGTTTCCCAATTTAGCTGGGTTCTTCTTCTTTTTGCTATTGGACTCAACTGTCAATCTCAATATCAAGTTAATATTGATGAGTTCACCCGAACTGAAGTAAATGTGTAATTGAAAAACGTATGTGCTCTTGAACTAAGTTGATCTTCTGTACTGTGTTCAGTAGAAATCGAGTTTAATCCGAGATGAATAAACTAGGCCTCTGCTACCCAGAGAACCATACCAATAGTTGATATGATGGAATACATTATAACAAATAGTTTCGTCTCAGCATTAAGATTGTAGGTCAGTTTTCAGTTGATGACACTCAACAGTTTATGCAAGAAAGATATTTTTACGCCTCATCTCAACAGTTGGCAACTTTTACAAGCACAATCTTTTTTCTTTTAATGTATGGTAATCTCAATAATGTTGAGATGAAAACTAATAAGAACAAATAAATTTAGATTCAGCAATTTGGTAAGAAGCACTATCACAATGAAAATTACGAACTTATAATAATACAACATGAAGCGTTGATCACGAATATTGGTGCAATAATTGTATGTATACCATCATCAACATATGATAAATTTATTTTGACAAAACATTCACTATCTTCTTTCACACACCTATATTAGAAAAAAAATTCGTATTACTTACTTTGGCCAGTTCGGAACATAACAATAGAAGAAAATGGTCCGTAACCTCTACTATTCCTAGCTTGCACTTTGAAATAATATTCAGTGAAAGGTTTTAAATCTGTAATTACACTACCATGTTTGTCGCCTTTAATGGCCTGCACAAGCCATTCTCTATCATTCCTTGTTTTGTTATCCGTATAAAGTATAATGTAACCTGAAACATTAATTATAGCATTTATTAATAAAATCCTATATTTTCCATAAGATTTCAGATGGATTAAGAATTGTATTACATGTTCGTCATAATTGTGCATATGCAGAAATAGTATGTGCATTGTCAGATTTCACTTGTTAGAGAAATTTGAAATGACAAATGCTAATTATTTGACCTGCTCGCTTGATCAAAATCACTCCCAGTTAAATCGGATGTAACTCAAGTTTTATTGTGTTAAACCATAACATTCAGTGTATATCAATAGATCTGGGATTGATAATTCTTTGTTTCATAGAGTTCATTTATTATTGTTTAAATAAAAAATTAACCAAACAACAAGTCGGAATCTACAATTCAAAACAAAATATCCAACCATCAAAAATAAATAAGCAAAGAAAAAGAAACCTCAATAGTTTTAGGCAAAACAGACCCAGATATGCGATAGTACTTAAAGAGAAAAGGAGGATTAAAAAATTGAATAAAGGTTGCACCCTCAATATGTGTTCACAGACTGTATATCAATCATCTTTATTCTCAGTTAGATTTGGAGTACGTCCTTTGTAATGGAACTAAAACAAGAACGAATTCTATGTACTAACCAAGTATTCTGTAACATAGATTGTATTCAGTCATTTAGTTGCCAGTACCTTATTAGCATTCCAGTAAGTCAGAATAAATAAGTAGTAGTGTTGAAATGTAGACAGTGCTATGAAACGATTCAATAAACGCAACGATATTTTTTAATTATAAGCTTTACCTGTAGTGCGCCCACTCGATGTTTTAGGTGGTTGCCAAGTTAGTTCTACCAACTGAGACTGATCATCCAAAAGATGGACATCGACATCTCTAGGAGCAGCATTCGGTGGTGTATCCCATGTTGTGTTTGTTACAACCATACTCCAAGGACTTTCTTTGCGACCTGAACAAATTCGACATTGAGTTTTGAGAAAAACATAGATAAAAACACATACCTCTAACGAGTTTTACGGCGAATTCGTACACTGTGTTTGGACGTAAGTCATTAATCATCACATTCAAATCTGTAACGTTGACGAAACGACTACGACCACTCTTATCTGCTGAATATTTTACCATGTATTGGCGACTGTCTCGCACATACTGAAACGGAATGTATAGTTGAGACAATATAAAAATATGAAATACACACTGTCCATAATCCCAATGGTTCAAGAATATTGTTGAACTAGTGAGATAGATGTATTTCTTGGTATTTAGGTCCTTATAATATTACTAGGAATAAAATCAATCTTGGTTTGTTTATTAGTGTTTCAATGTAATTTAAATAAAAATGGACGGAGCTGAGCGTTGCTTGTAAATCTGTATTTATACTATAAAGTAGGTGTACTTTAAAAATTTCAATGTTCTTCTTACTTTTACGTATTTTTAAGGTAGTTCCTGCGCGACAGTCCGAACAAAAAGTTTCAGTTCATCACTCACGTTATACATATCAGCGGTACTACGGACTGTACAACATAATTTTGAACTTTACTGTACTTCTTACATTACTATATTCCCTATACATATACACAAATACTATGAAATATTATTTAGTATGGAAATGTGGCAACGTCGCGTATTTACTTTCTTTATTCATCTTATACAGCCCAATCTTACTTATAGTTTTAACGCGCAGTAAACATAAACACGCTCCTACATTTTACTCTTTACAACGTTGCCGCATCGATTCCATGCGATTATTCTTATATCCCCTCCACAGAAAATAATCGTCGAAATAAGTTACTCATTTTAATTGTTTCTCAAAACTACGTGGTAAAGAATGATTTATAATAATAGCTCCATTCTTTGGAATAATTATTGGAATGAATTTCTTGATTTTAATTACAACTAGAGGTGTTGCAGTATTTGAAAGCTAAGAAGATATGAGCACACTTAACACCTATCCAAGAATCCAAACTTTTTCAGATTTAAAGTATGCCTACCATCCAGTGCACCAGTTGAA
Organism: Endomychus coccineus; assembly: GCA_958510875.1. NCBI lineage: Eukaryota > Metazoa > Arthropoda > Insecta > Coleoptera > Endomychidae > Endomychus > Endomychus coccineus. Next base: position 91,924,559 of record OY294068.1, read on the forward strand.
TGACTTTTCTTTTGCATCAATTATAAGTTTTCCATGCAGACATGCACTCAATGTAATATATTTATATATAGTCCAGGCTATGAACCGGATAAAAAAAAACGTTAAGTTCGAATCAAATATTTTTTTGCATTAGCTTCAGGAGGTTCTCAGGATCATTCATACACCTTAAAACAAACCTCTTGGGATCCCCAACCCCACCCATTGGGAACGAAAATGGCCCGAAATCTCCAAGTCTTGAATTGTATTTTCTACAAAAAAAGGTATTTTGGCATTTCGAGTGCACCTAGGGGGTTTTATTTCCTTGCAATCCATCGTAGGGGTGGTCAAATCGACAAAATTGGCCAATTTCGCAACCCTAATATGTTATTTTGCAATTTACGTGTTTTTGGCATTTCGAATGCACCAAGGAGGTTTTTTGGGTCGCTGAATACGATTCCAAAGTCAGATTTACTCGGAAGTAATTTTAAAATGCAAAAACAATAAATATTTAGAAGTGTGTCAAATTAGCCATTTTTGTAAATTTCCCACCCCTACGATGATATTCGAGTAAATCTGGCTTCGGAATAGTATTCAGCGACCCAAAAAACCTCCTTGGTGTATCCGAAATGCCTAAAACACGTAAATTGCAAAATAACATATAGGGGTGCAAAATTGACAAATTTCGTCGATTTTACCACTTCTACGATGGATTGCAAGTAAGTCGACGAAATTTGTCAATTTTGCACCCCTATATGTTATTTTGCAATTTACGTGTTTTAGGCATTTCGGATACACCAAGGAGGTTTTTTGGGTCGCTGAATACGATTCCAAAGTCAGATTTACTCGGAAGTAATTTTAAAATGCAAAAACAATAAATATTTAGAAGTGTGTCAAATTAGCCATTTTTGTAAATTTCCCACCCCTACGATGATATTCGAGTAAATCTGGCTTCGGAATAGTATTCAGCGACCCAAAAAACCTCCTTGGTGTATCCGAAATGCCTAAAACACGTAAATTGCAAAATAACATATAGGGGTGCAAAATTGACAAATTTCGTCGATTTTACCACTTCTACGATGGATTGCAAGTAAGTCTGGCTACGGATTCGTGTTCAGCGACCCAAAAAACCCCTAGGTGCACTCGACATGCCAAAGTACCTTTTTTTGTAGAAAATACAATTCAAGACTTGGAGATTTCGGGCCATTTTCGCCCCCAATGGGTGGGGTTGGGGTTCCCAAGAGGTTTTAAGGTGTATGAATGATCCTGAGAATCTAGAAGCTAATGCAAAAAAAAATTTTTTGGTTCGAAATTATATGTTTTTTTTATTATAACTAAAACCCCGGTTCACAGCCTGAACTAATATTGTAACGAATGTATTGTTCGAATTATTTATAATTATATTTCTATCAAGAATACTAGCTCCTCTCTTCATTTCACTCTCTCATGACATAAACTGACGGTAATTGTACTTCCATATTTGTTTTTACATTCTTCCTAAATGCTTTTTTAGTTTAATTACTTGCAGTAAAAAATGCTAAAGTAATTGTATTTATATCTACTGAAGTAATTTTTTTTTAGTGTTGTTGGAACGGCGCTGAGAATGGATCATAAATAAAGCGTCTCCAGAAGATTTGTAAAATCCATTAAACCGCAGAAAATTTTGGATCGGTTGTGCGTAAAAGTGTATTATGAGGAGATATCATGCTGATAAAGCCTCTGGTCTAGACCGATCAGTAACATTACAACTAATGGTTCTAGACAGCTGTTTCGCTCTTCTCATAGAGTTCATCAATAGGACGAGAAAGTTTGTAACGCCACTAATGGATCATTCTGTTGAAGGTACACATAACAAACAGCTTGGTAAAACGGCAAAATTATTTAACGCCATCTATGAATAGATGTCCCACTAAGAAGTCAAACAATGTACCATATTGACCAGACCAAACTTTCACATTCTAAAAATGAGTTTTATGAGAAGAGCGAAATAGCTGTCTATACATCCATTTGTATCTCAAATGCTACAAATATCATGGTTTTATTTGATTTGTTAAAGCATATATGGTCAATTATTAAATTGATGTTTCGATATTTGGAATGATAAATTGCTCAAATTAGCTTCCTATGTTAATTAAATAGCTAATGATGGTATTCAATTTTAGATGTCTTCTTAGGTTAATATTTATGTGGATTTAGCATGGGAAGTAAGATCATCAACATCTCAATATGTACACTATTTGTATATTTATAATTCAATAATTTAGTTTATGGAAACATCATCTACACTTTTGAGTGTGGTATTTATTTATAAATTTTAACAATTGTTTCACCAATACAGTGGCATCATCAGAATAGAGGGTTATCAACTCTCAATATATTTTCTATGAACTAATTACCTATGTGCACTGCTATATTCTACCATTACATTTCTAGATTATGATAATCCTGTAGGTTTAACCAAAAAAGATCTTTTAGATAATACCATCGAAGTAATATATAAGTATCGATAATACTTATCAAATTATTCTCTTTTAATGTTACATTTATTTGAAAAAGACAAATTAAAGTATTACTTTTTAACGAAATAATAAATAAAACTACTTTGTTATACTATCAATGATAGTTAATATAGTCGTTACTATAGTTTCAACACTAAACGTGTCATCTTCAGACGAAACCGAAGGTATGAATTTAACAAATATTATATCTACTATATATAGGTTAAAGAAGGAATACAAATTTTATGACTATAGGAAATAGTTCTAGGAAGAACCAGAGGGGGTGAGGTGATTAGGTAATTCCGTTAGGACCTTAGTGGGGCGGGTATATTTACTACGGACTTTAAAATACGAAAATCAGGTTATTAATACATTGAAGAGATTACTGTAGTATAAATCTTGTTGATCGTTTAGAATCTTATTATCATACATCTTCTACATTAAATATCAGTGATAGTATAACAAAGTAGTTTTATTCATTATTTCGTTAAAATGATAAACTATCACAAAGGCTTCCACAATTGAATTTTTAAAGTATTACTTCAAAATATCTTAATTTGGTTATGTTTGTTTCTTTACTGAATCAAATTAATAGTTTGGAAAGATTAGAATCAATTTCATCATTAATTCAATTATTCTTTTTAAATTGGATACTTTCTAATATCAAACGTTCATCATATTATTCTTTTCAATATTTGGAATTTTGGTAATCTTTCATGCTTTTCGAATGTATATTTAGTCCAGAATACTTTGTACATTTGTGACCATTTAATCAATATATTTGGAAAATTAGACGGATTAGCTATTTGTGTATTAAGAGCGCAAAGTGATATATTGTCGCTCGACAAAGAGAGTTACCGCGCGACGCAAAGCGGAGCGCGGTAATCTTTGGAGAGCGACAATGACACTTTGTGCTCGAAATACACACAAGATTTTTTCTACAAACGCAGTTTTCAGAAAAAAAAAAAAGAAAAAACACCAGATGCTTTATTCAACAAAAGTACATCAAGTACAGTTTATAAATTCCTGATTAATGTTGATTTAATTTATCATTGACTTTACTAAAATTGAATGTACAATTGTGACACTCTTTAATTATTATTCCTGAACCTGATGGACGATCAGTAGATTTATCTAACATTAATTCCCCCGAATATTGGAAATCTACAGAACGAGATGTAGATGGTCTTGAGAATATTCTCTTGGTAGTTTCAATCTTATTGTTGATTGAATCATCTATGTAGCCTTCTGCTACATTGTTACTTTTCCATCCACCATGTTTTTTCAGTTGTATTAGGTCACCTCCACCATTCACCAATAAAGTAGCAGAGGTTCGTCGGAGACAGTGTCCAGTATATAAATTATGCTCGGGCAATTTCAAATATTCAGCAATGTCACTGGGAGTCTTGCCGATTGTATTCATACCCACAACTTGTTTCATACATCTACCTTGTTATTCAGACAATGTTTTCTGAGTGCAATATATTTTTTACAAATTGAAAGATAATCAACTGAATTCTCTTCATTATGACCAACAATCGTAAAAACACGGCTTATTCTTGTTTTTGAATCGGGAATTCGGACTATTAAAATAGAATCCTTATCTTCTATGTCACCAATCTCCATTTTGACCAACTCATCGCGCCTGCAGGCACCAGCAATACCCATAATTAGGATAACCTATAAAAAAAACTGCAATTAATAGCTATTCCAAATGTCTATGCTAACCAAATTGCACTAAATTAAAAAAAATACTAACCGCTTCTCAAACTACTAAGAGCATGAAATATTAAAATTTACCTTTTTTAGTAGATATTCTTCATCGGGCGCTTCTTGTAAAAATTTGTGAATATCTTCAGTGGTGAATGTTTTGGATTTTTTCGCTTTATATCCAACAGACTGTTTCTTCAGAAATGCGATAAGTTTAGGATACTTATTGATTTCGATGTTATTTTTAACATTCAAGCATGTCCGTATCATCGAATACGTAGACCAAAGAGTTGATGACTTACAAATCAATGATTTTTCTCCAAAATAAGCCAGTAATACGTTTTCTGAATACTTATTCACCTTCTTCGACTGGCACCACGTCATGAATTTACCGTATTGTAATTCATATTTCTTCCTTGATTTCTCTGGTAGGAGATTCAAAGTAACAATTTTTGCACTTTCTGCTACATCAGGAGGAGTGTTTGATAATTCACTGTCACTATCATCAATCATCATGCAGAAATACATTGGAGAAGCGAGCGTTTTCGAAATATTTCCGCTTTAGAGCGCAAATGCTGTCACAAAATGACATTTCACGGAAAACGTCAACTTTGCGTTGAAATCTGAAAGCGTCAAAGGCTACTTTGTTAAGCGTTTGTAGAAAAAATACTTTATAGCAATATTTACATGGGATAGCATACACATTATGTGTTATTTTTTTGACTGGTATTTTCTCCCTTAATTCCGTAAAAAGACCCTTTTTGGTTTTGTAGCAAATATTAAGATCATAAGGATTTACTCTGTCAAAAACAAAATACAACTTTCGTGTACTTTTCCTCAGATGATCCTCATAATTATTGTCCGTAAAATGATGAGCATATTCTACTAGTTTTCTCATTGAACTTATCAGCCCTCTTACAACGTTTAATCCATTCCTACCTTACAATAGTTGTAACTAAATCATCGCCCTTCTGGACTATTCTTGCTACTAGATATTGCTCATATTGTTCCAAGCATATTTATAATCACTAAGCTTATCATCCAACAACGAGAGAAGGAATGCCATACGGAATGTAGAATATAAGCAAACGTCCATTTACCGTGACCTGGTTTCCGAGCTACGTCACATACGCTGCAAGTAGGTTGACATTGTTATATAGGCATCGTGCGGTCCTTTGCAAGTTTAATATTATTGGGCGATACCGACCATCCATATTGTGAACTTCATAGGAATTGGACCCGACTTCATCATATTAGGGATTGTGGGATCCGCCTTACTGGAGAAAATATAAGCTAGAGTTTAGTTTGCATTAAACTCTACTACTAGATTATCAGATCCACATTCCGAAATTCTTGCCAGACCATCATCTATAGCATAGCAAAAATGGGGACCAGAGAACCCTTGCTAGGCCCACCAGTGATGGGCATCTCAAAGAATAACAGCAAAGAGACAATCTGATACTGGGTCAGATCACAATACTCGAAAGAGTGGCAACTAGTGAACGGTTGTAAACAGTCTAAAGCACCGATTGGACCGCATATTAGGGAAGACTGGTCTCAGTAAGTGAGAGGAATATGGTTAAAAACGATGCCAAAGTGATGATACAGATACTAACGGGACATAGACCGTTTAATTACCACCTCTACAAAATTAATCCGAGCTATTCACTCTTGTGCAGGTGGTGTGAATGAAAACGACAACGCACATTCTGCGCAGATGCGAAACATTGGTCCCCAAGACGCATAGCATTCTCAGTAGAGCTATGCGACACTGAGTATATCCAGAAACTAGAAACGAGGAAGGTGCCAAACCTCTTCAGACCTGTCTCTGTGTTGCACATCTGGCTTCATTGAATGATATAGGGGCTGGGCTCTCGATAAAAAACCATGAAGTGTACCATCATCCTCAAAGCTGTGGACGGGAAGGTCGCTTCTAACAGATGGTTGATATGGAGCAGAAACAAAGTTGGTTACAACCATGTGAAACACCAGCGTTGATAACTGTTGATAGAGGGAGACTCCGTAAATCACCACATGGAGTGATATATCCAAGAGAAAACTCGATAATAAACGACAAAGTTTGGGGTGACAAACCATTTGACGGAAATTTCCGAAGGACTTTGTGCCAGATTCGGTCAAATGCTTTGGAGATATCCTATGAATCCAACGCTATATTTTTAAATGAATGTCTGACATTGTATGATTGCAGTTTATTCCTGGCTTCAACATATTCTGTTCTGGTTTCCAGACATGGGTTCTCTGCCAATGACGGTATGTTGTTTGTTTTGAAGCGACTAGAACAGATTTGATCAAACAATGATACACTTGATGATGGTGATTAGTTGGTATGAGATATGGGATATTTCCAAAATAAAGATCTCCACAATCTCTTCAGTACATTTCAAAGGATCTTCAGGTTCAAAACATACTGTACTCTAAGGATATTAGGAGAAAATATGAGAAGACCGTTCCAGACCGCTGAATTGTAATGCCAAACTGTGAGCGGAGATGTTGGTTTGGTTCATAGAGTGATCTAGGGATACGTCGTGGAGACGACTGTATGGTAGGGTTTTCCAATGTTGCAGGGACTTTTACTTCGTAGGGATTTTCATAATATTCATATATTTGCATAATAATAGCTGAACTCAGGGATCCGTGCGGGTTAATTGATTAACTGCTTCAGCGTCTTGTCTGAAAACTTGAGCCAAGCGGAGTGGTACTGATGGTTAATTTCAGCTGATGAATAGTTCAGCTGGAGCGAGATCAAGTTTCAGAGAAACAAATTCAAAAGAGTCTCCGTGAACTGTTTCATTTGGTGATAAATAAGAGACAACAGATAATTTTTTCAATTTTTGGTCATCAAGCTTGAACTTTTACGAGAAATTCTTGTGGTTCTAGATTTTTCTTTTGGTGGCATGAGAGATCATTTTATGGAATAGAGACAGGTACAGAGCTTATAGGTTGTGTTGGTGGATGTTGACCGGCTTCTCAGTTAAGGTCATTAAGCCTGATTTGTCTCTCTGTAGGTGATAATGGACATCGTTTATGTTTATGCTCAGACCTCGGATGTTATATACCTTCAAGCCCATATTTTTCAATGTAACGGGGACAAAATTCGTCCGCAATGTATATCTTTCAGTTGCTGTGTCGTTCCCTTTAATATTAAACCAACTCAAGCCATTCTCATACATAAAAACAAGAGAATAGTTCAATACCGTTTCTAAATGACATTGTCTAGCGGTTCCTCTGCAATTTTAGACTTAAATTTTACTAGCGTTCGGCACTTTCCTGGATAAAACCTACTCAAAGTGTGAAAAATAATTTTGCAAAACCTGCAGAAGAGGTATAGGATTCGCGTCGGTGAATAGAATATGAGATACAAAATAAGTGACTGGTTAATTCCTGGTTTTGTAGAGTTAAATGAGAGAAGTAATGTACTTACTTGACTTTTACTCAATGTTGTGTCTGTCCAATACAGAACCACTGATGTTGTACTCAATACATGTGCTTTCAATCCTATGGGAGGTGTTAGTGGTTGTTGAGGTTCTGGAGGAGGCTCGTCTTGGGTTCGTAATGTTTGATAAACTGGAGGTCCTTCACCCATTTGGTTGCTAGCTCTGAGACTTAGAACATATTCACAGTTGGGTTCTGAAACACAACAAGAGCGATTTAAACAATTTCCCATCAACTTTGATGTACATACCTAAACGATCTATGGTGTAGCTCCTGCTCTTTTCATCTAGTTCATGTTCAAATACGTTGGGAATTCCCTTTCCCCAACCAAGAATGTAATTCCTGATTTTTATGTTTTGGTTTTTTGGAGGAGTCCATGTTACATATAATTTATCGGACACAGGAAGAACTGGAACGAAAACATTTTTCCATTATTTTTGATTTATCTTGAAAACTTTTTGTCATAATTTTTTGTTAAAACGGTATATTATACATCACGTCAATTTAATGTTTTTTTGTTTTGGCTCAGTAATATAATATATATTATATTAGAGTTTAATTCTTAAACAGATGTTTTTGAGAGGGTTATCAACTAAATTACGTTTTGAGATGTAATTCCTTGAATACCTATTATTAGTCCAGGCTGTGAACTGGGATTTAGGCTATAATAAAAAAAAACATGTAAGTTCGAATCAACATTTTTTTTTGCATTAGCTTCAGGAGGTTCTCAGGATCATTCATACACCTTAAAACCTCTCGGGAACCCCAACCTCACCCATTGGGAACGAAAATGGCCCGAAATCTCCAAGTCTTGAATTGTATTTTCTACAAAAAAAGGTATTTTGGCATTTCGAGTGCACCTAGGTTTTTTTTTGGGTCGCTGAACACGAATCCATAGCCGGGTTTACTTGCAATCCATCGTAGGGGTGGTCAAAACGACAAAATTGGCCAATTTCGCACCCCTAACGTGTTTTAGGCATTTCGAATGCAACAAGGAGGTTTTTTGGATCGCTGAATACGATTCCGAAGCCAGATTTACTCGAATATCATCGTAGGGGTGGGAAATTTACAAAACTGGCTAATTTGACCCTCTTATAAATTTCTATTATTTTTGCATTTTAAAATTACTTCGGAGTAAATCTGGCTTCGGAATCGTATTAAGCGACCCAAAAAAAACCCTAGGTGCACTAGAAATGTCAAAATACCTTTTTTTGTAGAAAATACAATTCAAGACTTGGAGATTTTGGGCCATTTTCGCCCCCAATGGGTGGGGTTGGGGTTCGCAAGAGGTTTTAAGGTGTATGAATGATCCTGAGAACCTCCTGAAGCTAATGCAAAAAAAAAAAAACTTACATGTTTTTTTTTTTATTTTCCGGTTCATAGCCTGGACTATATAGTGGAGATACATGTGAGTTAATGCTTACAAATGACCTACAATCACACATGCAAGATATTACAAGGAGACTAAGTGGTTCTAGAATTGACAATATCTTTAGTAATCATTGGGTTTGTGATGCAAATTGTACTGTCCTAGAGATTGGTATTCATGACCACGATTATCAGATATATCAAGATAATGTAAATCGGTTCTTATTATCTATTGAAGGGTGAAAACTGTGAGTGTGCAAAGATGGAATTGAATATCAATGCCCAGTATAATCATTCCGTCAATCAATCAATTATTATTTTGAACGTTTGCAATGGTGAAGAAAACCATTGGAACTGGACATAATGCACACTGTGCAAGGAATTAAGTTAACTCAAATAATGGATCTTCATGACCAAAATGATAAGAAATGAAGCTAGATACCAAGAAAGACCGTGGGCCAGAATTATGTTGATTGTTTCCAATGGTAAAGAAAACCATTGGAACTAGACATAATGCACCTTGTGCAAGGAATTGAATCAACTCAAATAATGGATCTTCATGACCAAAATGATAAGAAATGAAGTTAGATACCAAGAAAGACCGTGGGTCAGACGACATTTTACTTCCATTTTTATTAGGTTTTCTACAAATATTCTAATAAAACCGTTTCATTTGCTCTTCAACAAATCAATCAGGGGGATATAATAAACTATAAAAGAGTTCACACAGGATACACTATAGCACTATACATAAGAAACAATCAGCCTTATCCACAAAAAATACTGTTGAAGCTCAGGTTAAATGAATCAGAATTCGAAATGTGCCTGTTTAAATACTATTTGCAATTAAAAAGGCAAAAAATGAATTAACCTCACAGCTGAAGATAATTCTGAATTCATTAAATTGATTTTTCCCTTATACATTTCCATCCCTTCTAAATTACCTATATATTTGTCATCAAAGTGTTTCATATAGTGATGTGACCCGTATTTAAAACAAGTTCGAGTAAAGTTGATTTTTCATCATTATTTTTCTTTATGTGGGAAAAATGTTCGTTTCAGTGGAAGGTTGAATAAACAATTCCAATTCATAAATCTAGCAAAAAAAACCTGAAATTAAAAATTATAGGCCAATCTCCATTATACACATATTTTGAAAATTCATGGAGGCCATACTTACAGATTGTTTATTCAAAAAAGTTAAAAATTATATATAGGTGAGCACCAGCATGTTTTTTTTAAAGCTGATTTTCCTCATGAAACATGTTTCCTTTTTTAATCTTTATTTCCGTTAGTTTGGATGAGATAACACAGGTTGACCCAGACAAATTAGTTCACAAATTAACAAAAGGATAATTTTACTTTGATAATTGAAGTCCCTGCCTTACTATGGATAGATTTCATATTTATTATCTCAATCACTTACCGTTCAACGGGCCTGGAATGTCAGGTACAACACCCTCATCAAGAACGTTTTCATAAGTTTCGACATCTATCCATTCCGTAGGTGGACTGGTTCCATTGTCATTTATGGCCCACAATCTGATTTGATAAGGCGTTTCCTTCTCTAAATCTGTGAATTGATACATTCTTGCTGTTGCCAGTGTTGTAACAGTGTTAGCTTTTCTTGTTCCATGTTTCTTTAATCGTATTTTATATCCGGTTATAATGCCATTTTGATGCTCCGCTGGAGGTGGTTGCCATCTTACCGTCAAACTCTAAACATTTATAACATTAAGATCAATATTGCAAATAATTTCATTATTTTTAATTCAAATGCATTCATTCAAATCAAGAGTGGTTAACTCAGAAAGCTTTTCTGCAGCAAATATAAGAGCAGTTTCATAAGCCGTATCTATTGGAACCTGGTATTTAACAATGTCTGAGTTGAGGTAGTCTATACTTAAATCTAAAGCTCTCGAGGCTTCTAAACCGTTCTAAGATTGATGAGAGTAAGATACATCCAAAAGTTGAATAGTTATTACTCGATGGTCAGGAAGTATCATGACCCTATACTCCCTGACTTTTTCGTAGTTTCCTGAATGGTCGGAGCTAGTTCATTATCCAGATCGCATGAGTTCCAAATCAGACTGTTGCGGGGCTGCAGCACTTAGTATTTTTTATTCTAGCAGCTTTATAATAACTTTCACCACCCGCGAATTGATTGACGCAAGCGAGCTGCTTCTTTGTACCAAGACCGACATCAAGCAAAAGCTGCGTAGAAAAAGCGTCCACATTGAGGGCGACAAATAGTGATTCAGTCTTCTTCGGAGCTGCTTGGTCAGCAATGGAAAGTGCAAGGTTTACCTAATCCCTAATATTCCGTCTACTTTGTTCTTATTTGATTTGGTTTTGATTGTTTTATAGCGGGCTTTGAAGTTTTGCGAACTTGTGTATTGCACATTTTATTGTGCATTATTTTTTTTGTGTTATTTAGTTCGGGCGTCTAACGCCTGATATTATTATAGCCAATGTGGTGAAAGTAACAACACATCCTATTAACAATAACGCGTATAAAGAAGTATCCTGGGTTTGTGGATGTGAATTTTGCAATGCATAATTTTGTCTTTTGCTTGGCGATGAACCTTTCTGACGCGTAAAAGAGACAATCAAGTGGGTGTATTTAAAGACATTCTTTAAACAACAGTCTTATGATAAATATACTTAATTTGACTAAGAACCTTAGGCAGTAAATACTGCAATGCGATTAGACCTATCATTATCGCCAGTCAATAAGAAAAACGAGACCGAAAAAATCGTTATGTTGAAAATAATTGACTGCATGAAATTTGGTGATGCATTTGCATGAAATCGCTCTACGAGGACACGATGAATCAGACGTCCATTAATGGCAAATACCATATTGTGAACAACTCCGGATTTAAAGCTACTTTCAAACTATCCGAAATGAATTGCTTGAATATATGTAGTAGTTTGTCATGAGGAAATTACAAAATATGATTCTGAAACGATTTCAAAGTGCATATTAAAGGAAATTCGTCCATTTCTTAAACTTGAACAAATTATAGCTCAACGCTATTATGGTGCAGCAATTAAGAGCGTGAGAATAAATGGAATTCAAGCTAAAATTGAACAAATTTATTGTGATGCGCGTTTTGTGTACTATGCTATTCACATCGTTTTGACCTCTTTATGACACAACACAAAGCAAATCTGGGAGAATATTTTTTTAACTCTGCACTTAGCGAACGTTTTGAAGAAAGGTGCGCTTTTAAAATATTTGCTAGACTTTTTGGTTCACATTTTTCCACAAAGTTATAACCCATCTGAAGATTTTGTATCAACAAATTCAATCTCCTCAATCAAACTCAGTGTTGATCAAAGAAGCAATTGATACCTGCGTGTTGTTCAAAAAGTACGGAGTGAAGTAGATGAAATTTTAACTTTGCTGGTGTTTTCAAGAAACTGATTCGTTGCTTATGCTAAGGAGTGGTTTGAAACTGGAACTATTTGCCTTGGCATAATTAGTAGATAATGCCGAATTTAAAGAAAATTCAAACAATTTTCCTGGAATACAATTAAATACTGCCATGAAAACGTATCTACAACTAATAAAAAATAAGTTGAGGAATTAACAATTTTGTACGATCGGGATGTTTTACACAACTTTGATGGACTTTTGTTTCTTTCGGAATTTATTTTAAGGAATTATATACAAGACACTTTCAATTAATCGGCAAAACTGTTAAAAATTATTATCACAACACCTGTCTTCTGCTACTTTTGTTGTTCCTCTTCGTGATATAAACATTTTTTAGGAAACATCATGTACGCGTTAGCAATGCTGTCAATCTAAAAAGACGTGATTGCAAATATGAAAGATTTCAAGTCTAAAGTGACTGAAAAATTTGCCAGTGAAAAAAATTGCCGAATGGACTTTATTTTGGGCCATTAATAACCAAATATTCTCAATCTTCAACCCTTCTTTAAATGAAATATTTTATCGGAGAATTCTCTAATTTTACTAATCCTAATTTTTAGAAGCATTTACATTTAAAAGTCTTAAAAGTCTAATGAAACTAGGTAACCTTCCTCATCAGCAGGTCATGCCCCATATCATCCACTCGATATCCTCGGACGGAGGAACATTCGTTGTACAAAACGGAGCTTCACCTTCAAAGATGGATACATGTGTAAAAGCCTGAGAATCTATGGATATTCTGATTGCCAAATTGGGATACTCAGTTTAATATCATTCGCATCTCTCTAGAGGTAAATAAGTGAATGTTATGAGAGAAACTCTAATTGGACGACTTTCTGCAGGAAGGAACCGATCGATAATAAATTTTATCAATCTCTGATTTTAACATCACTACGTAGAATAAACTGTAATCTTTCCTGCAAAAAAAGAACCAACCCACCTAATGTAAGTCAGATACGTTTCCTGCAGAAGAGATCCATGTGGTTAGGCCACAACCGCCGATGCAGGTTGAACATTGAATTCAGTATATCAACAGTTATTTCGCTACCCACTAGTGGCCACATTTGCTAGGCGCGCAACTTCGATATCGAAGTAGCGAGGGTATCTCCAGATCCTTCTCAGAAAATATATTGGAAATGATTTATAAAACGCTAATCAAAGACTTTGAAGTATACTCTATGTTACATTGAAATTTTATCCAAATAATCTATATAATGTATTTCACAACTTGTATGTTTCATACTGGCACCTTGTTTTATACTGACACTTACTGTCACACTATCAAAATGTACCACAGAGTCAAGAAGTCTAATCTCCTTGCACATAATAGACATAAAATAGATCGTGACGTCACATGAATCTTAAAATGAGAATATCGGATACTTCTGCAAGTTAAATTAAATATATAAGTGTGATTTATATTTATAACCAGAAAAACACGGTTGTCCTTATGGTTCAATAAAATACCATAATTCCCTTTGAAAAATGAAGATGGATACCACTCGACACGGGGCTACGGCGCCCGAAAACAATACATTTCCTATTTTCACCACTTTAAAGAGATCTGCAAAATCTCAAATCCATACGGCCAATAGGAATGGCGCAATAATCTCCACATCATGTCAAAAATAGTTTAGATCGATTCAGAAATGCTCAAAACGAATATATCCACGAAAATCAGGAATTTTTCGCCCCGATTATAATAGTACTATATACTACATATAGTATGGGAAATAAAAATAACAGTTGTATAATGAAACATACCGTGCTTGCTGGTTCAATTGTAACATTGAAAGGAGCTTCTGAAGGAATATCACCAAAGGTTCTAATTATCTTCTCATCAGTTGCTGCTCCAGGACCATTTTGATTTACAGCTACAATCCATATGTTATATTCTGTATATTCCGATAGATTTGTGAAATCATATTGCAGATTTTTTGTTTCAATATGGTGCTCAATGGAAGATCGGGTCTAGAACAAAACATACAACAATGAAAGTTTGAAATGACTTGGTTAAAAACCCAATAAATTCTCATGTAAAATGGCAAAATTTTCTATTACTCGTTTATCACACCAAATGAAGATCCTAACATTCTTCTTTATAGGGTGGGAAAGAGGACTGGTGCAGTTTTTTCAAAATCTCATCTTTTGTGTTCAAAATTTCATGAAGACCAGAATAAAAGTGTAGATTGCATAAAATACAAACAAATATTCTTCGTTCTATATTATATTTTCTGATTTATATTCTTGAACTATTCGTAGATTATATTTTATTGGTTTTCTTAGTATTTCTGTAGTTTTAATTGGATTTTGAAACACAAGTCGGCTGCAGACATATTTCATTAATGGTAATCATCTATCCTATTCTAAATTACATGGAAATACTAATTCACATAGCAATGTGTGATAAAGATGGAAATAAACTGTTGAAAAGGTCTAAAGAACATTTGTGATAAATCAATATTACCTTTTTTAAATACAGGTCACACAGGAATAAGCGAAAAAGGAATGTAACGAATTCAGATTTATTTCCAGCTGGAGGTAATAATCCCTTATATATCCATTAACTCCAAATAGTATTTAAACGTTTTGATTTCTAATTAGTTTACTATGATAACTACCAGGTAGCTGAAAGGTCCTCAGTACTTTGACAGTATATTTAGATGTTAAGGCTGATTGTTTCTTATTTAAAGGGGAGATTAATTTATTTTAGGTTGGTAATGAATTTAACGCGCTTCATCTTCTAACCCTTTGTAGTAATGGCTAAAACATAATGCGCATGATACAACTTACTCAATTAAGCTTGTTTTCACATTATTTCAGTTGGTTTCTTACTATTCTCGATAAAATAGCGCATCGCTCAAGTTTCCTAGCGGATAAAGTATTATCTGGATTACTTTCTCATCCGTTCTCCAGCCTTCTTTTATTTATTACGCAATAGCTTAATGCCACTTGATTGAGTTGAAGCAATGGTAAGTTAGTCAATTTTGGCGTCAAATTGTACAATCGTTTTGTTTGGGTTGTTTGAAACGGTGATTTTCTATGGGTTGTTCCTTATTTCCATGTAATGTTGTAGGTTATACAAAAAAAAGTATTCAGAACTCACCTCCATGTAATATACTGTATATCGTTCTATTACTCCAATAGGAATTTCTGGAACTCCCCAACTAACATGAATAGATTTTGAACCAGTAGCGTAAGCTTCAAAATGCATAGGTGCACTAGGTACATGCTCCTCAGCTTGTGTTGTTACAGTTAATTCTTCCGATGGTATTCCCGCTTCTTTATTATTGAAAGCAACCACTCTTAAGTGGTATACCCTACCAGGTATAAGACCACCAATATTAATTTCCTCTAATTTCGATCGACTAGTATTTTGAATCCGTTCCCTGTAAAGTTTCAGAAAATGATAAACGTTCGGTTAAACTTGGGGATTATTATATTATGAATAATTTATTAAAATTCAAAATATGGTTACAATGAATTTCCAGTTTATATATACACTTGTCTACATCATCTATTGAAAATTTTCAATAATCCTGATGCAGAAGCAATATGTATCTTTGAGTTATTATAGAAAAACCTGAATCTAAAATTTGATTGGGGTATATATCCAGAGATTACAAGGCAAAACGTTATTAGAGAATAATTCTTAAAATAAAATCAACCTTCAGATGATGTATCGACATGTCAATGATGTTTAAGCTTTACATCTTGGGTATTGATCAATTTTGTTTTTGATAAGAATGATGTAATTATTTAATTTTTGGTTTTTCAAATAACCCAATTTATATATAAAATCTCGAGAAATAGGTCACACTAACACATGTGTTTAGTATTTTCGTCTTAACGTACGTTTCGGTTTCACCATCATCAAAAGACGTATCAAAATAATCAGTCTAAAACGGGATTTCTTAAAGCTAATTGTATCAAGCACAAAGCATTTTTATACCATTGATTTAAATTAAAAATGCCTACGCCGCCGTAACGAATAAAACGTAAAGAGTAATCGAAATTCTAACACATTAATGTTGTAAGTATATTAATATGTATCAAGAAGCCACTGCAAAGCCATCATTAAATAGTGATAGAAATTATCCCATGAATTGTGAGAATAAGACTGACAAACAACTCTAATACGCTCAAGCATCCATTATCAAACCAGATGTTAAAGATTTATGCGGTAATAGGAAAAGGTTGTCAAACCTTACTAGAAATTTTTATTTTTTCAGCATTCTGCCCAAAATATACTTTCAACATTATAAAATCTTTCGTAGGAGTTTACAAGGGTTAAATTATTTAAATTTGTATAGATTTGACTCGGTGATTGAACGTTGAATCATCTCCATGATAGATCTTTTATAATAATTGGTTTCTTTAGCTAAAATATTAGCGTTTTCGTAATCGAACTGATATGGTTATAATCAAAACAATGTTTAGCAAGGGCGGTGGAATTTTCTAAGTCTTTGCTTTTAGTACTATACTTATGACCTATTCTTTTTTGGAATTATTGTTTAGAGATTCCTGTATAAGTTCCATCGCAATTTAAACAATTTAATGACTTGATACAATTAAGTTTTAAGAAATCCCGTTTTAGGCAGTGACTATTTTCGATACGGCTTCTGATGACGGTAGCGAGATCGAAACGTACATAAATTCGAAAATAGTAAACGTATGTGTTAGTGCGACCTATTTCCCGAGAACTTATATATAATTCATAACTCATGTTCTTAAATTATAGAAAACTGAAATTTCTAGAGAAAATATAGAATTTGCTTCAAAATCAAACACCTTATCCAGAAAATACGTGACAAGTTCGTCTTACAAATCGATAGTATCATCAAAATACCTGACGCATGGAAATTAGTTTTTTCCATTTCCATAAATATCAACGACAGTAAATCAATTCGAATGCATGCAAATTTCTACCATGACAATAACAAAATAATATTATATTCAAATTAAATATACAGTTAAATTCTATCAGTGTCCCGATGTGGCAAGTGTGAATAATTATTAGCGAATCTCTTACCTGTTCGTTGCGTAACGAAGTATGTATACACATATAATTCAATTTACTTTGTAGGTGTCTTTTTAGATACACCTCTCAAACTGTACAGATAAACAAGCCCGGCGATCAATGTCTGGAGTGTATGGAGCAGTATGAGATGTATGGAATACAATATTGTTAAATATACAGGGTGACAGAAAAAAGTACCGTGCATAGTGTCAGGCGATAGATGACACTAAAATAAGAAAAAAGTTCCTATGAACGTAGGTCCTCAACGCCTTCGTTCAAAAGATACAGGGTGTTGAATTTTAATTTTTTGTTTGGTTTTTTTTAAATATTTTTGGATGAACATGTGATAATCGGACGAAATTCAGTATACAGGTTTTTTTATCACGCTGAATTCAAATATGATCTTAGTTTTCTGATTACTGATAGGAGGCGCCACATACAGGGTTCCATCTCCTTGAATCGGTCCTAACATTTTTACCTCACACTGTATGTCAATATCAACTAGCAAAATTTGTTTTCTCATCTTTTATGCTTAAGAAAGATATACCTTGTCTAAGTCGCTAGAAGCA
This sequence comes from Endomychus coccineus, assembly GCA_958510875.1. NCBI lineage: Eukaryota > Metazoa > Arthropoda > Insecta > Coleoptera > Endomychidae > Endomychus > Endomychus coccineus. The sequence goes on from OY294068.1 coordinate 91,942,595, forward strand.
ATGGTTTCCGGTAAAAATACATCTAAAGCCGACAATGCACGAAAATTACTCAAAAGCGCAAAAGTAACTTATTTGCAAACACAATGTTATAATACTTCAATAATTAAATTTTAATATGAAAAATAATGATCAATCAAAACAAAACATTAAGTTTTTAAAAGATGTCCAAATTGTTGCCCTTGTACTTCAATACATTTTACCATTCGTAAAACAGTTTCTCCGTTTCGCAGAGTGCGACGAAAAAACAAATGAATTCTATGACACTTGCCACACTAATGTAATAATTGTTAGAGGTATTTTGTGTTGTTGCCTAAGTTTTTCATTGATTTTTTTATTGATTTTTCAAAATTGCTTCACTACACTTTTGAAGAATACAGGGACATGATTATGTGTTACGGCGACGCTAGATCGAATTCTTTCGAAGCTCAACGTATCTATCGAGAAAGATATCCATTACGGCAGATTCCTAATGCTAAAACATTTATTGGCGTGCATAGGCGTTTGGGAGAAGATGGCTGTTTTAAAAAACCAAAAGTTAATAGTGGGGTTTCCAGAAGTCGTCGCACTCTGCGAAACGAAGAAACTGTTTTACGAATGGTGGAAAATAATCCGAGAACAAGCACCAGGAAAACAAGTTCAGCGGTACGAAACGTTAACCGTGAATCAGTAAGACACATTTTCAATGAACAACTTCGCCGCACATATCATTTCCAAAAAATTCATTCACTATTGGAACATGACTTTTTTCCTCGTGCACAATTTTGCGAATGGTTGCAAAATCAAATACAACATAGCGTTTCATCAATATTGTTTACTGACGAAGCTGGTTTTAGCCGTGATGGTATTCTGAACCTACATAACATGCACCATTGGAGTGATGAAAATCCTCATCAAACCGTAATTCGAAGTCACCAATATGGGTTTTCTATTAATGTGTGGGCAGGTATAGTGGACAATTACTCAATTGGCCCATTTCGATTGCCCAATCGATTGACAGGTGCACTGTATCGAAATTTCTTGGAGAACGATTTAAACACATTATTAGAGGATGTCCCATTGGCCATTATTGGAAGAATGTATTACATGCATGATGGGGCGCCAGCTCACTTTTCTCAAGTGGCAAGGGAATATTTGGACAGGAGATTTGGAAATAGATGGATTGGTTCGAGGGGGGCCTGTACCCAGGCCAGCTCGTAGTCCCGACCTTAATCCCCTAGATTATTCATTTTGGGGATTTATGAAAAATTATGTTTATGCTGTGGAAATACATAATGGAGAACAATTATGGCTAAGAATTATGGAATCGGCAGATAGATTCCCTAATAACCCAGGAATATTTCGAAGATGCCGTCAATCATTAACAAGAAGAATGATAAAATGTATTGAAGTACAAGGGCAACAATTTGAACATCTTTTAAAAACTTAATGTTTTGTTTTGATTGATCATTATTTTTCATATTAAAATTTAATTATTGAAGTATTATAACATTGTATTTGCAAATAAGTTACTTTTGCGCTTTTGAATAATTTTCGTGCATTGTCGGCTTTAGATGCATTTTTACCGGAAACCATTGCTTCTAGCGACTTAGACAATGTATACCTTTCTTAAGCATAAAAGATGGGAAAACAAATTTTTGATATTGACATACAGTGTGAGGCAAAAAAGGAAGGAACGATTCAAAGGAGATGGAACCCTGTCTGTGGCGCCTCCTATCAGTAATCAAAAAACTAAAGTCATATTTGAATTCAGCGTGATAAAAAACCCCTGTATACTAAATTTCGTCCGATTATCACATGTTTATCCAAAAATATTAAAAAAAAACCAAACAAAAAATTAAAATTCAACACACCCTGTATCTTTTGAACGAAGTCGTTGAGGACCTACGTTCATAGGAACTTTTTTTCTTATTTCAGTGTCATCTATCGCCTGACACTATGTGCGGTACTTTTTTCTATGTCACCCTGTATAAGACCCTTTATTTAGATGCGATTAATAATATTCGTGTAATTATTTGTAAATTTTGAATAATTTGTCACGACCAATATTAAATGGTGAATTATGGGATTCATATTTGAAATTCGGGCAAAAATTGGCAGGAGTGGACGTATAATACTATAATTTGACACCCGTTTAAAGCGCAACGGCCGAAGGAATATAATTTTTTTTATATTTTTATATGATTTAGACTTGTCATGCACAAGTATGTAATAAGATGTTTACAACTTTTTTACACAAAAATGAATAACAAAATTGCGGAGTAGAACAAAGAAGTTGTTGAGCCTGCAACACAAGGTGAAAGAATGGTCACCTAACCTTACTTTGTGCGAAATAATATGTCAAAATATATTTACAAAAAATGGAAGGTTATGCAATAAATTAAAGTATATCAAGATCGTATATTAACGTGAAGTATTTATTTAATAATACCTCCCTCTCCTGCATAACATTTTCAACGGTTACTTTTTGCCCCAAAACATTTCCGGCTCTGGAAATAGCGAACTCATCGAAAGCGAATAGAGAAAAAAAGGAAGGATAAGGGCGTGTTTTCGCTGAACAATGCATAATACTTTCAGTCAGATATTTAATTAGAGGACCCACGTAGGAAGACAATGTTAGATATGAAATAATGAATTGAATTTAATTATTTGTTTACATAAAAATTATTAACAGATCAAACTAAAACAAACAGCTCCTCTTCAACCACTCAAGTCGCAATAAATGTATCTTACTAGCAATTGCACAATGATAGACGATGAGACTGAATACAATCTCATATTTGGCACCCACGCCAAGACATTGAAACAACGATATACATTATCAACACAAAGATATTAACGTTTCGCAGTTTTCAAATGAATTTGTTAGACTCACTTGCCGAATTCGCCCATTGGTCGAAATAAATAATCAGTTCGCGATACGAGTACAGTCAAATAATCAGTTGTCGAAAATATGTTCTTTTTCGGAATTTGTTTCAGATTTACACATTTCGCGATCTGAGCAATCCGTAGTTGCTCAATGCAGAATTTTAATATACTAATATAGTATTCCCAAAAATAAATGAAAATTCAACAAAATAAGCTGCGAACAATGTAACAAACTAACCACGATAACGTTGCCGCTTGGAGTTTAAAAACAAAATATTAGAACGGAATGATCATTTGGGAATGATCATTTGTGGAAATATCTGTAGTTATGGCATTTGAGGAAAAGCGAATTGATCGGTTAACAGAGTGTGTAATTTACCTTACCCAAATGCCGAAATAGAATATATTTTCGGCAACCGATTATTTGACTATTGGGATTCACATAGTAAAGTACTGTTGCCTTGAGGTGCCCCTCCATTTATTGCCTTTAGTTCTGAGTATTCATTTTCTTGCTTAACTCTGTATGTATGCTGGGAGAAGTACGAGTAAGAGTTGTATATACTGCACCAGCAGGCATCTTTTTAATTGAATGATGAGGCCTTCATGCCAAACTTTATCGAATGCTTGCGTTATATCCAGAAAAATTGCTGAGCTTATTTTCTTTCCTTCCAGGCATTTCTGTATGACATTTGTTGTTCAACAAACAATAAAAAATTGCATGTGAAGAAATAGGTAGGTAAGGGCTTAGGTCTTATTCTAGATGACAAGCTAGAATTGAAAGAGCATGTCAAAATGAAAACCTAATATTGAAATGTAAAAAGACTCAGCTGTCACTCAAAAATAAAGTAATTGGCTACCAGGTAATGATTAAACCGGCCTCCACTGTGAATTTGTATAAAGGAAAGCAACTGCAACTGCCTGCTAGTATTCTAGAACCGAGTGGTGAGGAACATCGTGAACGCTCCCTTGATATGTGTAATTGTAACTATTCAAGTGGACTGTAATTATAGACTAGAAGAACATGATTACGCAAGTAACATAAATTTATTGGTTATGTATATTGGATTGTAGGGAAGTCTTCAGTTTAGATTACATGTGTTTGTTCGATGGATCCGTTCACACAACAGCATTATACCCATCATACAGTTATGAGTAGTTGCCAGACGTATTTCTGAACAGTATGTTCCCGATCTTCATCGGGAATACCAGGCGAGGACAGTCAAAGAAGAAATTAAGAAGGTTGACAGGAAGCATGAAGATAGGCTCCATGAAAATACAAGCGTTGAACCTTTAGAACTTGTGTAATTGTGTAGTTATCAGTGATGTGGGCATAGATTTATTAGAAACTGGGATGAACCTTGAGATAATTTCGAAAGAAATAAATGTAAATACAAAGAAAGATTTGGTAAATTAATTTTTGTGAATGGAATTTGCCTTCACTGCATGAAGCATTTGCAATCCAAAATTTTTGGATTTTCATTTTCAAACATATGAAATATTTGGGTTGTAGTCACTGACAATGAATTTATATTGGTAATGACACAATTTATATTGATAAGGATATAATTGGTGCTCGATTTGAAGAATTAATATTTGTAAATGCAATTTGCCTTCACTGCATGTAGCATTTTCATTACAAAATATTTGGATTTTCATGTTCAAACGCATGAAATATTTGGGTTGTGGTCACTGACTGAATTTATATTGATAATGATATAATTGATGCTCAATGGTTACTCGTGGTCACTGAATGAATTTATATTGATAATCACATAATGATTCTAGAAATCATTGATATCTCAAGTAATGAATGTTATTGAATGATATTAATCAATAAAAAATAAAATAATAATCATTTCCTAAAATGCAAAATTCGAACTGAACACCTGAGTTGATTTCCTAATACATTTGGAAGAAATATGGAAAGAAGTTGCTTACCTTTCACTACCTTCTTGACGATAATAAACAGAATATGCTTCAATATTCTCTGTGTTGTCACTAGGAGGTTTCCAGCTCAATATAATAAATCGAGCTTTTATAACAGGTGCTTTCAAATCTTGAGGGGGACCGATAGTAGCTCCATCTCCCGCTGTTTTCGACTGTATGTGGTATCCTGCAAAGGTTTTAGGGGAGGCAGAGGAATAAGCAGTCTGAATATCGCCTAAATTATTAGTCCTATCGTTAGATTCACTACTTTTCAAAGAAGTAAAAGCACTATGAGGATCATAAATATGTGATCTTTCGGTAATATCTGGTGAATCCTGCTCCATCCTACTATTATCTCTATTCAGTACATGACCAAAATCTACATTACCTAATTTGGCAGACTTTTCAGATTTTAAACTAGAAAAAATCGCAATAGACTGTGTTTTGTTTAGTAAAGGCGAGTTATCTGTAGAAAGAACTTTCTTTGGGTAAAATTTACTTTTGAGTTTTTTATTGTCTGCATCGGGTTTTATTATGTTAGTCAATAAAAATACATGCATTTGGAATAAGCATGCAATGGTAATATAAAATCCAAAACCAAACATTAGCAATAGGTCAAACAAATAATATCAGATGCAAGGTAGGACAAGGTAGAAGGAAGGGAAACAAATAAAAATTGAAAAATTAATAAGATGGTAGAATAATAAAATCTTGAAATCATAATATTGGTGATGCAAATGAAATTCCTAAAATAATATTTCCTTATGAAAAAGTAAGTGTTTTCAATTGATTGAATTAAATAAATAGTGTAGCTTTATAAATAGGTAAAACATACTTCATAAAATGGAAGGCACCACAAAGAAGTTTTAGTTACTGATACTCATTGTTTCAATACGCACATCAAGAGCTTCACGACAAGTCTGTTAGTTACTTCTATCTATACAATATTGAAAAACGTTATATGTGTTTGTATGCAAATAATGTGACTCACAGATAATCAATTGAAATAATATAAAACTAACGATTTTCAATACATTGTTTTGTCAGTTTATTGAAGACTCAACTGAATGACAATAAGATTGAAATTTAATTCAATTCCTTATTAGTATTGACTTCAATGTTGAGACCACTCATTGGATAACTTGTTCAACTCATTAATGGTCATCTATTATAGAAATAAAATTCTATTTTTAGCACACCGAGACACCTTTCAATTGGGTTACTGGTTCTAATTTCGGATTCGTTGAAGAAATGTTAGGCTGGGGTCTGTGGGTTTCCTAAGGGTTGATAAGGTAAGATTTCACACGTTCAAAAGGTCATTATTAAATTGTGCCCAGGGCCCCCTAATTTCTTAACAATGGTGAGAAAATCCAGGCCAGAGGCAAACTATATTGCAAATTTGTAATTCAGAATCACATTACAGCCTGTACATTTAACAACTTTCGATTACAATATAGCTCAGCATTAACATCACCTGGTGATTGTATTGCTTCCAATACACCTTGGGAATCGTTTGATGTTGAAAAATCCCTGATTTACTATTTATTTATTGCCAACAATGATTTGAAAGTTTTCAATAGAGCCCCGACTAACTAAAAAATGTATGTCCAGAAAATCGTGTGGCGGTTACATCACGTGACCCCAAGTTTTGCATAGCGAATTGATGAAAGTATAACATGCCCAGAAAGTCGTAGGACGGTCACATACATAACGTGGTCTGACGTTTCCGATAGGGTCTCAAATCAGCAAAAACACAACATGTTTAAAGTCGTGTGAGGGTCACAAATACCACGTAGCTCTAAGTGTACATAGCAAACTGGTGAAATCATAACATGTCGAAATGTTGAGAGGCGGTCGCACACATCAAGTGACGTGAAGTTCTTACTCACTTATTTCTATACTATGATCACATCACCAGATATTTTTCTTTAATATGAAAACGGCGAACCTGAGGAAATTTTCAAAACAATAATTACTTAAATAAACCCTAAATTTGGAACTCATTAAATATTTTATTCGCTGTCTTCACTTTGTCAATTTCGACATCCATCCAACTTCGAGTTGAACGAAACTTCTATTATTATACTTAGTTGGCCTATAGTCTAATCGTTGTATTCACGATAATTGTATAACTTTTTCATGAATAAAGATGATTAAATCGCTTATTGGACTCATTTCTCAACTTACCCCAATAGAAATAGTCCATAGTGAATAGCCAAAGGATGTAGCTAGATTTGCATCACCTGAATCAAGTAATAGTAGTAAAAATCTTACCAATTCTTAAAACTTTGACACTTGCAGCTGCCTGTATATTTCCAGCTGTATTTGAAGCAACACATTGTACTAATCCTGCGTCTGAAGAAATCAACCCCATTATTTTCAAGTTGTGCCTGAAAATTTGATGATCAATGTGAAGTAGTGTTATCTTTAGTTAATCATTACCCATTGACGATTTGATAATATTCATTATACGTAAGAGGTTCGCCATTTTTAAACCACTGGATTTTGGGTGTCGGTTTACCATGTACATTGCATTTGAGTTCAATGTCTTTATTTTGAGACTCAACAACATCTTCAGGCTCGACTAAGAATCGTGGAGGCACCTAACAAAAAATATATATGTTCTTACAAATAATATTCAAAGATTTATGATTTTTCAAATGAACACGGTGTCGCGCCATACCTTCAGTTAAAAAATGCTTCATTTATGATAAAGTGCAGATTTCCGATTACTTAGGTTATACAGTACTGTACTTTTTCGCATTTCTCGAAAGAGCAAAGTCACATACTCTGACATATTTGATTAAAACGCTGTTATGGAAATTGTTCAGTACAATATAGGATCTAATATACCACAAAATCATCTTCTGTAGATCTCCAACAGTAAAAAAGATTAGAAGATTTCAATGTCAAGGTATATTTTCCTTAAATCGCCTGTAGTAATTCTCTTTTGCGTTCCAGATCTACCGCAGATAAGTTGACACAGATCCCTGATAAGAATAGTTGTTATGCCAAAACGCTTGACTTATTCTTCAGTAACACAGATCCCTATGAAGTAAAATTTCGTGCAAAATTGGGAAACTGTTTGGCATTACCACTCGTCGACTGAGATGGTCTTTGCATGATTATCTCCAATTTTCCTAGGAAAAGCGTATATTTTAATACTGAAGACCCAACGCAAGCTGCCAAAGAGATTGTGGAGATTACCATGCTGGGAATGGAAACTTACATACCCCATACCAACAAATCGTCATCATCCGGTGAACCACGTTCAATAAAATCTGTTCTAGGGCTGTCGCTTCAAAACCAACAGCATACTTTCTACGATGGCACGGGTACCCATGCCTGGAGACCAGAACAGAATAATATGTAGAAGTCAGGATATCTGCAATCACACAATATACGTATCGAAAGAGGCATCTAACGCCTAAATGGTATCCGTTCGTTTTGGATCTTCTCCAAGACAATTGAAAGATATTTCACTTCCAGCACATTGCCTCTCCTAATCCAGATGATCGCGCACCGGCTACTACACCACAAGATAAAGGCCAACCTTTTTGCTGAATTGTTTGCAGCAAATTCTACGTAGGTCCCACACGAGAAGTGCCCTCTTTATATTGCTATCATCAATAGCCGATATATGCCCTAAAAAGGAAAGTGAACCCTTCCTAATAATTATAGACCCAATGCACTTCTATGTGTTCTCTAAAGTAATGAGAGTATATAGAGAGCGCCAGAATCATGAATGACCTGGAATGTGGCATTCATCAGAAGAGATCAACAAGAGACCTACTTGCTTATGTAACACAAATATGGCAGACCCAATTGAAAAATATGGGGAGATTTCAGCTGTAGCATTGAACCTCCAAAGCATTTGAAGCTTTCTTGAGAAACTTGTGGCATATGGTTTGCCGCCTCAACTATGTCTCAGACAGTCACTTCATGTGATGCTTGACGGAGCCTCCTCCGATACAATGTTCCACAGGGATATCTTGGCACCAACTTTGTTTCTGCTCCATATCAACGATCTGTTGGAAGTGGCCCCCCATCTCGTCCACAGCTTTGCAGATAATGCTACACTTCATATCGCTTTCTCATCTAGAGCACCTATATCATCTAATGAAGCCAGAAGAGCGAGACAGACAGGTCCACCCAATTAATGAAGATCTGGCAACGAATTTGAAATGGGGATCTAATAATCTAGTAGAGTTTAATGCAACCAAAACACAAGCTTGCGTCTTCTCCAGGAAGGCGGATCAGACAATCCCTAAAATAATGATGTCAAGTGCAAATATTTTTATTAAGTCCTCCATAACCATGCTCGGAATCACCACCAACAGCACACTCTCGTGGGACGATCATATGAGGTCCATTGCGAAAACCACTCCACAACTATAACTTCCAAACTTTCAAGAAAAATTCCAGTGCCTATCTCCTCTCCCAACATTCCACCGTTGGCTCATACGACGTTCTTCGCACATTATAGGTTTTTCTCTTGTGTATACATATAAAAAAAAGTTGATAACTTAGCTGGCGACATGCATTTAGATTACAAAACATTTTTGTTGTTTAATATTTTATGTTCAACAATTTTGAGATGAGCACAAAACAATCGGGACGAGGGATACAAAAAGAAGAACATAACCATCATGTCAAGTCAAGCAGTCATAAAAGAGCTGAGCTCAAACATACTTTAGATCAATGATGGTTCTCCACTGCTAAACTAAAGTAATCAACTCGGGGGTGTAGACCAGAATCACCATCCACTGGTTGAATGACATTTTTTTGATAATTTTATTTTATATAGATGAAACATCCTGACAAAACCTCTGTATCAATGTACAATTATAGTATGTTGAACGACTTTCACGGAAAGTGCATAAATATACAGGTTGCTCTAATTAAAATCAAAAATTTCAGTTATTTCACGTGTAAACGCATGTCCAATTCTAATCAGAATTCCTTCCCGATGTATGGCTTACTCGCCTCATCATGATCAATTAGTAATATCCTGTTACTATATTTATTATCGAAAGTACTTACTTGAACATCTATTGAAGCAGAAGCATCCTGACTATCTTCTCGGTTTTCAGCCCTACACTGATATGTGTCAGCATCGGTTTCTTGGATATTAGTTATCCTTAAAGAACTTGTAGATCCAATTAAACTATATCGAGAGTCTAAATAGCTGCAAATAAAATAATTTATAATGCTCTTCATGAGAAAGGAGAGAACATTTATTCACTCTAATTTTCAAAGGTATTTTGAACACATCGTTCGTCCATCAAACTTCAGAAGTGCTCTTAATAAAAAAAATAAATATTGTTATCCGATTTTTATTTCCTTCCAAGTCATAGTTTTATACCTTAACATTGTTTTAATCATAGCGTGCGTTATGTAATAATGTTCAGAAATATCACAATTGACCTCCAAACATTTGCTTCATGCTTTTCTTTAATATCGGCTGCAGTATTCAAAATACCTCGAATTAACGCATCCGGATTGTAGACTTTTACTTTGTATACATTATTTCTGAACCCGCGTGAGATCTCGAGATCTTGGAAGTCAACTGATAGGACCACAGCTACCAATTCAAAGCCTTAAACCTTTCCTTCAAATATTGCCTGACCTGACGATCGAAATGTGTAGGAGCTCGCGCCATCATGCTAATAATACATTTGCATTCTGATTTTTCGAGGAAATGTTCCTCTAAAATAAGAATGCATTAATTTTTCTAAATTGAAGGGGTCTATTAAATAGCTATCAACCATAACACACCACACTTTTATATATAATGAGAAATGGATCCACAAAATTTCGATTTTGCACCTCGAACGCAGATAGCCCGTTCTAGGCAGAACTCAACATAGTTTTTGTTCTGCAAGCACATTAGGACCATGTACTACCAGAACGTTAGATCAATAAAAAAAAATTGTAATAATAGCGTAACTTGAAAACAACTGAAAATCGGATGAAAATATATGAGTTTTTAAAAATTATTTTCATGTTGTGTAAGTACATTACACTCCTTGGTGCGTTCCTTGCTTTATATGAAAATAACAAAATCATAGCAACTTCTATTTGCATATTTTATATATTCGATACTTACTTCATATCTATGGGGAATCCATTTTTGAGCCAAATAATATTAGGTTTGGGATTTCCATTGGCAGCACAATCTAAAGATACATTTTGGCCTTCAATCACTACTGCTCCTCGCGGTTCAGCAATAAACGTCGGTGCCACAACCTGAGCTGCCCGGTCATGATCTTCATCCACCGTTAATACACCTTTGTTGCTTAATTTATACCTATTCAAACTCGATGCATTACACCTGAACGAAAAAATAGAAAATGAATAAAGGGCTTTAAATTCTTACAATGTTTGGTTGTAATGTACTTCAGTTTTCTCTTAGCATAACATTAGAAATTAAAGTTTCCTAGCCAACTAAAACACCTCATCTTAAACAATTTTCTTTAATTGAAGAATGCCATAATTATGTTATAATAATGAAATAGGAATTTTGATAAAGGTATTTCTGTTATCTTTTAAAATCATAATTTATGATATAAAATAAGGATGTCATGCTTTAAATACCCCTATAGTCCGGGAGCGCACCATATATTTTCCTCTAAAAAAATAATGGGAAATTCGTCATATAATAGCATTCACCTTTCTGTCAAAACCTCGCTCCTTTTTTTTTTTGAAAGTACATCAATCGCTTTTATGAACTCTTTTTTTATGAATCAATACAAGACAATAATTAAATGAACGACACGATAGCCGGTTGCTTAATGTCCTGGAATACTGGTGGCAACAGGTTTCAAAAATAACCAACTCGATTCAGTTACCTTAACTCGTCTAATTTATAGCAAAACTGCATTATTGACAATTTCAGTTTTGTCAAGTTTTATCGTCATTCTACAAGATGAAGAGGTGTTTTTCGTGTCGTCCGGCAATGTATTCAATTATGGCAAATTCAAGCAGGTGATACAAATATTCGACACAATTACCAATGTGAAGCAGAAATACCGAACAGATTTCGAATAATTTACTCGCGACAAAACTGTATTCATATAAAACAATTTGTCTACTAACATTATAATTTTCATTAACCGACAGCAGAAAATTGTTTTTTAAATTTAAAGGTTTGGTTTTCTTAAATTTGTAATGCCTGGCATTTGGAATATTGATATTTGCATTTCAATATTCCAAAATTGTAATTTTACATTTCAAAAACTTCTGAATTTAAGAATTTCCATAGCAAAAGTTTAGAATTTTTTTATTGTCAATGTTAAAATGTTCAAAATTTTTTTTTACATTTTTGTTCAAATGTCATGATTTTATGGTACTTAGTTTTTGCTTACAAAACATATTATGTCAATATGTTCATTGATTATCCCTGTCAATCAAAATTAATTTTTAGGCTAGGTTCGAGCCAAATTTGGCACCGACATTCTCTCAGTAGCCCCTAATTGATCTTTAGAGGATGCGAATTAATCGCCATTAGCTGTTTTTGAGGGCGGCCAACGGCTAATCTATTTATATAAAAGAGAAATACCACTGACTTGAAATTTTGCAGCTAGGTTTATATGACATAGACATCCGCTAATAGCGGATTTTTCGAAATCGAACCCCAATGGGAGCTTATATAATAATAAATAGTTTAGCTATTATAATATAAAGCGATATATCGTTCAAGGCTTATAATTTTCGAGATTTCAATTTGTTTAGAATAAATCTGTAATTTAAAATTTCAAAAACTTCTGAATTTAAGAATTTCCATAGCAAAAGTTTAGAATTTGTTTATTGTCAATGTTTCAATTTGTTTACAATAAATCTACTCGCCAAACATTCATGTATATAGTGTTTCAGATGCTATCTTCATGTTAAAAACATAATTATTACATATCTTTCTGAGCTATCAAATCATCGTACGCCGGGCTAAGAGCACTAACAACATATCCATTTTTTGTTCTTTAGAAATTATTAGACAAGCTCACGGTCGTATATACAGGTCTGGAAACTCTATTGTTTGACATGACTCTCTTACATGTCGCTAAACTCATAGTCCCTCGACTAATGCGCCACCCGTGACGTCTTTTGGTACTACGCGACAGTTGACGCTTAGCGAATTCACTTCTCACATAGGAAACAGCCTCGAGTTTCCAGACCTGTGTATACGACAGTGGACAACCTGCATACTAAATTTGGTTTGCGCACGCGAAACTGTAAATATCATTAAGTTTCAATTGAATTACATATTCCGATTATACATCAGGAACATTTCGTTCCTAATTTCCTATTTTATAATTAAAATATTCAACATTAGTTATGTTTCAAACATTAAAACGCGTCGACGTTGAAAATCATAATAATTCGAAAAATAAAGCTGTTCTTTAATATCTTATATTAATCATCACTTATTATTAAACAGTTGGATTTGGAATGTTTAATGTTTCAATTGCTCAAAAAATTGTCGAAGACTTTATTTCTACAGCCCCGATATCCAAGCCAAACATTTCCAGATCTATACTAAATTCAACCATTTTTTTTCCATTTCTCCTCACCGATAAGATCCTTGGTCTGAGTCTATGACTTCATCAATCTCAAGAGCACCTGATGGTAGGCTAGTCATACGAAGTTCATCAAGCTGGAAAGGTCTTTCATCTTTTAACCATCTTATCCTCGATGGTGGTGAAGCGCCTACTCTACAAGGAAAGTGAGCCTTTTGTCCTATAAATACGGTTATATCTCGCGGTTCTTCATAGAAGCCCGAGAGACCTAAAACAGATTTACATTTAGGTTTTCTCGTCTATTATAGTGTAAAAATGTCTAAAATCGACACATTGGCGCTTTTGAGATATTATGTAGGTAAGTATATCATCTGTTATATTTTAATGGTATACTTCAGACTAAGATCATTGTGTTTATTTAGTTGTTATTCCAAATATTTCAACAAGTTATAAGTAAATCAAATAATTCGAAAATATAAATAAAAATACTTACTAGCTGTATTCAGTTTTGCTGACCTACTGACTATGGAACCATTATCAGGCAGTGAAGCCTTACATTGATATATACCAGTTAAACCTTGCTCTTCTGTTACACTATTTATGTACAACGAACCGTTTGTAAGTTGAGATCTGGAAAATCAAGAACATATTATTTGCTATATGAATAATTTTATGAAAAAAATAAAATAAAAAACCACTGTTTCTTTTTGATCAGCCCACAACCGAATTTTGAATGCTGGCACGAAGATGATTGAACGTCTAAGGGCCGGTTTTACAAATACCTAATTATCCCCATAATAACTATACCAAGGATAAATTTATACCCTTCTTTATACCTGGTATAAAGCGCAAGCGTTTCACCACCGACAAATTATCCTCGGATAACTATCCCAAGGATAGAGTTGGCCACACACAATTATTCTTCGGGTGTTAGTAAGAAATACGAGTTACGCACATAGATATATAATCTCTATGATTACGCATGACATATGGACTGCCGTCTGTCATTTCGGGTCTGTGTAGCTAGTAACATAGTCAAAGTATACCAGGTCTGCCGGAGCCTCCCTTCTATCGTTTCTCGCGCTGGGTGACGTCACCCAGCTCCTACAATCACAGCCTTGCTCTCATCAGCTCGTTGCCGGCACGTAACAACATCATATTATGTCCTTGTCTATAACATTAAATAAACAAAATAAACGACCAATCAGATTGCACTAAAATTTTAAAAAGAGTAGAAGGGAGGCTCCGGCAGACCTGGTATACTTTGACTATGGCTAGTAACTTCACTGATTTCGCGCAACGTATTCGTTGTAATAATTTTACTACTGACGAAATGGAATGTTTATTAAGCTTAGTGGAATCCCACAAAGAAGTTGTAGGTAAGTTACAATAAAATGTAATGTAGGTAGGTTCACGGTATTGCTATGTTATATAATTACAGAATGTAAAAAACCGGATGCAGTAACGAATGGGGAGAAAGACAAGGACTGGGAAAGGATCGCAGTCAAGTTTAATGCTGCCCTGGGCACAGGACGCACAAGCAAACAACTTCGGAACACGTGGGATGCCTGGAAGAAAAGTACGAAAATAGTATATTATTCAACGAGCATATAATAGCCATAATATGCAAGTAGAATACTATACTTTGTCCACGACCCATAAATATTACTTTGATACTAATAAACTTTGCTGTTGAAACGAGTCGAACCAACAAATTGTTGACGTTTCAAATTAAATTCAATCTGACTTGACGTTTCATAGCACGCTCTATTTTTATCGTATTTGTCTAGAAAACTTTCACTTATAATATCCCTAGTGCTTGTCTGCGACTCGGGAAAATTTTCAAAAAATGCGTTCCTTCGGAAAAATTTCCGGATATTAATTCAAGGACGCGGATTCGGTAAGAAAATTTCACACCTAAAATTTATTTGAAAAAAAAAATTAAAAATAATAGTAGAAAAAACAAATGTACCTCTCACTTTAGTAACATAGAGGGCATTCAGTTTTTCGTACAGAATATTTATCCTTTTGTTACATTTAATTTAACATTACTAAACACGGAGGAAAAAGTTTTTGTTGTAAAAATGATGCCAATAGATGGTTTGAATGAAACCATAATATTCCAGTTTTGGATAGTATTATTTGTGAAAAAAAAATGTTCCTCTTACTTTAGTAACATAGAAGGCATCCAATTTTTCAACTCAAACATTTATCTTTGGACTACAACTAACTTAATGCTACTAAAATATAAGGAAAGTACGTTTTTGTAAAAAAACGATAAGGATATCCGGCGTCTATGGCAGTCTTTTAATGATTCGTAATGAAACATAACCACAGTCAAGTAGGCTTAGGCTTGTGATGTCAAAATCGTCTCTGCTATACGTCACGTCGACAGCTATTTCTTAAACGTGCTTCTTTAGTTCACAATAATTAAATCATGGCAGTAAACAATCAAGAAACTAATTTTAAGCCCTATGGTGTTTGTAAATCTTGCTCTGAAATAGGGGACATTTATATGTCTCATAAAAATTTGAAGTATTTCCAATGTTTAATGGAAAAAACTGAATTAAAACACCTTTACTCAGCTATCCAGAAGATTTGGGAGGAAGATATCCCATCCTTTTAAGAAAAACCAGAATTCAGCAGAGCAAAATTGCTTCCAAATATTACATCTATTATATTAAACATAGACAACTGATAGAAGTGGAAAGGGAAGATAACCATTATTCTTGTTATTCTCCATTACGAAAAGAAGAGTTCCAATCAGAATTCCAAAAATATTTAGCCTTAATGAAAGAAATATTTGGTAAATAAATATTTGTATTTATTTAGTATTATAAAATGAATAAAAACATTAAATACAAAAATTTGACCCTGCATACTGTTTTTCGGATCATACGATAGCTGTCAAGAAAAAATTTCCACTTATTAATTTTGTTCGCCTAGCTTGGCAAGAGGAGAAAAATTTCCGAAAAATTTGAAGGTTGTCATTGGTAACTGTCGAAATGAAAGTGTGTGATTGGCTTAGAATGACGGGTGTGAAATTTTCTATCATGTTTGTCATATTGATGGTAGTGAATAATGATTTCATTATTCACTAGTGATTACTAGATATCATTATGCTTGAGGAAACACATGAATTATGCATATTTTATACAGTAGTCGTGGACAAAATAATTTAATAGAAAAAAAATTGTTTATATAAGACCGGTGGTGGGCCTTACACGGACATAAAGCTTGGTAATTGGGAGGACAGAATATTAGGGATTATCGGTATATCGGCAAGTGGAACGAAAAATAATTATGATTCAGACAACATTGGTCGTAGTATCAATAATGGTGAAGGTATATGTGGTTTATTGTTTTTCACTTTGTACTTCGTAGTTTTGTATCCTGATTGTAGCTACTTCTCTCTGTATTTTGTATGCACAAATTTCATCTGTCAATGCATGCTTCATCAATATACAAATGTGTATGTAAAATCCTAAATCGTAATGGGACAGTGTGTTTGATATATGTGCAAATGTTTCAGATGAATCGCAACTAGACTTGAGCATGGATTTGTGCAGCTCAGAAATACTGTGTGAAATTGCAGTAGATGAAGTTCTAGAGGTATGTGACAGACATATATGCGTATAAAAACAGAAATGACTCTTAATTTAATTCCAGACAAACGCAGACAATATGCTAGAAATTTCTTTAGAGCAGCTGGAGGAAGAAAAGTCTGAGGAGCCACAATGTAGCGCTGGAAATTCAAAAGTAATAATTATGATATGAATGTAATTATTTCAATACATGTTTTTGTTTTACTTAGATATCTGACTGGAAACAGTGGAGCCCTGCACTATTGCGGAACAGAATTAATCCTGCTCTATCACAAAGTGTGAGTGCATACTTTTTACTATGAAAGTGTCTCCTTCAATAATTTTATGTGTAAGCTGCTTTGAAAGAAGAAAAAATAATGCTATATATTTGCAAATTCAGACCAAGAGAATACCAAGGTGCAGTTGGCTTCATCAGATAGACTAGTTATTACATCCGCTCTAGGCAAAAGTATGTTTTATTAACACAATTATACATGATATCTTATTTTGGATCATAACAGAAAAGAAACGACAGACTGAAAATGCCATAAAAACAGACACTCACAATTTACTTCTGCAAAAAAAATTGGAGCTTGTGGAATTGCAAATAAACTTATTAAGAAAAGAACATGAAGAAAGGGAGAAAAGGAACCGAAAAAACATGAACTCTGAATGAAATATCTGGAATCAAAAATTAATTGTAGTTGTGAAAATAAAAGTATAATTTATGCACTCAGATGTATCCACGTTTACATGAAAAAAGTATTATCTTATTATAATAAATTAGAAAAATGATTTTGTATTAATGCATTTCTGCGTTCATTATTATTAATAATATTATTGACCACATCTTGCTGCATTATGGGTTGGTCAGCTTCATCATTGACTTCAATTTCATCTGGAGGGAGATTATTGTGTTCTTCAATTGCTAAATTGTGTAGAACTGCAGCAGCTACAATTACAGTTTTGGAGGTATCCAATGAGACACGCATTCCTGAAGATAGTATGGGAAATCTTCTTTTCCACACACCAAAACACCGTTCAACCACATTTCTTGTACGTATGTGACTCTCGTTGTATAAATTGTTGTTCTGGTTGATCTGGATTTATCTCAGCCAGAGGAACCAACAAGTAATTGGTGTTTGCATATCCACTGTCTCCCAATAAAACTTAATTACCCATCTCACCAGATTCAATTCTTGCTTTTATAGCAGTATTACTGAAAATGTGTTGATCGTGTGTACATCCTGGCCATCTTGCTACAATATCCCTTATTCGTAATTTGGCATCATACACAACCTGTACATTCCAAGAGAAGAAACCTTTTCTGTTCCTGTAATATTCTGCTGTGTTGCCTCCTGATGATTGTAGTCTAATATGGGTACAATCAGTTGCTCCAATTACACATGCAAAACGGGCAATATTGTAAAATTGTTCTTGAACCGTCTGTTTCTCTTCTAGTGATCTTGGCATTTTGATATATTGTCTTGCTAAACTGGCTATTGCTTGGCTCACTTGCTTCACTGCTACACAAGCTGAAGCTTTGCTAATTCCTACAAAATCACCCACAGCAAGAAGCATCGATCCAGAGGCAAAAGAGGTTCAACATCATCATATTCTTCGAAGTAATCAATTCTGCAATAATTTTAGTAGATATTGGCTGTAAACATTATCGTTTATATTTACCGAGCTCGTATTTTCTTCGGATTTCTTATCATTGGTAATACGTCAAGGTCATCATCAGATGAGGATTCAAAAACTGGTACATCAATCAACTCCATTTCAAAATTTTAATCCACCACAATGTCTGTCAAATAAAAAGATTCAAACAAGAAATGAGGTTATTATAGTTTACCCCTAGGATAAGCAGGTTATTCGGCGCTGAAACAGCTCGATAAGCTATTCCTGTGTTTATTCCACAGTTTGTCCTAAACCAGAGATATACTACACTTGTAAAACGCTTGCGCGTTTGTAATCCCCAGTATAGTACTATACCGCGTTTATAGTGTTTGTAAAACCGGCCCTAAGAAGGTGCATGAAGATAATTTTGATTCCATGTTGAACTGTCGGTATATAGAAGCGATTGTCTAACTCTTGTATGGATATATTAAAGATCTGCAATAGCACTTCATTGTATAATTTGCAAATGACTGATCATCAACATGGTAGTGAACATTTTTGGATTTTTTATTTATTGCATAGAGCGTGATGATCATATTTAATTGTTATCTGTTTTGCTCGGAATTATATTAGTTTTCAAGAAGTAAACAGTTGAGATTGTTAATAGGTGAAACTCAATTGCGACTCGGTTGGTCACTATCAAAGATTCCAAGAAGCTGGTGATTTGTACGACAACTAAGAAGATGTGAACTATTCAACTTAATACCCTTATGGAGACTGTTGTCAACAAAAAAACATTGAAATGGGTCCAAGCACAACATCTAGAACCGTTTTCCGGTAACTTTAGCTTAAGGGTAGAGAAACATAATCTGAGTTTAGAAAAAAAGAGATAGTTACCTGTAAGAATCACCAGAAAATGTAAGTAATTGCCTGTCTTGATCCAACCATTGTATAAGGACGGTTGATTGATGATGTGTGTGAGTTTTCACGGCACAATCCAGAACAGCTGAATGACCTGATTCGACAACGGTGTCTATCGGTTCTATAGTAAATTCCAAAATTTGTGCTGAAACAAAGAACTAAATATCAATGGTTGCCGTGTACAAGACTGGAACCATCTGCGGTAGGTTCATTTTATGAAATTACTATTCACCCTTCGAAATATTTGTTTAATATGAATGGATAAATCTTAGTCAAATCATATAAGGTGTTTAAAAGTTGATATACTGCTAGAACTCAACGTAAACAAAACAGAGTTAATTCAATTAAATTTACCAATCAATGATCGTTTAAGACTTGAAAACTGTTGATTATCTTAAATTGTAGATCTTGTGACGCTTCTCTGGAAGCCAAAGCTTCGTATAACGTTATATTTTGGGGAATATTGTTATGGGAAACTTGTTCCAAAAATTTATGTCAGAAATACTTACTGCTGGAAACCTCTTTCTACGTCTCAAATATTATGCTTATCTCAACATGCATGTTCAATATGACTTAATCACTAAAGATTAAAGTAATCCCAGTTCATTTGAAACTTGTTACATATGCGACCAATCTAATATCCAGTCAAACAGAATTGATTATTCTCATAATTATTACAAGAGAATGTACATTTCAACATAGTTTTATTAGATTATGAACAGTAATGTCTCATAGTTTATTGCCATTACTCGGGACATTTCTAAAACCGTTAATGATTTATTTAGTACACTATCTCAACGGGACAAGTTCCCCTGGAAAAACTAGAGTTCAGTCAAACAGTATCTAAGGAACATTGATAGCTTTTTTATATCGCTTTAACAATGAAATAATTAACTATTGGATTTATAACTTCATACTGTGTAGAACGGGTAGAGTAAAGCCAAACCCCTGTACAATACAGAGCGCGCGGTCAGCACGATGCTCTGAATCACTCGGGACTTTGTTTATGATTACGTCGAGTCGGACAAATGCCAGTGTGATACAGAGCACTCAACCGCATTTCAAGTAGGATCAGCATTCATCTGAGTTTCACAATAATAATAATAATAATAATTGGTCTATCAGATTTCTGATCTTCAACTAGTTCAATTTCTCTCAAGTGTGGAATATATCTTGAATATGGCTTCAATAAACAAGATTCAGTAGGCCAGGCACCAATCCCTCCACCCGAGTTTACATTCACTTGAATGATACATGTGTTCAAGAGCAAGGAAAATCAAATGTGAACAAAGGAACATCAATGAATCAATCACATTTCAAATAACCTACTAACCTGGTATTACCAAAAATACATAAACATTTAAAAAACAAACCCGTTAAAAGTTTAACAAACTAACCTGCGATGACCTTGACGCTTGGAGTTTCGAAATCAGGAAACAAATGCAAATCCGGGATCTCAACCACCTGCCAATGCAGGTTGTACATTGAAATCGGTATAACTGTTAATTCGCTCGCCGCCAGGATAATATATTAACTATATGGGTGGGACGATTGATACCTGGCCTAGAGGCTCTCGTTTCAATAATGGTAAGTTTTGTTCCTTCTTAAAATAGTTTGAGTGCTCTGTATAACACTGGCATTTGTCCGATGCGACGCAATGTAATCATTAACAATAGGGGGTTTGTTAATGATTTCAGAGTATCGTTTGGCTTTACACGAACGGATACGAGCACATGAAATACGTAAATCAAGAAATCTTGGCGTTAAAATAACTCATAGCTAGTGAATCTGTTCAACAGGATCGGATGACCAAGCCAGCAGCTGGATCGGTAGGTATCATATTCTTTAAAAGTTAAATATTTTAGGAGAAGCAGATTCACATTTCCTAGTTTGCTCACGTATATTGTATGAGGATTCCACACAACTGGCTCATATTTCACCTTATAAGAAAGTACATTATTGATCCACTATTAGTGAATTTGACAATGATAGTCCAATAGCGAAATTTCTTTCACCTCTCTTCGTGATCGACTTCTGAGCAGTTGATTTCAACTCTCCTTTGTTCGTAATATGTGATATTCTCAAATTTATACAGAAAAGAAAATAGCCAACTAATCTACATTTCTATTGTCCAGAAGTTTGAACCGTATAAATCATTATTTCAGAAACATTTGATGTGCGTGGTTATATTATGAAAATAGATTATGCTGTTTTTGTGAGAAATAGAATTTTCTTCATTGTATCAAAAATGTTTCTAATTAATTCACTAACTTTTTGAAACAAAGTATCAAAAATAATCAATATTTAGTCAAAGAATCAATAATCTAAGGATATTATACAAAAGTGTAGTTTCTCTAGAATCAAATCAACTGCTAACAGCACTAAATGTTCCGAGCGGCTGTTTTACCCTCTCCGGCGCATCACCCGAACGCGTATCTTGCTATGTTCCTGATCGACCGAATTCAAAAAATGTATAATATACGCGAATTAAATATCTGCTACCGATTTATTACTGTGGTCCATTATAACAAGAATTTTCATTATGCTGCGGCTTTTGGCCTAGAAACGCGTCATACAGCAATATTCTGTCAATATCAAATATAAAATAGTGTTAATTTTCTTATTTTATTATACATCATGGATAAGCCAAATTGCGTATGGCACATTATCTCGTTTTCCAAAAACTTCAAACATGTTTCACCATTTAAGCGACGAGTCATCATAAAAGGTTCAATTAAATGATATTCGATTATCCCTCCTGACCTTACAATTACCGAAAATTTGTTTTGAAATCTTGCTTCAAAATATGCATGAGAATTTTCGTCTGCCCAAACGTGACTGTTGTAGAAATTCGCAATTCCTTCCTGGCTTCATCAGTGAACATTGAAGAAAATGGGAGTCTTCCTGATGGATTAAGAATCCATCCATTGACACAAATCTAATCCGTGTTGACAATCTTGCGGTTTAACAGATTGAAGAAGTTATAAATGATACGCCTTCAGCAACTGTTCATGCAAAATTTCCAATACACTACTCTTAGGTATGTTTTCCATCAAAGTCAGTCTCCTGGTACTAATTCCTGAGTTAGCAGACACACTATTTAAAACAAGTTCTACATCTGCATTCCTAGTGGTACGCTTTCTACCACAATCGCTTCTTTTTGACAAAAATGTGCCATTTTCTCTTAAGCCTTGATGTAATCAACCAAATAAAATTTTGGATGGAGCTCGACGATTTGGAAATGCTTCTTGAAGTCAGAGCTTCACGAGTACAACAATTTGCTTTGCTGTATATGAAATGTATATCGGCAATTTCAGAAAATATGCACTATGCTATATAATGTAAGAGCAAAAATTTTAAAACACTTGTGTTATTGAATGCTAATGATCGGAATTTATTTTGTAAATAAAGCTATAGCAAAACTATAAGTTAAGTCAACGTGACAACTATTGACAGCATAATTAATTTACCAAAGCTTCCCTTGACTATTTTATTCTGTTGAGTTAATTAATTAATTCTTTTAAAAGAGAGATTTCAGGACCATTTTGAAATCTGTTTTTCTCGAAAATGGTTCGTCTGACCAAATCCTTCAAGAATACGTTTTTGGAGCAAAATTAACCCAAAAAACTATGAATATTTGAAATGAAAAAAGTGATGCGATTAAAAATAAAGCAGAAAATGTATTGCAGGTACCTCAAACCGCTGGTAAGGACTTTTGTCGACGGGTACCGTATAAAAAACTCTTGCATCGATAATATTTAAACTACCAAAATTGAAAGATTGGCATATTATGGAGATATTAAACGAAAACTATCTTTTAGACCCCATCTTCAAAGCGCCGTAGTTCTTTGAAGTATTTCCGGATATATGTTGATATTAAATTTTCTTTTTATTTGTGTAATCACCTCCTTAAGTCAGTGGCGGCTCCTCGAAGGAGGCTAAGGAGGCTCAGCCTCCTCACCAATTTATCTTAATGATCATTCTCCATTTTATTTCCTGTTTCTCTGATAATTCTTAAAATTTTACAATTAATTCCCCGTTCTCAGTAGTTATTTTCAATCCGGCAACAGTGGTCAGAGGCTAGATTCTCTATATATCTCAAACGCTGAGTTGTGTTGTTCAACACAGTTGCCGTTTTTCCGACCAGTCAATCGCCAAATAGCGTGAAACGGCGAAAACGGCAACATGGTAGGGAGGCTAGCTTTTCGTATCCATTCGTCGGTCGAATGAAATACGATTACTTGCGCTCCCGCCTACCACTGCTAGAAGAATGCGGTTAGTTGTTATTTTTATTCCATGAGGCGTAGTAAGGTTAAGTAGTTAATTTTTAAGTTATAATTTATCTAATCGGAATCGGTGAACGTTAAAATTATGAGTGACTTAGTTGCAAAGTTCTTAGAAAATCCATTTAGTGGATTAACATATGATAGAAAAGTGTTCTTCAAAAACAAACGGCCTTTACCGGATTTGAAAGGATTAGTGATGGCAGGGAAGTATCAAAATCGATCGTTTAATACTGATAATTATAAAAAATATGTATGGTTAACGGGATCTGATGTACACAATAAATTATATTGCTGGTATTGCTTGCTATTCACATCAGATACAACTTCATGTTGGGCGCACTTGGGTTATAATGATTTGAAAAATTTAGCTCGTGGCCTAGAAAGACATGAAAAATCGCAGGAACATATTACATCGTGTATTAAGTTTAAATTAACCGGTAAACAGAATATTGTTCATGCGATTGATTCTACACGAACACGCGAAATCGAAAATCATAATAATACAGTTAAAGAAAACCGCGAAGTTTTAAAAAAAATCATTGATTTCTTATTGTATTTATCATTTCAAGATTTGGCTTTTAGAGGGCATGATGGAACTGAAAATTCATTTAATAAAGGTGATTGTTAGATTTGTTTTGTGAATACGACAGTAAGCTTCGCGATTTTATGACTAACGCGTCAGTATTTGCAGGCATTTGTTTTGTTTTATGCGGGTATAATGGTTGAGTGACACCACGCGAAATAAGGTTAGATTAGAATTCGTCTGTTCGGTAAATTATTAATTGTAAAAATGGACAACTAGTGGAAAGATTTTTAGGGTTCTACGATGTTAGTTCGGGAAGAACAGCGGTCAATTTATTCAATTTTTCAATGGAAACATTTCAACGATTCGACTTTGCGAATAAATCAGACTTACGACGGCATCTGTAATGGCGGGACATTTAAACGGTCTTCAAACAAACGTAAGTTTTAAATAACATAGTAGGAAACAGAATTCCCTGTAATGCTCGAACTCGATGGAATTTTACATCACATGCAATGTTTAGTTTACCATCCATAAAAATAAAGACAAATTAATTGAAATATTTGATTTTATATTAAACAGTGATGACTTTTCAACAGATCAGGTTTCATTGAATGCTGCTGTTGGTTTAAAATCTTATTTAGAAAATGAAGAATTTTTGTTATTTCTTGATACTTTTAAATTAATATTTGAACAAACTGATCTTATTTTTCGAATTTTACAACATAAATTCACTAATATAATTCATTCAAGAGATCGTTCAACACATCTCATTGATAAAATTCAAGTTTCCGTTATACAGAATTTCATTTTAATATTTTATTTGGAAATTATTCAACTGATGAGGCTTCTCCCGTGAAAAGGAGGAAAACATATAATTTGGTAGACAAGAAACTACATTATAAACAACTTTTTTATGAAATTTTAGATACTATTAAAGGTCAAATATTGAGATTCGATTTTCCGATTTACATGAATTGAAGTTTTTCGACTTGACGAATAGAAGATTTTTCGAATCTTTTTCAAAAGAGTTTCTCAATACACTTTCAGATAACTTAGTTCTAAAATATAATTTTTTTGATAAAATAGCGCTGCACAATGAATTATGCGTTGTATACTGGGATAAAGATATTTTAGGCCAGTACGACAGTCACGCCGATATAATAAAATATATGATAGATAATGATTTGCAACAAGTCTTACCTCAGTTTTATAAACTACTTTGTTTGACAGTCACCATTCCTGTCACGTCGGCATCGGTGGAGAGATCATTTTCTACTCTCAAACGAATTAAAACATACTTGCGAAATACAATGGGCCAAAATCGTTTATACAATGTTAGTTTAATATCTATTGAAAAAGATTTAGTAAAACACTTAAAACATAATGATACATTTTATGATAATATTATTGATCATTTTTCGTAAATTAAAGACCGTAGAATTTCGTTAATATATAGAAAAGTTGATAAAATTAATAACAAAAAACAAAATATGAAAAATTCCAAAAAAAAAGAAAAAAATTAAAAATCCAAAAAAAAATAAAAAACAAAAAACGAACGAAAAAAAATTTGTGGGCAAGAGAAACTATACCTCCACGTTGGTTCTTGCTGGGTAACAATCAATTTTGTCACTGAAGGTTAAATTAATTGGCTGAATAGAGTATATTTTTACAAAAACGTTTTATGTCCAGTCTCCTCTCTCAAAAAGTTCACGAGCCGCCACTGCCTTAAGTTTGGCATATGAATTTCCGGACAGCCTGTACATCATATAAGCTTCAAGTTCAACATCAGTTGAGGTATCTCATGGAAAGACGCGTCGAACAGTGGTAACGAGTTTGGCTTGCGTGCATGTATGTGCCGGTCTTACTACTAGTTATAGCCCTTTTTTTATTTAGCTATCAGTATTAGAGTGTGGTATAGTATCGTTACAAACCCTCACCGATATATGTCGTTTGTACGTGTAGATGGCCGATAGATGGCCCTTCAATGTGCAGTTACAGATTCCTACAGTAGTAGGTACTCTAATACTTAGATTATTATTGTAATTGTAGTTAATTACAGATTCCTGTAATACATCTATCTCTTTCTACCAAATACAATTCCTTCTCTCTCTCTCTCTCTCTCTCTCTCTCTCTCTCTCTCTCTCTCTCTCTCTCTCTCTCTCTCTCAATCACACGCATTTCCCTTTACTTGTGCTAGAATTTTTGTTAGTACCCTACTATAGCTAGTTGGATAATAGAGGTTAGCAAATATATCTACATACCGAATTAGGGTAAAATTCTTTTTTGAATTTATTGAGCATTTTACTTGGAACCAGATCAAGTACAGACAAATAAAAAAAATGTGTATGTTTTGATAATGAACTGTGAAGTTTGAAATTGCAATCAACGTTCTTTTAAATAAAGTGATAAACCTCCATTCAACTCCAGCTCAAGTGCGATGCTTTGCGGATTTGTACGAACAACTCACATAAAGCTCACAAGAGTGAAAGAAATAGACCACTGTCAGAAAGTTTCGGATGATGTCCAGACGTGAAATTTTGGAGGTGCATTTTGAAGAAAATATTACCAAAAAAAATAGATCTTAATGGTGCGTCTAAGCTTGAACATTTTAGCACGAACGAACAGAACAAACACAGCGAAGGAATCGGATTCCTGTAGTGTGGACGTTTCTACGAGCAGAATAGAACTGCTGAATGTTTTCCGATACTTGTGGGCAAAAATGAATTGCTCAAAGGAAGCATTATTCATGATCGATTATAAAATCTCCCCCGCGTAATAGTGGAATAAACCGTGGTTTCGCAACTACTAGTAGAACAACTACTATTCTTATCGTAAGTTCTCATCAAGTCTATTCATATCGTAGGAAATGATTGATTTAATTCCTTCCAAATCGTGATCTATTAGAGAAATCTCAACACAACTGAGTATGGTATACATATTGTTCTTGTAATAAACTATTGTTTACAGCATAGTACAATTAATTTTTTATGTGCAGTGTAAAATAAATATACACATAGTTTATCATGTGAAATGCATCAGAATCATTCATTGTTGTTAGTATTTCTATTGTATAATATTTGCTTCTTCTTCTGTCTTATCATTTTGTCGTAGTATAGGGTTCTTTATGATCATTAATGTAGCATTTCATTGAAGCAACACCCAAGCATTTTACAAGCATGTTCAATGAATCGAAAAAGTGATGGAAATGAAGTAAGGTTTGAATGTTGATTCAAGATTAATCGAATGCATAATTATATTAACATGAAAAAATCTGAATATAGAAAGAAGTATTCATTTAAGACGATGCAAACATATGATGAGATTGAATGTAAAACTAGGGGAACAACCTTACAATCAGAACTACTAACTGAGACGTCATAGGGGTTCATTGAATATATTTATTTCCTTTTGTTAAACTTAAATTTTATCTAGCTTCCACACTTTACGAGCCGACTATTTTAAAACGCCACTGTGGAACGAAACAACAGATGTCTGAAGCCATTATATTTTCTGACAAAGGGAGATTTCAACAGCCGATGTCATGTAAGTATGAGATATTATATTCATACAGTTCCTATTGTACTATCAGCACTAGCCAATTACAATTTTCTAATAATTCGGAAGTGGCATCGCACACGCCAAGTTACTTTGACAAACGTATATAGTCCAGGCAAACAAGGTGAAAAATGGCCCGACTTACACAAATTGTTGACTATGAACCGATTTGACTAGATCAAAGTTGAACAATGATATAGTTGCGCAAATTGTTTGAATTGTTTTAAACAATAAATTAACTAATTAATTAACTTAATATATTATGATATCATATAAAAATGCCAAATTTGACCGTTTTTGATAAAAATGACAAAACAACTGATTGAATTAGCTCAATTTGTAATAAACAATTGGTAAGCAATTGATTTATTCACAAACAGACGATTGCGAACAAAATGAGTTTATAGTCATTTTCGACTAATTTTGTTCTTCAGAGTATGATTTTATGGTTAATAAGGCCATTAAATGTATACCCACACATATGTTAATTTGTTATAAACAATTTACTTAATAACAAATAGACGATTTTGACGAAATCTCCGAGTTTAGAGTCATTTTCGATTAATTTTGGCCTTCTGAGTACGATTTTATCGTCAATATCTTCCATTGTATACTAGTTAATTTTTAATTTGTTATAAACAACTTATTTATCAACAATGGAACGAATTTTGACTTTGGGGTCCGATTTGGATAGTTTTGGCTTCCTGAATACGATTTTCTTGTTATTGTGGCCATTAAATACATAATCACGAAGTTTTCAATAATTTATAAGCCAATCGTTTATAAATATTTACATTATATATAAATTCTCAGGAAATAGGTCACATTAACACTTATGCTTTAAATTTTCTCGTCTTTACGTACGTTTCGGTCTCGCGACCATCATCAGAAGACTTATTATGTCTAAAACTGGATTATTTAAAACTAATTGTATTACTCAAAGCGTCATTATCGTACCAATTTCAATTAAAATGCCCACGTCGCCGTAACGAACAGAAACACGAATAATCGAAATTGTAACACCTCAATGTTATAAGTATAATATATCAAGAATCCACGGTTAAGCAGTACTCTTAATAAAAGCGTGTCCATGTCAACAAAGTCTATGAACGACTAGAAACTAGAATATTAAGTTCAAGTATTCACTTTCAAACCAGATGTTAGATTTACGAGCTAATAGAAAAAGGTTTGTCAGTTATTGGAGATATACTTGACATTCTACCTAAAATATACTTTTAACATTATAAAGACGCATGTATGAATTTGCAAGTTTTCATTCAATTAAGTTAGTATAAATCTGACTTATGAGTCTGAATATCTGTCCTATTATTTACAGATTTGGAGTCACGTTTTATGTGAATCATCTCCAGAATAGATCTTTTATAATAAAGGTTTCCTTAGTTAAAATATTAACATTACTATAATCGAATTGATGGTTATAATCAAAGCAGTGTTTAGCAAGGGCGGTGGAAGTTTCTAAGTTTTTGTTTCTTGTGCTATACTTACGGCCATACATTCTTTTTTGTAAATATTGTTTAGAGATTCCAGTATAAGTCCCATCGCAATCTGAACAATTTAATTTGTATACTGTGTGGGTTTGTTTATCTTTAGGTATTAAAGGTTTTAGATTTGAGAAATATTTTCCAACACAGTTAGTAGGTTTATGCGCGACATTTATATCATACTTTTTCAAACATTTCTTAACTTTCTGAGGTCTCTCTCCGGAACGTAAGGTAATGTTATAAAATTGTCTGTATTAACTTTTACGTTATTTATATATGAAGATCCATTATAGATTTTGTTTATTCTTTCTTTAATAAAAGGATTGAAAAATGTTTTTGGGTAGTCATTCATTTCCAGCGTATTACGAAAAATTTTTAAATTTTGAGGACGGTCCTCTGCGTGGGACAATTTAAGAGCCCGATCTGTAAGGCTGTTTATAACACTTTTTTTATAACATGTTAGTGCAACAGAATTGAAATGAAGATAACGTTGAGACCAAGCTTCTTTAATAAACCACGAAGTTTTTATTTGTCCATCTGCATCATGCCTAATGTTCATATCTAGGAAATTTATGTTTTTGCTCACTTCAATTTCACAAGTAAATTGAAGTTTACAGTGGAAATTGTTAAATTTATTAATCACGTACTGAATTTTATCATTGGGAACACACATAAGGCAATCATCTACATACCGTTTGAAAAATACTCTTTATTATAAATATTTACAAGAATTATAGATACAAATTTTATTAATAAATAATTGAAAATTTCGTGAGCAGGTATTTAACGACCACAATAACAAGAAAATAGTCTTCAGAAAGCCAAAATTATCCGAAACGAACTCTAAAGTCAAAATTTCGGGAATTTTTTTTTCAATGTTAATAAATAAGTTGTTTAAAAAAATTAAAAATTAATGATATTGGCGATAAAATCGTACTCAGAAGGTCAACATTAGTCGATAATGACTCTAAACTGGGAGATTTTGTCAAAATCGTCTATTTGTTATTAAGTAAATTGTTTATAACAAATTAACACATTTGTGGGTATATACATTCAATGGCGTTATTAACCATAAAATTGTACTCAGAAGAACAAAATTAGTCGATAATGACTCTAAACTCGTAGTTTTGGTCGAAATCGTCTGTATGTTAATAAATCAATTGCTTATATTTAGTAATTTAGTAATTTAGTAATTTACTAATAATTGCTAATATACAATACTAATATTTGCACAAGTCTCACAACAAGGAATAAAATTAGGACATAAGTACAAGAAAATATTGTTAAAACTATGGAACAGATACTTTAAAATAATTGTGTTATAAAAACTACTTAATTTCGAAAGTATGATGTATGGAACCCTTATATCTCCAGACTGCCGTGTTTGATATTCGTGAATGTCCCTATTTAAGGTAACATTCCTAAGCTGCTTAAAAGCGTAACATAAGCATTCAAAGATGAACAGAGATGGGAAAGTGAGAATACCCAATTCAGAATAACTTTTTTTACAATTTTCTCTATATTCCAATCCATCTATGATACTAATTGCTCTCCGCTGCAACCTGAAAATGATATCCCCACCTGAACAGTGACCCCAAACTGATATAGCATATCTCATATGTGACTCACATAGCGCAAAGTAAGCCGTTCGTAAGATTTGTTTGGAAATAGTTTGAGAGAGACTTCGAAGAACAAACATATTTCTACTTAGTTAGAGAGCAATGTGTTCAACGTGTAGATTCCAAGTAAGATTACTGTCAATGAGAACGCCCAGAAATTTTACAGGACCCGAATATTCATTCAAGATCATTTCATCCCTTCTTAGTGTAAATAACATCCTATTAGTTTTACTTTCATTCATACATAGTAAATTAGCATTGTACCATTCCAATGCTTTGAAAAGAACAATTTCACTTTTTTGTTGTACATCATGTAGGTTACTGTCTTCTACCTGAAGTTCATTATCATCTGCAAAAGATACACACTCCGCCAACGAAATGTAGTTTGGAAAATCGTTTACATATATTAGAAAAAGTATTGGTCCTAATATAGATCCCTGCGGAACTCCTATGGTTATTTTCTTCATTTCGGAACAATTTTTATTGTAAAAAACAGATTGATAGCGATCTTCTAGGTAAGTTTTATTAATAATATGCTCTGTTTGTCAAAACCATACTTGGATAACTTTTGCAATAGAGTTTGATGAACAACACAATCAAAAGCCTTAGATAGGTCTAAAAATAAGGCTATGGAGAAATTTCCCTTTTCAAAGCAGTTTAATGTGGTTTTAACGAAGCGTTCAATAGCATCTGAGGTGGATAGATTTTTTCTGAAGCCATATTGAGTGATGTTAAAGAGACTGTTACTTTCAAAGTAATCAACTATTGTTGATTTAATCAGTTGTTTTACCATTTTTAAATGTTTATCGACCAAAATTAGTCTTTAACCCGATCAAAAACGGTCAAATTTGGCATTTTTATATAATCTCATAAATTAAGTTAATTAATTAGTTAATTTATTGTTTATAAACAATTCTAACAATTTGCGCAACTATATCATTGTTCAACTTTGATCTAGACACGATTCTGAAGAGGATGCACTTTGTCCCATCAAAATCGGTTCAGATTCAACAATTTGCATAATCAAATTCCTTGTTTGCCTGGAGTAATAGTAGATATAACATGTTAGATAATTATGTTTTATTAAGTATCAATAGAAAAACAGGAGAGCAACAAAATGTTACCGGTTGAATTTCATATCGTATTAAAGGTTCTTGATATTATATTGATTATCCGAGGTAAGGATATTTCCAAGTGACAATTAGGTTTTGAAATATGTCATTTTCTATAACGTTCGCTTACAAAAACAGAAAAAGACGGAATTTGAAACCTATTACTTAGAAATATGAACACAATTCTGAATATTTTATAAATATTCTGACGTGTCAAATTTGATTTTTAAATGACAGTTTTTATAGATGTATCAACTTCTTCACTATGGTTGTGATATTGGTATTGTATATATTCGTACATATCGGCCACTGCGTTCCATACACCTCTCCCAAGGTAAACAACAAGTTTCCACCTTGGTTCACGTCTATGTAATAAGGAATATCAGACTCAAGAAAAATTATTTGCATAAATACAAAAAAGTTGCTAAAATTGATGATTATAATGCATTTAAAACTTTTAAGATCGGCAATCAAAACCGATGATATTGTCTCTTCATTTAGGCACTTCTGTATCAAAAATGGAAAATAACATAAAATGTAATTTCACATCTTTGTTAATTTTTTCACACCCAAAATCAAAGCAGTTCTATTCTTGAACATGTTCCAGTTGATAATCTTAGCTACTCAAGTCCTCATGAAATTGTTAAAATCTTTGCAAAGTACTTCCAAAGTGTCTATATTGATTCTTATCTAACTAAAATAATAAATTTTCAGATAATTTTAATAATAATATTCTATCTCCTTCAATCGTTAGTCCCTGGAGAGATTTGAGTTACTAGAAGGTTTAAATCAAGTCAATCCTGCTTTTTTCGATTGTAAAAATATATTTGCATTTACCCATTTTACCCATTTGCCATTATCTTCAAATTCCGTAAATATTTGAATACATTTTATATGATGGTACATTTAATAATGTGAAACTGCAGATATCGCCAGAGCGGCATACATAGGTTCAAGCCTGGCAGATCAACTGTTACTTAGTTTAAGATATATATTTCAACATCTCACTGCTCCCGCTCTCCATTGCATTAAGACGAACTCGTGGATATCACTCTGGACCACCGAACGACCAGAGGCATCAGATCAACCATTCATTTTATATGGATGATCTAAACCTGTATGCCTCTGGGTACAAAAACATTCATCAGGCTCTCAACGTGGTTCAAGAATATACACAAGCCGTAGGCTTGGAGTTGGGATTGGTAAAGTGCGCAGTGTTTCATTTGAGGAGAGGACGATCTCCGGAAGTGCACGAGAATATGCAGCTTGCCGACGAAAGCACCTTTAAACACCTTGATGCTGGAGAGACCTATCGATACCTGGGAATTGAACAGCGTCCTAATTATGACGCTTCCCAGGTAAAGGTGGCCCTCCGCGTCAAGTACAGAAGCCTTGGTCAAAGATTTGGTTTTCCGAACTTTCTAGTGAGAACAAGGCATCTGCAACAAATATTGTTGCCGTTCCAGTACTGCTTCACTCTTTTGGAGTTGTGAAATGGACGGTCAATGAGATGCACAGACTCGACAAAAACACCCATGCATATCCATAGCAGTTTGCATCCTAGGTCGTCCGTTTGCCCGCATTTATCTCTCACGTCGCCGGGTATGTAGGGGACTCCTTAGTCTGAACGGGTTGCATCGAAGTGTGGTTATGAGTATAGCTTGCAAAGTTCTTAGGAGTTCGGACACTCTACTGTGCATTGTCAAAAGTCACGAATTGGCCGGAGTGGAGGCATTTATCGTTGAGGCAGCACAAAAATCTGCGGAAGAACTTTGTCTCGAATTTCACATCAGTCGAGAAGGACAACTAGAGGACAACCTCGAGTTTCAACCATCCCACCTGAAATCCCACATAAATGCCGCGGATCTAGATCTTATGCTCAGGCGGCATGTTGACAAGTCGATACACGGTGTTTTCTACCGATACATCGAAACGCTCAGCTTGTCAACCAGACTGACCTTCGACTACCCAAGGTCAGCCGGGCTTACTCCGAGACCGAGAGATTTACTGCAGCGTGGGTGTACAGGTTCTTTGTCAGCTGCAGGGCCTGTTGGAAGGCGCTTGAGACGCTTTTCCACCTGCTGTCGGCATGTCCAACACAAGAGCGGCCTCGGCGTACATCCATCGCCATACGGGTGCTGTATTACCATCTAAGGCACTCGTACGGAATAGACCAAGAGCTAGTGTTGCCTTACATGTTAGGAGATATTGAGTTCGTTGTCGAAAACCAAAAATGACAAATCTACTGGAAGTAGATACAAGCAAATAGGCCTGACGTTGCCCTGGATAAACAAGACTATGTATGTCATCGAATTCTCTGTCCGACAGAGAAGAACATAGTCTTGAAAGAGGAGGAAAAATGGACAAAGTATCAAGATCTCCTGTTCGAGCTCCCCCCGCAATACCCAGGCCATAAAGTCGTATTAGTTGTTCTGATCATCGGTATTTTGCGCGGAATTCGTTCTTCGTTGCGTTTGAAGATCATTCCGGCTTGCAAGAACTCGGCGCAGATCTTGATAGACCGGATGCAGAAGGCAGTTACTCATTCTGGGTTCAATAAGACTACTTAGGACACACAATTTGGGAACCTGAAGCTATTTACCGTCCGCTGAAGAAGAGTAGCTTCGGTAAACTGATTGGGTTATTCTGGCGCGATTGCTGCTGATATATATATTTTTTGGGCACTTCTGGTGAGAGTTCCGATTTCCGAAATAATTCGCCATAAGAACTTATATGTATTCTTATGGAGAAACCATTAGAATATTGCTTTTCCATGGTTCTGATTAAGATATGTCGTCCGGCGCCACTCGGAACTAAAAAATATGTTCAAAACTTTAAAAATACAAATTTTTAATAGAAACTGAGGAATTGACAAGTGAAAAAAACGACAATTTTTAATAATATTTCCCCAAGAGTTCTGATCTCGGATTATGACGGAAATATTCTGGTGCTACGCACAACTCGCGAATGTAATTATTTGGAAATTCAGTAGCGAGAAAATGCGAAACATCTAATACTTTTTTGGTTTAAAAAACGGCAGAAGAATTAGAACTCTTTCTTCCTTGACGAAATATCCGCTCAGAACTCATTCCTTCCAAAAAAGAGGCGCTGCGTGAGATTGGTGTGCCAACGGTTTTTCGTCTATTTTGAGTCTATTCCGGCAGATCTCTTGAGATTTTTGTGGACTACAAGAGACATTCCAAATTCTTCAAAAAATTGGATCTAAAATCACTGGAGTAAGAAGAAGCAAGTATGTGATGAAACAATTGTTAAAATATAGTTTAAATCTATATTTGGTACACATTTTACTTTATGTATATTTCAATTTGAATGAATTTACACGTAATGAACTCCGAAACTCTGGAATTAATATCCAACATGTATATAACATTATTGAGAGTACTTTACTTGCCATGCTTCCTTTGAAATAATCGTCTATCATCATCGAAGACATAAGCTATTGTAAACAATTAATAAAAGTACTCTATAATATGATTTTATCAGAGCACGCATGTAGTAGCAGTTTATTTGTAAAGATTTCAAGTTTTACAAGGAAAATACTAGACGCAGTAGGTACAAATACTTTGTTAATTATAATTATAGAGGAGCACTTTGACAGTGATGTATTCCAATCATTAAAATTCTTGTAAGCTCTCGCATGGCTTATTAATAGCAAAATGCACCCCATTAAAGGTAGCTTCTGTTCATAAACATGTTCAAGTTGTGTCAAAATAATACCAGATGAGAATAAATTTCCTTCTATAGGTTTCCTACCTTGTTAAATCTCTTACATAAATTATTTATACCAGTACCTAGTTAATATAGGTAAATAAATCCATTCAAATGTAGTTGTTTCAATTAAGTAACAAGAATCAGACACCATAAAAGGATACACAAATCACATCATAAAAGGTGGATTCGCATAATTGAAAATTAAATAAATTTTGTCCAGGTATGACCATGGCTTTAAAGATATATCTTGATGATATAAAACTAAAAGTTAATTTAGAATTTGGAAAACATGGGTGTTAACGTGACATTTATTCAACTGATGAAGTCTTATGCTTACTCCAGACATTATGTTCATCTTAATTAGATAGTTTTCTGTAATTTACAAATTAATTTGATCTCATAATTATTCACTTCATATTCTCAGTTTTACTTTCAAATGCACAAATTCACTTTTCGCGACAATTTAAATTTAGAATTGTATGTCACAGATTTATTCCCTGGAAAGAGATAAAGTGCGTTATTTCGAGTAGTGTTTGTATTCACAGTTCCATTCAAGTTGTTAGTTGGAAAGTTTATCATGGCCATTAATTTAGCACGCAATTCACTCTAGCGTAATTTTATCAATGAATAGTAAAATGTGGAATAAACTAAAATCTTCACATTAACAAAAATGTATTAACAATTGTTTCACTACACAATAGCATGGACAGAATGAATTATCATTAACTGCATAATATAATTAAGATGTAATTCCTTAAATACTGCGGCATAAATGTGAAAAAGGGCCGCGGTGGACATGACGAAGGCTTTGATTTGAATTTCGTTCCGGAAAATATGTTGACAAAGTTCTGGATTATTGATGAATAGTATATTTCTATGTGATCAATGATCATCTCTTGGAAGATCACACTGAAAGTCCGTCTGTCTGACAGCTGGATATTTGAAAATTATCCTTCCTTCATTTCGAATTATTCAAGAATTTCTAATAAATTATTTGAAGTTCTATTCGAGTTTTTTTTAGAACCTTACGAGATATTTCGAGTTTAAAGTTTACATATGTCTAAGATAATGGTTGCATCGCGTTTGAAAAGTGCTTTAGATAAGTAGAAAAAGGGTGATAGTGTAAACTGAATTATATTATATTACATTCCTCATAAAGTAAAATATTTTCAGATGGTTGACCTATCTACGTTAAAAGAACAAAATTAGTTGTAGATTTATTGTTACTAACTTGAGAATATATGCTATAGCATATATTATAAATTATATAATAATAATAATAGTAATACTAATATTTATTTGTCATTTAAATTTAAGAAAATTCATGAGTATACAAAAGGTATTATTACAATAGTCCCTTACATCAATTGAGCGCCTGCGCCTTGCCTTGCTACTGGCAATGCAACTGAAGCGAAAATGTTGTATCAAGAAAGCTTTCTATTTCGTCAAATACCTCCACGCGTTTGAATCAGAGATTGAGTGACACTTGATCTTTTGAAAAGAGAAAAAATTACCCATTTATAAGATATTTACAAAAATCAATCTCCAGGGTTCACCCTTTAGATGGCTATCTTCAATAGTAGACTTCCGCGGATAACTAATTTCGAAAAATCTTGGCTTCCGGATGGATTCCGCGTCACAATAGCACGACTTGATGAAGAAGTTTCGTCAACCATTATAGGTGGCATCTTCAGGGCAGGCTTGAGGCTTTAGATGACTGTTTGTAGCTCCCTTGGGAAGCATTTTTCGAGCCTTGTTTACAAGAAATTAATTTTCTTAAACTCATCCGAGGAATAAGATCCTGAAGTGTATTAACATTATTTCCGGGCATTCTGTATTCATAATCAGCAAAACGAATAACATAGACTTTTGAGTTAATTGCCAACCTCTCTCAATTCTAAAAGAGGTCAAAACCAAACGCTTTGACGAACATTTTGGTTGAATATTCTGCAGATTACCAATTCTATTATAATTTATATTCGATATCTCAGAAACAGATAACTTAGATGATTTTAAGAGAGTAGTACCCAGAAAACGGGTTTTACATTGTTTCTTACAACCATACATAATGATTTTATAGCTCTTTTAGTTTCGGAGGATTTCGGATTAATGTTCAGTTTTCCATTATAGGTGGAATTTATGCTGGTAAATTAAACACAAAGATATTAAGAAGTTCGCTATTTCTGTTTTCCTCAGAACTTATCACGGAAGTATTATTGTGTTTCTGCATCCATGGTGTCAATACCTTTTCTAGGGTTTCAAATTATCTGATTTAGTTGGGCACCTGTTTTCCCGAGGGTTGTTGGTATTCGTTTTTATGTTACAAGTGTTAATCCACGCGACCACTCACGGTACAATTATAATTGCAGCTACAATAATTAAACTCCAAATTGGTACATTTGTGCTAAGAGCAGTAATAAGAGTACCAGAAAGTTGTACCATACTTGCGGCAAGAGTGTGATCATTCTCTGAAGTAATGGATTGGTCTTTTCTGTTGTTCGAGTTATATTGTTTTTATAAATTTTAAGTTTAATGAATATTTTAAACATCTTAGGTTGATTACTCCGATAATATTAAATCAACTTTATTATGAAAAAATATGCTATAACTAATTTTGCTATGAATTGCTAACACTGCTTAATCTTGTTTTTCCACTACTAGCTGTGAAGTTGACAATTATTGCGTCTCCTAGCCTGCTGAGAAGTTGAATTTCTCTAGTAGTGGTTAATAATTTTTGAAGTGAAAACTTCTTATGGCGCGTTGGGCACTTTTGTGGGAGAGCATTTTCAGCCGTTCTCGCGACAGATGAGATTTTACACAGATATACTCTGCGTGTATTCTTATAATATATGTATACTATACGCGCTCTTTGCATGGGCATTCGTTCGTGCTCTCGCGACAGACGAGATTACATACCTATATGTATACTCAGAGTGTATAGGTATGCGAGAGCGCTGCATGCTATACGCAGTCTTTGCATGGGCATTCGTTCGTGCCCTCGCGACAGACGAGATTGAGAGTTTTTGAAGTGAAAACTTCTTATGGCGCGTTGGGCACTTTTGTGGGAGAGCATTTTCAGCCGTTCTCGCGACAGATGAGATTTTACACAGATATACTCCGCGTGTATTCTTATAATATATGTATACTATACGCGCTCTTTGCATGGGCATTCGTTCGTGCTCTCGCGACAGACGAGATTACATACCTATATGTATACTCAGAGTGTATAGGTATGCGAGAGCGCTGCATGCTATACGCAGTCTTTGCATGGGCATTCGTTCGTGCCCTCGCGACAGACGAGATTGAGAGTTTTTGAAGTGAAAACTTCTTATGGCGCGTTGGGCACTTTTGTGGGAGAGCATTTTCAGCCGTTCTCGCGACAGATGAGATTTTACACAGATATACTCTGCGTGTATTCTTATAATATATGTATACTATACGCGCTCTTTGCATGGGCATTCGTTCGTGCTCTCGCGACAGACGAGATTACATACCTATATGTATACTCAGAGTGTATAGGTATGCGAGAGCGCTGCATGCTATACGCAGTCTTTGCATGGGCATTCGTTCGTGCCCTCGCGACAGACGAGATTGAGAGTTTTTGAAGTGAAAACTTCTTATGGCGCGTTGGGCACTTTTGTGAGAGAGCATTTTCAGCCGTTCTCGCGACAGATGAGATTTTACACAGATATACTCCGCGTGTATTCTTATAATATATGTATACTATACGCGCTCTTTGCATGGGCATTCGTTCGTGCTCTCGCGACAGACGAGATTACATACCTATATGTATACTCAGAGTGTATAGGTATGCGAGAGCGCTGCATGCTATACGCAGTCTTTGCATGGGCATTCGTTCGTGCCCTCGCGACAGACGAGATTGAGAGTTTTTTATATTTATTTTATAAATGAATATTAAACGGAAAATTTATTTATTTAAATATTTCATTTGACTTGTGTTGCTGCTATGGTATTGTGTTAAAAAAACAAATCTAAAGTGTAAATAGAATTAATAAAAACATTGTTGTAGTGCTTTTGTATACTATAGTGTTACTATATTTTGTATACATTATTACAACTGCTGCTCGTCATCACGTAAGTAAATTATTATTTTATTTGGTAAATTTTGTTACGTACATGATACGTACATAAACAAATGCAACACGTTATTAAATAAAATTATCTAAAAAAAGAGAAACACGTGGGGTTTACAATAGCGTACAATACTATTAGTATACGCATAGGTATATATCAGCTGTCTCTTTCTTCGGCTAGGGAGACAACTTCCTGTTTTACCAACAGTTACATTACAAGAATACAAGTTTGGCGCTAGCGTTTAAAAAGGCGCTGCATTTAAAGTTTGAAGTTGATAAATTTTTACAAAATTACAGAAAATCTCGAAATTTTGGGAAATTAGGAAAATTAACTCTATGCTCATTTCAGCTAAGAATTAAAAATTATCGGAAAGCCGGAAAAGTAGGAAAACCTGAAAAATCGAAAATATACTCATTTTATTAGAGAATTTCACTAGAGACGTGATTCGATGGTCGGAAAATCGCTAAAAATTATGGGAAAGCCGGAAAAGTAGGAAAACCCGAAAAAATATATATGCTACGATTATAGCTTTCAAAAAATCTACATTTTTATTTTTGATTATAGATTTGTCTTGAAAATGGATGCGGATGATTCAAATGATGCTCGAAAAAGAAAAAGAAAAAACTCGATAGATGACTCCACTTATGAGGATGAAGTAGAAAAAAGGAAACAAAAAAGAAAAGAATATGATAATCGATACAGAGAGAAACACCCACATAAGTCAGACTTGGTATCCTATGATTTTGAGTGGAGATTTCAACATAAACTTTGCAGATGTCAAAAATCAATCATTAATTGAATTTTTATATGAAGAATTTGATTTAACGATGTCCAATGATCGCAATCTTAGCACAACAAAATACAAAACTACTATTGATGCAGTATTCACAAGATATATAAATAGATTTAAATCAAAATTGTTCATTTCATACTTTAGTTACCATAGACCTATTGTTTCAGTTTTAGAATTTGATGAAAATCCTGATAATAATGATGAAAATGCTGATAATGATGATGTAAGAGTTGTTGAAATTATGGATGAGAATTGATAAATTTTGTATTTACTATTTACTAATATTTACTCATTTAAATAAAACCACTTCCTTCGAATATAGTTTCTATATTATTATACTTCATGTCTATTCAAAAAGTGCCCACATTGCTTTGATAAACTTGATTTTTTATGAACAATTTCTCATGTCGCGAGCGCACCTAAAAATGCTCACCCAAAAAAGTGCCCAACGCGCCATAAGTTCAAGTTTTCACTTCTGCCTGCACTCCCGGAGTGCGCTGACTTTTTTTTCTATTGTTGACCTAGGTTAATAATGAACAAACTCAAATATTTTGAGAATCCAGGGATAGTTCTTTAACAAAAACTTGTGCAACGTGATTTTGTATACCCAGGAGATTGTCTTTAACGTATTTGCTGCTTGAAATTACCTAACACAATAAAATTATTTGAATAAAAAAATGCCATTAGTTTAAAATTCGCGCTCAACATGAATGACTGATGACATTTGTGAATCGTGACCGTAACCTACAACGAGTGCCGGACAGAGCCGAGCTTGGTTATGTTACAAAACTATTTAAACAAGATAACAGTAAGACCACGAGAACACAGAATTACCAGAAGACGACATTGAATAAAACTGATTATTTTTCAAGTGAGTAACCTTGCTACAGGCTACAGATAATAGATGGTTTTGTAAATTTTAGGTTAGTATTTGACTAAGTGAAAACAAGATTTCAGTAGTGAAAACGATAGAAAAGGGAAATAGTTGATCTCAACATAGAATAATGTGCCCATAAAGTAGAGGCCTTTTTATCACTTGCATAATCGTGGAAGTATGCCAGTAGTAAGTAGAAATCATCTCTACGTTTTTGGTACTGCACCAAACTGTCTGTACAGTAACTTTTTCTGCGATTTCTCGCATTTCTGGCGGTTTGCAATTTAAATTTTCGCTCATTTCGGCTTTTCACATGTATACGTAATGTATACGTAAATATTTCAACAATATTGTTTTTGAGAAATGTCGTTTAATAGAAATGTCAAAATTGATTTCCAGCCTACTTACTTTTTATCAGACAGAAATTACGCAAGCATACTTATCAAATTGTTTACTTTATTTAACTTAAAAATATTAAATTCTAGTTTTATGTGCTAGTAGTGGAAAAAATAGTATATACACCACTGTGGTTAAGACATTTATAGACCTCGCACCTTATTCCGCTCGGGGCAAAGCCCCTCGCGAAATAATCTTGATGCTCGGTCAACACCTTGGTGTATAATATACTATTATTGCACGACATATTTCGTAATCTCTGCCTTTTGGATAATTAATAGTGATTAATTCATGACATTTCAAAGAATTGGAAGAGCAGGGTGGGTGTTAATCCGATAAAAGGCTCAGGTTATTTTATCATCGACATAATGATTGTTCAGTAACATTGCAAACTTTCTCGTTTCGCTTATGAGCTCGAGATAGCGAAACAGCTGTCCGGAACCATTCGTTTGTAATGTTACTGATCTATCGAAACTATAGAATCGTTACCATGAGCACATATGATTAGTTGGAATCAATAACTCATTCAACGAATATTATTGGATGCATAACTTTTCAAATAGTTATATAGTTAGAAGTTTTATTTATTCTGAATAAAACATATAGAATAGACCAGTTAGAAAGGTATTTCAGCAATTCAATTCAATT
This sequence comes from Endomychus coccineus, assembly GCA_958510875.1. Lineage (NCBI taxonomy): Eukaryota > Metazoa > Arthropoda > Insecta > Coleoptera > Endomychidae > Endomychus > Endomychus coccineus. The sequence continues at coordinate 91,985,165 of OY294068.1, forward strand.
TTATGAACAGTAGGAGGTTTTTGCTTTAGAACAGCCATGGATGTTCACAAGAATTACTTCATTTTAAGCGTACACAGTACAGCAAGATTTGAATTGATATTTTTACACGAGAATAACGTTGCCTTTATAACGAAGCCAACAACCGTACGTTGTTGCCCATCCATTAAAAGTAATGATGTAAGAAACTTCTAGGTCTAGAAAGAATACGGGAAATGCCAGACACGTGAAAGATATTTTTATTTCTAGAAGCGACAGTTAATACAATGGCGATTCAATGCTGTAAACATTAGACTTTGAATGGATATTCGATTTCAGTGGCGACTGTAATGAAAAAAAAAACAGAAAATCCTTCGATGAGACAAAATAGGCCATCTGAATTTGGTAGAGCTGATGCTTCATATAATGGGTGATATCTTCCATGCTTTTAATTTTTGTACATTTTATAATAGTAATAAATAATAAACGGAATAGTTTCACGAACAAGCTATTCGATGAATTAAAATCAGATTATCTGTACCTATTTATAATGAACTATGATCAATCGATCACTGACTTCCCTCAGTTTTATTAATAAAACCTATTTTAGACACTTCTGCGGGTCACATGTATGAACAGAAAATATATAGGAAATGATTTAGAAACCGCTAATGAATTACGTTATACTTCTAAGTTACATTGAAATTGTATTTTAATGGTCTAAAGGAATGTATTTTCCAAATTCATGTTTTTTAATGACACGCTGTCAGTTTGACTCGGAATTATTCAAACTATAATATAACCTTGTTTTATATTACCACCTGCTGTCTCTTTTCTGTATGTCTAGTTCAGGATTATGATTATCAAGATGAATAAACGTAAAACACTGAAACATAGACAGGATTCGAACCCACGTTCCTGGATGTCTAGTGTCCACTCACACGAAATTGTGGCCAATTAGGCAAAGAAACCCTAAAACTTGTTTATATATAATATATATACATATATATAAATACTATTATTCCCATACCTTCTAGATTAAGATAGTGCAGTAAGTTTTTATTGCTATTCCATAAATACAAAGGTACATGAAATATCTGACATTCATTTTATAGTAAATAGTAAAGAGTATAAGGTTATGAATAGATATTTGACCGAATAAATCATTATTGGTGTTCTTTCAATAATATCAGTGAGTATAGTTTAGTCATGAAACCAATTCAACTTTCTGATTTGTTGATTTTTAATTTAGAAAAATAAGTTGATGATCGCAAGCAGTTATATCAAAAAATCATTTTACTTATGAAGTAGATAATGTCCGTTTCTTCATTGTATCATCTCATAGAGTTAAAGGAATAGCCGATCAAGTTATTAAATGAAAAAAGAAAACAATATTAATAGAATCTTTGGAAACACACGACAATGGGTTTTGGTAATAATACTATCGGCTTTTAAAAACCTGCGAAAATGATATACTAACAAGGTTGCCAAACAGTTGATATAGCATGATTTAAAATAAAAGATTGAATGAAAAAATATATTCGAATGAGGATGTACATTTTTCGGCAACGCAATCGATAATATCTATCTATTAGTATATTTTCGAGTTATCCCGATGATACGTTAATATTCAAGAGGTTCATTGAATTCATTTGGTCACATGATTATGATGAGAAAAAATCTTAAGCACTTCAAGGCACTGAAATATTTCGTTGTTGATCTAGTCTCTATTTTGCAAATTGGAATAATTTTCCCACTGTGGATACATTGTAACACTATTGATAAGAAATAATCACCCTTATTCACTAAAAATACTATTAAAATACTGAGGACCTTTCGACTACCAAGTAACCATCATCAGAGTAACTAAATTATAAATCAAAATGTGCTTGTTTAAATACTACTTGGGGATAATAATGTAAACAATGAGTTACCCTCAGCTGGAGATAAATCGGAATTCAATAAATTGATTTTTCGTTTATACATTTTCATTTCTTCTAAATTACCTAGATATTTGTCTGTACTGTGTTTTAAAAGTGATAAACATTCTCGACAAATGGTGTGACCTGTATTCAAAATATGTAATTTTTCTTATATGGGCAAAATGTTCCTTATAACGAGTTAAAATGTCCCTTCTAGTTTAACACACGACTCACAATTGATTTTGTAAATCCGGATTTGTCGAAATCGGAAACTTTATCGAAGGTGTTGCCTAAGCAGTGTTTTAGCTTGTTCTTACATCTATAAACTGGTTGTATTGCAAAGCATTACAAGTAGAGATTTTGATTTACATGTCTTTTTGAACACGCTTAATAGCCAATTTGATTCACTGAGATTCACTGTCGAAATAGAAACAGATAATCAGCTTCCTTACTTGATATTAACATTATAAAAGATGGTAATGACTTGATTTCGACATATACAGAAAACCCACTCAAACAAATAGATACATCCCGGCGGATTCAGCAACACCATTTAGACATAAAATAGCTCCGTTTAATAGTCTAGTTCATAGATTATAGAACGTCCCTTCGAGCCAGCAAAATTATAACAACAAAGTTGAGAAACTTCAGCAAATTGAGGAAATTGGAACGTAGCCAACTAACCAAACTAGAGCAATTACCTTCAAATACTTCAATAAAATTCAAAAGTTTCACTTATCATTCTTCAGTAATCAATAAATTAATAAATTGTTTTCTAAACTTGCAATACAACCAGTTTATATATGTAAGAACAAGCTAAAACACCGTTTAGACAACACCTTTGATGAAGTTTCCGATTTAGACGAATCCAGGATTTGGTGAGTTTCTCTTTCTACTGTTGTCTTATTGACTATACTATGTCCTAAATATTTCCCGAATATCTCATACTAAGAATTTGAATGGAGCTGTCCGTTACTTTGTGATATTTCATTTTTACAGATAAAACAAGAAATTCTACTTTATTTAAAAGAACGTTAATTGCAATTTCCAACTTTACATTTCATTATCAAAACATACATTTGAATATACCCAGCAGTGAAAATGTTTTAAATTCAGCGTAGACCTATTAATGTGATGGAAAGACTACTATACCATACTGTTTTCAACTCTAACAGTTTCATGTGGTTATATCTAAATCTACCATTGCCTTATTCATGTTAAAGAAAATATAGATACTTCGAAACCAGGCACGATAGAAATGCCGGATATCTGGAGGTACCGTTAACAATATCACGGAACAGTCAATTTTTTAATCCTATTTACGTTAACAAATTTCAAGTTCGAATCGAACTCGGGATGAATATGCTCCGTTGAAAAACTCCATAGGATGACTCAATACTGTGTTTGAAACATCAATTTTGGGGAGCTTGCCTTCTTGTTCTAACTATATCTCAATTCATTGAAATCGGAATATCGGTTCAAAGAACCACCAACAACAATCAAACAAAAATTATTAATTAGAAATAATTGTAATTTACATCTAAACTATTTTAGCATCAAAAGAAATAGGATTAGCGTCAATTACTGGGGCCCACTACTATTCAATAAATTACTTGTAGTATTCAGAAAACTTCCTATCGAACATTTCAAAAAATTTGTTAATACTTTTCTGGCTCGACAATGTTTCTATAAACTTTAATGTATATAATCCTAGCAGAGCAAGGTTAGCAGAACTAACTTTTATTATTGGAAAATTAGGAGCTTCCGTTCAGCTAATAAGACAGGTTCTGCTAGCTCAACAAAAAGTTAGCAGAGCAAGATATCCATATTTATGAAAATGATAAATAAGCTAATTAGTTGCTATTCATGTACTATATTCCGAAATGTTGTGCTAACTTAACAAAAAGTCGGCAGAGCAAGGTGGGTATATCTAAATTTGTTGTAATAGGAAAAATATGGGCTAATTAGGAGCCATTTAAGTGCTTTACTTGAAATAAATATATGCTCGATTATATATCAGTAGATTCGAACAACACAAACGTTTCTACTTTTTAATTTCTCGATCATCAAATTTCGTGCATTTACCGAACTTTTCGGCATTGGGCGAGCTCCGGTATCGAGTGTACCAAGCTGAAAAATGTAATTTTCAAGATGGAGTGGGGTAGAATGCGTGTTGACAGATTTATTAAGATCACATTACCACTTTGAACGGTAAAATAGTAAATGGATTTGAAAAACAACAATCACACGTGATTGATACGTCTTCATCTAGAATACCAGTTTTGTATAGAAGTAGGACCAATGGTTCGAATGGACAGATGATAGGTGATGAAAGTTTGGTTAACAACGACAAATTAAGTATTTTTTGTGATGATGAAAATCTAAAACATTCAAGATCAACAGAAGAAAATAAAAACGATATTGAAGATGAAATTGTCCAGCCTGTGTGAATGGCAAAATGGAAGAGAGTAACAAATGATTTTCAGATTACAAAAATGTAACTCCTAACTCTGCTAACTTTTTATTAAGCTAGCGAGAACATGTCCTATGTTTATTTTAACAGGAGTACAACATTTCGGAAAAGAGCTCCTTAATAACTCATAATCTTCCGATTACGAAAAATATAAATATTATCTGTCATTTTACTCTGCTAACTCTTCGTTAAACATATTATATTTGAAATGAAGGGCGAAAAAAATTTCGGAAAAGCTCCTAATTCTCCTATAATGAAAAGTACTTTCTGCTCACCTTGCTCTGTTAGCTCTATAGACATGAAAATAGGATAATATTGCTGATGTTTTGTCAGTTAATTATATATTTCCGATATGATAATCAGTATTTATATGATTATATTAATTATTCTTTCTTATTGTGACACTGCAAAAACTTCTAATATAATACAGCAATAAGTAAGTTATTATTAGCACTACCGGATCTAAAGGAAGGACGAGAAGGCGACTGACGGTATTTTTTTTTTAAATTATAGGAAATCGTTCATTGACAAACTGCAGATAAAAAGACGATCCAATATTTGCTTTTATAGTTTTAAAGACCAAGGTTCATAGATATTTAAACAAAATTCAATAGTGAAATCGTCATAACTGCCGACATTGCAGAATTTTCTGGCGAGATTTGACAAATTATTGCGATTCACGTGATTCAGTCAAAAACATTTTCTTGACAACCTCCTTTATGCATATTCGGTACTGTGAACAGTATCGGTATTTTGTATTGATACGGATCGTAACAAAAGTATCGATCCGACAAATATTGCAGTGAACAGTATCGACCCGTTGTTCAATTTAGGATATCAATAGATGAAAATTGCACAATAATCAGGTTACGTATCTTGAAATTCTGAAGGAAAGGAACTAAGGACTTACAGTCAGGAAGAACATGCTATTACACTTTAAACCACTTATATTTTATTTACAATTTTGGATTTTCACACTTCTTAACTAAATAGTTAATAGTACCTACTTGCACAAGAAAAAGTAGTCGAAATTTCGAAAATGAAAGAATGAGATTAAAATGTGCAAGACAAGAAGAGAATGTGAAATGATCAGAATCGGAGAAAACGTTTGATGTAATGTGACGATGTGAAATTAAATATCATTGAATATAATACTGTATAATTTGAAATAATGAACAAATACGAAACAAATTAAATGATAAATTAAGTGAGATTTTCGAAACAAATAAATAATTAATTATAATCAATTTTTCTTAGGAAAATTATACCACCTAAGTCATCGAATTCGACTATTTCATGCGGTATTTCTAGACGACGCTAGAGGTCGTAAGGTTTAAAAGAATGGTGAATATTTTTCTTACTCTACGCCATAACTGATCCGGCTATTGCGATACCTACCAAATAAGTATCGATACACAATGTATCGAAAGTTGAAGATCGATACACAATGTATCGAAAGTTGAAGATCGATACAAAATAACGTGTATCGGTCACTACAGTATTGAACTTTCCGAGGATCGATAGAGTATCGAACAACCCCAACCCCTGTATATTTAGATGAGACAAATATTCTTGGTCGATTTGTTTTCCAACAATTTTTAAATTAGTAGTCGTCTGTATCAACAAAAAGACGACACACAAATCGAAAAGTACAAAATTATTTAACAGTCAATATGACTTACATCTTTATAAAAACGATGATATTATGGATTTCTTTGAATTTAATAATGTGAAACAAGTTTTAAGGTGCATGTATAATGTTCTGCTATTGTAAGAAAAAAATATATAATTATTACATTATTTACGTATAGAAAGTCATCAGGTTTTTTCAAGTATTTATTGATAAGGTCGGAAATATATTGGATACATGTCTAGAATTCTATAAAGAATTTAAAATTGCGTTATGCGTTCATTTTATTATTGGACTTACTCGAAATCACCCCAAGGTCAAACTACTTCATAGATCAGATGAAAACATACAATCTCTCACAAAAGCTTTATAGCCCTAACTACTAAAACTGAAAGTCTTTTAGATAAAATATTCACCATCCTAGCTGAAGTAAAATTATTTGCTTTAACTGATCATCTAGATCAAATAATACTACAATTACAGAATTCAAGCAAACAAATAACAAACTCCAGCAATGTAATGATCAACTACAAAATTATACCACGCAAGATTGAAAATTATACATTTTTTCTTTTTCACTTTAAACCTAAGATAATTAAACAAAATAAAACTGATGGATGAAATTCGTGCAAATAAAACGAAAATTATACAGGAAAAAAAACAGGCTCTATCACTGATGAAGATCATCGTACCTACTGTAAAACATTTCAAGTCAAGAAAACTTCCATCAAGAAACATTACCTCTTGTAGAAATAAAAATGGCAACCTAGAATACTATAAATAAGCAGCAACAATAAAATAAGATTACTAATCGTTCTCTTCTGAAGTACAAAGTACATTGTACATTAAAAAATACAAACTCAGCTGGTGGAGACCAAATATCAGTAAGATTGCTTAAATATGCTGCACATGTTTCAGAACCTATAAATCATATTTTGAATACAACTCGGATGAAACCAGTTTTAAAAAAGGGAAATAAAAAAGAGATGCATAATCACCACCCGATAACATCAAATGTAAGTAAAATATTTGAACGAATTAATACGCTTATTGAATTTTTTGGAAAATCAGGTGTCTTAGCAGATACCCAGAATGTATTACAAAAGATCAAATCAACCGCTCGAACAATCGACTATCAAAGTTTATCCGAAATATTGCACTCTCTATAATAAGAACGAAACTGCGAAAATAAGCCTCGACCTTACAAAGGCTTTTGATAGTGTTGATCTAAAAATAGGTCAACTGGAAATTCATGGCGTTAGGGGAATACCTCTTGATTTTATGAAATCATATTTGAACAATAGACCACATTATAAGGCCGAACATGATCACGCAGGACGTTTAGTAAAATCCAATAAACTGAAAAACTTGAGAGGCGTTCCCCAGGGATACATCTATTACCCCCTTTTGTTCGTTGCCTATACAAATGATTTACCACATATACTAGATGAGACTTTAATCCAGTGTATGATGCATCTACAAGGGAATAATTAATTCATTTTTTGTAAGCCAAATGAATACCACACTTGATAAGATGGGAACCTGGCATAGTAGCAATAATTAAAAACTGAATGTTGCAAAATTCAATCAATACACTTTACTCGTAAGAATGAAGATGAACTAGTACATTCTCGATATAACTCATTACTAAAGCCGGTGAAGCATCGAACATTGCTAGGTATACACATAGACTCGAGAGTAGATTAACATATCACATACATTATCTTGCTCAAAGTATGGCAGCCTACTGCTTTGCCTAAAAAGAATTTGTACAATTAACAAATCAAAAAACTGCCTTTACTCCTTATCATGCTTATGCCCAATCTAGAATTCGATATGGGTAAATTTTATTGACATCAATAGAATCTTCTTCTCAAAATGTGTAAGAAATATTCCGAGGAAAAAGTCAACTGATAGCTGCTGAAACTTGATACCCAATAAAATATCCCAACTTTGGTAATTATGTAGTGGCCAAATGGTGAATGCAATCCACTTGAAATTTTGACAGAAACGAGATATAATGCTCGAAATTTATTGACATAAAATCCAATTTCGTATCTTAAGCATGCTATTCGCTTTGTTTCGCGCACTGTTCGGTGCGCTAACTATTTGACCGATTGTAGAGAGAAATAGACTGGAGGATCTGTACCGTGAAAGCATTACACAGTAGCCTTTCGCTTTCGATCGGTTTATGCGATTCGTTCACTAGGCTCACTCGGTCTCTCATTGTTGGTTTCTACATAGCGGTTGAACGGTGACTCCGATTTACTGTACCTTAAGCCGTTTCGAGTTACAGATTTTGAAAGCCCATCCATACTTTTGGCAGTGCTAAGCGAACGAAGTCTTTCCTCCTTTCTGCTCACCTACCCACTCCGTCTTAACCTTTTGTGCATATGCGCAACGTACTGACCGACCTCCTAGTTATTTATAATAATATATAAGATCAGCAGTGGGATATACCTGTATACCTATGAGTTATCATTATCTACTAGTGTATCCGGCCGACATCGACCATAGAAATCTAAAGAACCGTAAGCTTTAGTACTAATTTTCCAAATTTTCAGTGGCCCACCTCGGCCAAACGACACGTTTTTTCATTATTACAGTTTTTGACAAAACTACCGCCCAGCCTCTTTCGAACGATTCTTAAGCCACCACCGTACTCTACTGTACTTTTTCTCCCTGACACCCCTTTACACTACTCGATAATATTCACTACTAATCAATGGTCTTCGAACATTATAGGTATCCCTCTCGTGTAGTCAAACTTCGCCCCCTTTGATTTACGGTAAAACGGTGGCCTACCACCCACCATACATTAAAGTATTTTGTCTCAGTTCGTAACCTCGGAATTCAAAGGCCTATCCCGGCCAAACGACATCATTTTTTAGAGTTTTTAGCAAACTACAGTTTAGCCCTCTCGAACGATACCTCAACCACCACCCTATTTTCTGTACTTTTGTCTATCGAACTCCGGCTACCCCTTTACACTACGCTATTTCAGAGAATCTTGGAATAAAACGTTACAACCACGTATAATAATAAACAATGTTTATATTGCAAAAAGGCTGGCCACAATTCAGAAAAATACATAAACGGATTCTTCATGAAATTTTTTTTTTATTTGAATCACTCAACTATTACAATTTTACAATCAACAATAACATATTATATATATTTTGATTTTGGGATCGTTAAATCACGACAGACTCTGGTGGTATACGATATCACATTGTGGAGAAGATGGTTTTGATTTTTGTGATTATTGAATCACAACAGATACTGGTGATATAATATGATATATGTAGATATGATTCTGATTTGTAATTGTAGTATCAATCACAATGTTGATAATGTTGTTGGTTTGCGATTACTGAATGTGTAGCTGATGTAGAAAAATATATTTTATTTCGAAACTTTATTAGCTAATATCCCACTAATTCAAAAATGAAGTATATTTTCACCTATGTGAAAACAGAAACGGTCGTTGCGTCAGAAACGAAATATTTATGCGCAAGGTAGCCATGTGTTACTCCTTCGAAATTCGTATTTTCTACATTATTATGATGAATGAAAGTTTACACACTAAAATGATAAAAATATGATAACGGTGTTTTCAATAAAACATAAGATCAAATTTCTTAGTGGCTGTGACAATCACATAAATGATGGGATAAAAAGGGCGTTTATAGGAATTTTTTCTTCACTTTTTATTCAGAACGAGCTGAGAAAACTTACGCATCCTTGATCAGATTTTGTATATAGACTTACCTGGAAACTCCACCCGTATCCAAAAAAAAATGCCAAAACAGAGTTTAATTCATCGTTTCTCGGAATTTCTTTTTCACTGTATATTCCGAACGAGCTGAGAAAGCATACCTGACCCATTTCAGATTTTGTATCTCAATTCACATTCTGAAAACTACCCTCGTATCTAAAAAAATCTCCAAAACAGAGATAATTCTTCATTGTTTATCGAAATTTCTTTTTCACTGTAATTCAGATCGAGCTGAGAAACAATACCTAGTCAATTCCAAATCTCAATAATCACCCTGAAAACTACCTTCGTATCCAAAATTGAGTTAATTCATCGTGGAAATAAATCTCTTTTCACTATATATTCAGAACGAGCTGATAAAGCATATCTAACCCATTTCAGATTTTGTATTTCAATACTTCGCCCTGAAAACTACCCCCGTATTCCAAAAGATCTCCAAAACAGAATTGATTTCTTCTTCGCGGTATATTCAGAACGAGCTGGGAAAACATACCTATCGCATTTCGGATTATGTATGTCAAGGCTGCCCTGAAATGGGGTAGCTACGCATTTGCAGCTCGTTCTGAATATATAGTAAAAAACAATTTTCCAGAAACGATGAATTAACTCAATTTTGGAGTTTTTTTGATACGTGGGTCTCAGCTCGTTCTGAATAAACAACGAAAAAATTATTTTGAGAAACGATGAGTTAACTGTTTTGGAGATTTTTTTATCCGGGTGTTTCCAGGGTAAGCCTTTACATACAAAATCTGAAATGGGGTAGGTAAGCTGCCTCAGCTCGTTCTGAATATGCAATGAAAAAATAATTTCGAGAAACGATGAAATAACTATCGTCTTGGAGATTATTTTGGATACGGGGGTAGTTGTCAGAGCGAGTATTTATAAACAAAATCTGAAATACGTCAGCTATGCTTTCTCACCTCGTTCTGAATATATAGTGAAAAATTAATTTCAAGAAAAGATGAACTAACTCTGTTTAAGAGATTTTATGTAAATGGGGTGAGCCTTGACATACAAAATCTGAAATGCTTTCTCAGCTGATTCTGAATATACAATGAAAAAATAATTTCGAGAACGATGAATTAACTGTTTTTGAAGATTTTAAGCGTAAGTCTTGAGATACAAAATCTGATAAGGGATAAGTATGTTTTTTCAGTTATCCCATGATGTATGTGATTTTAACAGCCACTGAAAAATATGATCTTATGTATTATTGAAAGCCCTATTATCATATTTTTATCATTTTAGTGTGAAAGCTTTAATTAATCCTCATCATAATAATGTAGAAAATGCCAATTGCAATATCAATTTCGAAGGAGTAAGATTATGGCAACCTTGTGCATAAATATTTCGTTTTTGGCGCGGCGACCGTTTTCACAGCGGTTAAATTTTCTAAGTTCTATTGAAGAATCAGAACCATCTTGAAATTTTTTATCATTCAAATCTTTCGCTAAATGTACTATTTTCTAGGTGAATATCTGTTAATTTACCCATCGACTTTGTATATTTAGTATATGTAATAAAAATATACAAAGAACATTATGTAAAAAGTGCTAAATTAGTGAATATAAATGATTCTCAATAACATTCTCATAGAAAAAGAATAAAATACACAAATATAATTTACTCAATTATGTCATCAGAAATATTTCAACACCTATAACCATATAGTCGATGAATCTCCAATTAAACAAAACTATGCAAATAGATTTAGCTTGTAATGCACACTCGACTGAACGATTATATGGTGAAACATCACATTAATAATTGTTGTAATGATTTGTTCAAATGAGTAAGGAACATTTATTTGCTCGGAGATTAGTCATATTGGAAAATAAGTTTGTAGATAATCGTATAGAAATTACATTAGTTTCAAATGTAGTGTGAGCATTCACGATAATTTACTCCGAGATGTCGACATATCCATTCTGCAAGCAATAGACCCAATCTCTAAACTTCATATTGGAAAATAAGTTTGTAGATAATCGTATAGAAATTACATTAGTTTCAAATGTAGTGTGAGCATTCACGATAATTTCCTCCGAGATGTCGACATATCCATTCTGCAAGCAATAGACCCAATCTCTAAACTTCATATTGGAAAATAAGTTTGTAGATAATCGTATAGAAATTACATTAGTTTCAAATGTAGTGTGAGCATTCACGATAATTTCCTCCGAGATGTCGACATATCCATTCTGCAAGCAATAGACCCAATCTCTAAACTTCTTTCGTTATCTGGTGCTTGTAAGGGTGTAAATTCAATTTCTTCGTCAAAATTCACTGGGGTAGTGAATAAAATAGGGTCAATTCCTGCGATCGAAGATAATTCGTTGTGAAGGAAAGGCAACAATCTCATCAGAAAGACTTGCATCAGCACAGGGCACTGCTTTGATATTAACAGTTAATATACCGGGATATCAAAAATTATCTTGATCAAGGGTGGTTGTGGAATCTAAAACGTATGTCTTACTTTACGTTTGAAATAATTATGTCACTGTCACACTGACATCATCAATAACCTACAAATTTCATACCTTCGGAAGTTGGAGAATAAAATTCAAATTTTACACAAAACTTTTAACATTTAATTTAAAAATGCTGACAAATTGTTTCACCACACTGTGGCATTATCAAAGCGAGGAGTTATCAACTAAAGTTAAATCTAAAAGTATGTCCTTAAATATCAGGGATCAGAATGTGGTACAAATTGAGGGATGGGGGTGGATAATGGTGGGAGTGTGTTTACAAAATTGTTAACAAGCGGTGAATTATATGTGTCGATTTGATCATTTAATATTACATTATTATTGTTTTTTGAGTGTTTCAATATTTCTATGGATTCTAATATATTAAGTTTATGTCCTTTTTCCTGAATATGTAGAATATCAGGATTAAGAGTGTTTGTCCTATGTACAAAGCACTACAGTCATCACATCTCAGTCTGTAAACTCCAGATTTCTTTAAGTTATCTTTTTTAGATTTCGAGTTATTAATATACGAGCATGGTCTATTTTTTGTTTTAAAGGCGACGTTTTTATTCTGTTTTTTAAGGAATTGAGATATTTTTAGTGAATGTTTACCTAAATATGATAGACATGTGAAATTTGATTTTGTATTATTATTAATTTGCGGATAAATTATGTTTAAGGCTTTTTTATTGAGTTTATTTTGGAGTATTTTATTAATTATCTTGACATTATAACCGTTATTTTTGGCAATATCTATGATTCTGTTTAATTCTAAATGGAAATTATCTTTACTTAATGGGACATTAATTAATCTATGTATCATACAATTATATGCTGCTAGCTTGTGTGATTGTGGATGTAAAGAAGTGTTGTGTATTGTGGTATCTGTGTGGGTGGGCTTGTGATAAATAGCGAAAGAAAAGTAATTATTTGTGTGTGAAATTGTCAGATCTAAAAAGTTTAAGGACTTGTTGTTTTCCATCTCTAATGTGAATTCTATATTTGGGTGTACGTCGTCAACATAGCTATACCAATATACAAACATGTGCTGAAAATTGGAATTTAAAATCTTAGTTTCCAATTCCAATTTTCAGCACATGTTTGTATATTGGTATCGCTATGTTGACGACGTAATCGCTTGCTTTACAGGCAGTAACCGTCAAATAAATTCTTTTCTCACCTATATTACACCCAAATATAGAATTCACATTAGAGATGGAAAACAACAAGTCCTTAAACTTTTTAGATCTGACAATTTCACACACAAATAATTACTTTTCTTTCGCTATTTATCACAAGCCCACCCACACAGATACCACAATACACAACACTTCTTTACATCCACAATCACACAAGCTAGCAGCATATAATTGTATGATACATAGATTAATTAATGTCTCATTAAGTAAAGATAATTTCCATTTAGAATTAAACAGAATCATAGATATTGCCAAAAATAACGGTTATAATGTCAAGATAATTAATAAAATACTCCAAAATAAACTCAATAAAAAAGCCTTAAACATAATTTATCCGCAAATTAATAATAATACAAAATTAAATTTCACATGTCTAACATATTTAGGTAAACATTCACTAAAAATATCTCAATTCCTTAAAAAACAGAATAAAAACGTCGCCTTTAAAACAAAAAATAACCTATGCTCGTATATTAATAACTCGAAATCTAAAAAAGATAACTTAAAGAAATCTGGAGTTTACAGACTGAGATGTGATGACTGTAGTGCTTTGTACATAGGACAAACTGGACGCAGTTTCAGCGTAAGGTTCAATGAACATTTGAGAAGTTACAGGCTCAAAAAAGAAGACTCTACGCAAATCACCTGTTAGAACATAACCACAATTTCACTCTTAATCCTGATATTCTACATATTCAGGAAAAAGGACATAAACTTAATATATTAGAATCCATAGAAATATTGAAACACTCAAAAAACAATAATAATGTAATATTAAATGATCAAATCGACACATTTAATTCACCGCTTGTTAACAATTTTGTAAACACACTCCCACCATTATCCACCCCCATCCCTCAACTTGTACCACATTCTGATCCCTGATATTTAAGGACATACTTTTAGATTTAGCTTTAGTTGATAACTCCTCGCTTTGATAATGCCACAGTGTGGTGAAACAATTTGTCAATATTTTTAAATTAAATGTTAAAAGTTTTGTGTAAAATTTGAGTTTTATTCTCCAACTTACGAAGTATTATGAATTTACACTACGTAAACGCCGAAACCATAGATATATAAATTTCATACCTATTTATTTCAGTTGTAAAACAATAATGAACTACAAATTAAAAATTATCTTGGTCAAGGGTGGTTGTGGAGTGTAAAACGTGTGTCTTACACATTTACTTTTTGAATATGTTTTGTTGTGTCAGAATCTGTTAAGTCATTGTGCTGAAATTTTCTAATCCAGTTTTTGAATCATGCCTCTTACCACACAGCACAAAATTTTCATGATTGAAGCCTATTTTCGAACGGGTGCGCTAGTTAATGGAAATTGGCAATACAGTCAACGTTTGTGTTTGGACAATTTTCGAGAGCACTTCCCAAACGTGGCAATATTACCGGACAATTTTTATGCGTGCCTTACAAATTGTGTTGAAGTGTTTCGCGAAACTGGTTGTGTGACTCATAAAAAAGGTGCTGGTAGACCAAGAGTTCGTACAGAAGTTGTCAATGACTCCGGTAAATAATTTGCAAGAACTTCAACAAAGAATAGTTCAGCAATGTGCAACCATAACCCCAGAAATGCTGCAAAACGGTTTTCACAACATGAGGATGCGCGTCAACTTGTGCATCGAACAAAACGGGGGACATTTCCAACAATTACTGTAATTTAGTTTTTCTTGTTACTAAAACATTATTTCAAACGTAAAGTGAGACACACGTTTTAGATTCCACAACCACCCTTGACCAAGATAATTTTTGATATCCCGGTATTTCAAATTGTCCGGACAGATTGTTGAGAAGCGTTCCAGCACGGTATAGATTTTTCGTCGAACGCTACTTTTATAATTTGTTTCGGATAATCTAGTCACTAGTGCGTTGTTCTCTCATGAATTGTGCCAATTGGTAAACACGCTGGACTAGACTTCCAGCATCTAGGAATTTGGGTTCGAATGCCGCCTATGGTTCAATGTTTTACGTTTATTCATCTTTATAATCCTATGTTGAATTATCTAAGTTATCTTTATAATTCAGAAAATTTAATTATATATCTCTTAATGTACTTACACAAAATTGTGGCGAATTAGGCAAAGAAACCTTAAACCTGTTTATACTTACCCAGAACATGTCTCAGTCAGTTCTATTGGAATATATATGAACCGGGATGTTGTCATTGAATAAGTACTGTCAGAGTAATTGCCAATCATGGTAATACTCATACCTACACTCTTTGATTCAAAACGATTGAACTTTAGACGAATGCGCGTGAATAGTTGATCTATAGCGGAGCATCGAATCGCCTTGTGTTCATCAATAATCTACTATCCTTTCAGAGGTTTATACTTAAGGTATACACGCTGGACTAGACACCCAGGTATGTGGGTTCGAATCCCGCCCAATTAATTTGTGCATAATATATAGTTTGGACAACTACAAACTCAATACATTAATATCGGTTTCATTTCATTCTTTTCCAACCTCGTCCCATATGTTTTTCGAATAATTCGAATAATCTTCCATAGAATGGTGATATAGATATAAAGTATAGCATTATTCTATTACAAATTTTTCATTACATTTTGGATCATCTTTCAGTTTGAATACAGTATCATATAAAAATTGTAGGCGAAAAGTCTTATTCTGTCTGCAACGTCTTTGCTTGACATACGAATCGTCATAACCATAACAATCGCTGTGTTGTAAATTATGTTAATGAAGCGACATATTTGCGAACCAATATCATATAAGTATGCGACCGATCTTCGAAACATTGAAATTGGTGACTCAATGAATCATGACAGTAAAATTCGCAATAACCGGTGATTTGAAAGACCGTTTACTAATAGAATCATAATTAAAGAAGATTAAAGATACAATTAGCTACAATCTCCGTGTAGCTGTACCTAGTTTCTTGATAGAGTAAAGTAACTTTTTTCGAATGAATCTTTTATTAGTATCTTATGAACTCAGTTAATAAGCTAGAATATAATTTATTGTTTTTGTCTATTTCTGCGAAGTATACTTTTTCCACCTGCTACCATTTCTGCAATCTAGGTTACAGTAATTATATCTATTTTAATTGCTCTAAACTGTTCAATGCTAATTAAAAAAGTATAAATTCATTATTGGTTGCAAGTTAGTCTTGATTATTGATTACTACCATATAGAGAAAAGTGATAAATATTTAAAATGAGATAACATTTTGAACGTGAATGCATTTACGTAATGCATCTTATGTGCAGAAAAATCAATGTTAAAAAATACGTGACCTTACTAGATACATAATCTATTCGGAATCTTACTTACAGAGTTAACGAAACATATAGAAAATTAGTGAATTAATTGACCCCTACACTAGCTATTAATTATATCACGAGCAAGAGTAAACATGTATGCTGCTAAGCATCTATCCTTCGAATATATAACACTTTTTCACATAATATGAGATAATTCATCAGATGTGATGAATCGATTTGGAAAAGGTTCTTGGCTGCTACAATTTTGAGCAACATTCGTTTGTTTTGTTGTTCCTTTCAAACAAATGAGGTTGAATAAGATTGTGAAAGAGTTTGGTGCTGAGAAACTTGAATATTCCATTGAATTTTCATTTTCAATTGATAGCATCATCCTCTCAGAATAATTGTAAATCATATTCTAGTTTTTATTTGCCGTTGCTATGGAAACAAAATCACTAAAACAATTATTATCCAAGATTTTTATGAATTCGCATGTAATTCGTTCTCCGCTAAAATAAAAGGTTCTTTTATGCAGATTCAAAGCACTTTTAGTTAGTAACATTAACTAGACTTGGATGAAACAATCAGCTAAAGAACCTACCAAGACGAGAATATAGCGAGCAGCACCTAATAATACTGAATAACCTATCGAGAAGAAGAGGAGTACATAACATAAGAAGATAGCATCAATTCAAACTTCTAATGAAAACCTCTACGGCGAAATAGGAAGAGGTCACTGAAGGCCGTACCAAAGATTCTTTAATTTTTCAATTCTCAATTCCTTTGAGATTCAATATTCCTTCCACGAAAATTTGAGCACTTCTTTTTCATATATTCAGGTTCTTTTTCTATCCAATTACAGAAAAAATCTAAATATTCCATTGCTGTCATTTTCTAAAAGGTCAAAACTAATTATACAATGTTGACTCAAAGCTGAAATAACACGATTTGTAAATTTCATGAATGTCTTCGATACGTCTCTGTAAAAAGTGTTCTATCAGGCACAATACATTATTGCAATTAGATGTTCTTGCGATTCCAGATTCGCATTCACCTTCAAATTCTGCACTAAATATGAGTCAGCTTATATACAGAGTGTCCTCGAACTGCGTGGCTAAAATAAAACCGAAGATTCTTTGATTCGAAAAAAATTTGATGAGCCTTTTTACTTTTGCCTCAAGTGTCTTGTTTAGCCGGTAGAGGGCTTCAAAGTTGCAAAAATAATTTTGTTTTTTCGGTATAACTTGAGAACGTGATGGAGGACTTTTACAATATTTGGCAGGTGAGTTACTGTCAATAATAGCCGTTTTTGAGAGCGGAGCATAGAGCCTTAGAGACCATAGAAATGGCTCAAACTTGAGGATGTAACGGGAAAAGTGTCCAGAACTTTTTTGTGGTCGATATAATTCACTCTATATTTTTTATGCAGATAGCTTATCTAATTTGAAAACTTTTCTTACTCTTAGAAAATTTTGATAAAATCAACGGATTAGCTTGAAAAAAATAATTTTCGAGTCTCTGCAATTTTGGCTTACTAATTTTACTTGATTAAAATACCTTAGTTGCCTTTGCTTTTCTAATGTCATTTTGGCATTTGGAGAATTTATTCTCAAAACTGTCAGTTTTTACTTTGCTTTCCGTAAAAATTTTATAAAATTATGGCTCAAAATTTCACTAACACTGAAATGATTAATATCTCGGTAAAACACGAATAATAAAAACAATAGAAATGGGGAAACAATGTGATTATTTAGGAAAAACAAATGCTGAATTAAAAGAAACAACAAAACTTTTTGGGAAATCGCTAAGGCATCAATTGTTCGAAATGTTGCCCATTTTCCTGAATACACAAATTAATTCGTTTCAAGAAATTGGATTTAACTCTGGCTAGTACTTCAGGATCATTCTTCAATAAATCCGCTTCATGATTAATTCGTTGCAACAATTCCTCTCGTGTGGTTACTGGAGCTGCATAAACTTTCGACTTCAAAGCGCCCCATAGAAAGAAGTCGCAGGGCGTCAAATCAGGGGAGTGGGCCAGCCAGTTCACTGGTGCATCGTGTCCTCTACCTATCCAGCGATCTGGATATTCCGCATTCAAATGTCGCCTCACAGCTAATGTGAAATGAGGAGGTGCACCATCATGGATAAACCAGGCCACGACGAATGTGTAAGGGCAAGTCTTCCAACAGTTCAAGTACCCTTTGTTCCAAAAAGTTCAAGTAGTTCTGCCCGTTCAATCGATCGGGTATAACGGTAGGGCCAATAATAAAGTTATCCACAATTCCAACCAAAACATTGATTTTAGTTTGATTCTGAAAATACGTAACTTCCGTTTCATGAGGATTTTCATCAGCATAGAAATGTTCATTATGGAGGTTAAAAAGACCACATCTCGTGAAAGTATCTTCGTCCGTGAACAGAATTTTTCTACAAATTGCATGAATTCTGTGATGCTTTTCAAGATGCTTATGCAGCATGCGTTTATATCCGCAGTCAAAATGTCGCAGGTGAAATGCAATCACTATTTTCCGTGACAAATCATAGGTTTTGGCAATGCCTTTTTTAGAGTTGCATGGCGCTCTAATGGTTTCAAAACTAACAGACAAGGTCATCACGTCAGGCGCTTTTTATTTCGATAATATTCATTATTGGTGTGATGCTACCATAACCCTTGGCTGGATATGTAACAATACCTAATCATCGCAAGACTTTTGCAGCAAATCGTGTAAGCTAAATTCATCAGATATGAAAAAATGGCATCTTGTAAATTGGAGCAATAATCCAGCAGATTTAGCTAGTCACATGGTTTGTTAATGACGAAAAATTGTGGCCAAACAATCATATTTATCTCACGATTACCTATAGTACTCTGTGGCCTCTCCAGTATTACCCACTGTCTTATTGTAAAACAACGAATGTAAATGACACAGGTACCTCAATTTCCATTCCAGTAATACTACAATAATAAAAATGCCCAATTATCCATTAGAAATACCGTTGAAGTACCGAGGACATTTCAGCTACCAAGTAGCCATCATCAGACTAAACTTTACTTTCATGATGGCTATACTTGGTAGCGGAAAGATCATCAGTATGTTCACTGAATAAGGGTGAATTTGTCTAATTATAATATTATTGAAATGGAAAATGAGGTACCAAAAAAGTATATGATGAACGATTACAACAACAGAAAATTGGTGCTAATGTCAAGAATATTTATGTTTATGGGAACCATAATCGGTGCTTCTAACCTGGAAGAAAGTGAACTAAGCATTACTGATAATAATTTTAAACATTTTGCAAAATCTTTTATTTTTACGACATGTAAATTTCTACTTTCAATGATAGATTCATATAAAGAAGAGCAATGTGGTTTAGAATGCCGAATTTGCAAAGTTGTAAATATGGTGACAAAAAATGAGCAGCATCTTGTAGAAGGCAATCAAGAGAAGAAACATTTTGATTGCAATTCAAAACCAATCATTGTTATGTAGGGGAGAGTGGTATATGGTGAAACATCGTACAATGTGGGAACACCATTGTATATTATTTATTCTGTGATTCTGGCAGTTGCAAATGAGGTTAGTGGTGGATCTGTGTATGTGCTTCCTTTGAAGTGTATTTCAAGCTAAGAAAACATATTATAACTTTGAATGTAGTTAGTTGTGTGATTTTTGCAAATACATAAAAAGTTACCTGTTAAGGTAAATTCACCATTTGAATGCTGGTGTTGACGATGTAAATGAAAATTATTTCTGCCTTAAATATTCTAACATTTAACTGGGAAAATAGAAATAACCACGAAGTAGAAGTAGTGTTCAATAATTTTATATTTACAATTCCATAGAGTATTGTAATAAATATTATAATAATCTGTCAATAAATAATTAAGCAAGTAAAAAAAATAAATGTTATTGTCATTTCATCAAAGTACTTAATTCCTCATTGATTAAACCTCTATTATTATTCTGAACAGTTTATTATATATTCCTAAACGTTTGTAGGTTATCATTTATATTTATATTAAAATTCAATAACAATGCTTTTTTCATTAATATTTTCACATCTACCGTCGTAAGAAAATCATGACGTAATTGCAGGAAGTTCGAGAAATTTGTTACTCACTACTATTTTTTATATGAGTGATTTATTGAACTTTTACAAACATTTTTATTACATATATGCAAATTGAATTTATGAAGGAACGAAATGTCTTGATTCTTACAACTACTTGAATCTATCGATAAAAACTCTATGATTCTTTAGTGGTAGGAACTCCCTTGTACGTGATGTCACGATACAACGTTTTTAATAAGAAATCATGGTTCACCGAAGATAAGCCACGTTTATATTATGCGCATAACTTTATGAATCTTATTCCTGAGTTATTTACTTCGTGGCAAACGGTACAAAAACCACCAATTACCAAGAAGATTGAAATCGACCTCGTTTACTATATTAGTCGTTTTGAAATAAAAGTAAATTGATTAGAGTATAAAGTTTCCAATTCAGTTCCCTGTTGGAGGATAATTAGAGGCTGTTCTGATATGACAGCCTGACTGGATCTTTTTACATAACGATCGTTGAGATTCAATTCAAACGTGCTATAAATTTAATTAGCTATCTTTAGCTATAATATGGTGTAATAACCTGCGAACGCTAGCATTTGAAGTCAGGTCCAAGTTATGCACGTTGGAATATAACAGCTTGAGTAAGTACCAAAGTGAATGATTTAATCAACTTGCCCTTTCTGTTAAGACTGCTAATTATTAAAGTTAAGTGTTCGATGGCGAATATTGAGAGTGCTCATATTGCCAATCTATTTACTGTTCTCATCTCTATTTGTTATACTATTTCACCAACCATCTAACAGAATACCAGAAATCAAGCTCAAAATTTGACAAAAATTCAATTTATATCTTCATAAATTTTAAATTAAATCAATGGGATTTTGCATATTTGGGTTTTGCTCTTCAAATACATGGGGAAAATTATTTGAAAAGACGGAACATCATGAAAGTTTCAAATCAGATTTAAAGTCCTTCTTATGGTAGATTTAATATCTAATCTGTAAGTCAGACTTCTGAAATCTTTGAGATTGTGTTGAATCAATTCATTTACTACTGCTACACTACGAGAACATTCTACAATAGGTCAATTTACGTTGAATATAATAAAAACGCATTCTGTACTAACCAAATAAAACGAAATTTAATATCAAACAAACAGCTAATTTCAAATTTTGGAATATTTTAACAATATTTACGGTTCCTGAAAAATTAAACAAGAAATGATTTATTTGGTCAAAACTTATTTTATTTCATAGTCTTGTAGCCCGATACACTTCGTCCAACGTTTTTCTATTTTTTCGATCCCTTCCAAATAATACGATTCCGGTAATTCTTTAAAATACTAGTCCAGGCATTTAAGGATGAAAATCAACGATTTTTATCCGAATTTCCGTGAGGTCTAATTTTTGTCTATTCTTATGTATTTTGATACGCTGAACACGATGTTGTAGTTTAAATTTGCGTTTTGAGACAAAACTGTGAGTTGTATGAAAAAATAATTAAACAAAAGTTGTTGGACAAATTAAAACGCGATTTTTGGCCCCGGTCCGGAGTCGAGGGCCCAAGATAGGGCCCATTTAGTGTGTTTTTTTTAGCACATTGAAAAATTGAGTATATGTCATAAGAGTTTTTCATTTTTCATATTCTGTTTCGATAAAAAGAAAAACTATTTCTATTTCTCTTCTTTCGGTTTCCGGTATTTTGACTTACCTCATTTTTTGGCGCTAAAATCGGCCATTTTGAAAAATCCTTATTTTACGAGTTTCAGACGAAATACTCTTGTTATCGATCTAAAACTAAATTCATTCGGAAGATTTCATTATTCTGCACCTGATATCCAAAATTCAAGCATTTTGGTTCAAAGACATAGCTTTGGCGCCATTTTGAAAATTTTCGATCACCGATTCAATTTTTTGAGGTTAGACATTTTTCTCGGAATTCAAATTCTAGGTTCTATTAGATGTTTTCAATGTTCGAATAGAGTTACTCATACACAAACAGTAAAAAATGCACGTCCCGATGAGATGATCAAAATAATCTCTTGTGGTTGTAAAAAAAATTGTACTGGTAAGAAGAAACAAACTTCAGCTAGTATGGGTACCCGACCACTCAGGCGTGAATAAGACGTGGCCGATGAATTGGCCAAACGGGGTTCTATAGGCACACCCGGCCCCGATCCAGCAATCGGAATTTCATCGACAATCGGGTTCTGCGCCCTCAGATAACTAATGGGTATACAGTGCCTCTCGGTTTGGCGCAGTGCCCCCGTTATGAAGCAGAAGCTCCACATCTCGGAGTTCTCGCTCAAACGCTCGAAAACCCTTCTCTCTATGAGCAGAAGAGGCTTAAAACTGGTGACAGGACACTGCCATCTGAACAAACATCTCAATGGGCATCGTTGATGAGTCAGGCTGTAATAGATGCGGAGAGGCGGACGAAACTGCCTTTCATATTCTTGCAGAATGTCCAGCACTGGTTTATCTTATGCTACAACAGCTCGGCAGCGCATACATGCCGCCTGAGAACGTAAGAGACATCAGTCAATGCAGAATCCCAGCCTTCGGCACTGCCTTAGGCGTGTTGGACTGAGTATTACAATCAAGGAACGCACAATGCACCCAATCAAGCGGTCTAAGTGTTCGTTCTGATTGATTTATTGAACATAATTTACAACATTGAATTAGTTCACCACAATCTCGAATTTTTTAGAAATTGGACCTGCAACAATACTCACAGATTAGATATTAATAATAATAAAGACTTTAAATTTGATTAAAAAACACTCTTGGTCTTTCGTTTTATAAAAAAAAGATTGACAAATTTGTTACAAGGTTATAGGCTAGTACTAAAGCGTTTTACTTAGGAATTTAGTGTAGATTATGACGACATTCCCGCCGTTAGTTCGAAACTCTAGCATAAGTTTGCTTTTACATCTAGCTACTCAATTGGATTTAAACATTGATGATGTGGAATGTGAATGTGCTTCCTTAACAAAGAAATTTTAGTTCAACGTCTTGAAGGATTTAGTGTTAATTTTTTTTTAAGTTTGTCTTTGGAGGTGTATATGGTTTGGAACAGAATGAGCAGCTGTGCCTGGCTCCAAACAGTTGAAAATACATTGTTTTCACTTGGTTTTGAAAAGTGTAAATATGAACCGTTCTTTTTTAATTCGACGGATAATTTATTTTGATCATGGCTGTATTTGTTGATGATTTTGCGTCAAATAGTTTAGTTTCTGAACAGATAGGTTGATGATTTCATAATCAAACAGTAAAGTAATTTGGTGGCTTGAATATTACCAAAAATATTTTTTTTTCAAACTCTTGGACAAATTTGGACTAAAAGCTGCCAAGCCAGTTAAAACCTATTGCAGTTGGACTAATATTGTTACCAGAAAACGAGAAATTTGGGTTTTCTTTTTCAAACTTTGGTAAGGTGTTACATGTTTTTAGTGATTAATTGTGGGCCTGATATCAGTAAAAAAATTAGTAATTTGCTGAAGGTTTTTCTTACTCTGGGGTAATAATGTAATTGATAGAAAATCGTTTTATGGGACTACGATAAGTAGAATTGTGTTGCTACTTCAAGTACATTGGTTTGTGTGAAACAGCAAAAGAGTAGAATTTTTTGAACGTGAACATTTTCAATGCTAACCAAAGCTCTGAAAGTAATCCTCTTTCACCACCGTACAAAACATATATACAGGATCTATCCATAAACATATAGAACGGCAACATTGTCTCGGTTTTCTCCATAGTTTGTAACGTGTAAATTACACATAACGGCTGAGCGCCTATAATACGAAGTGTCAGCGCTATTGAGTCCAGTGGCATCTGTGACATGCAGTACATTATCCGAGTCGCGGTTAGTTCTATGTCGATGGAACAGTTCGATGGCTACGTCGATTTCCAAGTTGTTCTATGACGCCTCTGATATTGAGAGATATTCAATGGTGTCACTTCCGTTAGATCTTTGCTGGTGAAAGGTCACGTCTGTATATTTTTTGGGATATCCAACGGGAAGGGTTGTGTAAACTTATGTTTTAATACCGGAATTCTAGGTTTTTCCTTCCGTTGGAATCGAGAACATCACTCGTCATTATAGATGATAATTGTAGATTTTGGATGACTGATGTTACCGTAAAGTGAATTGGATACCACAAACGGTAAAAGGAACATGGAAACTGATAGTTAGTTTGGAAAAGAAACGAACCCTATGTTATAGAGGGTTTATTCCAAGAGGTTTACTACCAGTATCCCTGTAAGTCTACTGGATAATGGAGGCAAAGGTGAATTTTTAATTGAGGAGGAATCCCTGTAATTATTGTAGGCTACCCAATAGTTAATAATTAACACACAGATTTAGCAACTATTGTAATGACTGCATTATGTATGTTATACATACTGTTTCTCTAATAGAGACAATTTATACTAATTAAGTACATTTGTGTATATTGTGGAATTTTATATTGTTAGATTTAGCTTCATTCATATATTAGGATTATTTATCCCTTATACGTATTAATAGTGTAAATTAATAAATATCACAAACAGTAAACTTCAATCACATCTGGTACAAGTTTTTTTCTTTTCCCATATTTCAGGGAAGTTAACTTGGATGTTTGGCTGTTAAATTCCTGGCGTTCGAAACTAACATTTCATGTGTAGTGATAGTAGTCGGCAATCGAGCTATAAAATAGAATTATAGGTAGTTATCCACAAGTGAGGGGAATTTGACTTTTTGAAAATTAATGCTCCAATGTATGAGAACCCCTCACACATTTTATTGGAGGTCGATGATTGGTTCGGGTACTTATGACATCGGTTTTAAGTGCGCAATCCGGCGGGTTTCAACGGACACATTACTTTAGCAATTTATTTTGGGAAAGCTACATCGGATAAAAAATTACTCTTCTCTTTGTTCTGAATTTTGTGCGGTTGAAAACAGATTGCTGCAAATTTACTTCCAATCTTGAATATTGTAATACAAAATATATCAAATTTACAAACGTTAATTTTTTTTCCATCGAGACATCTCTTACAACAATTTTTTTCGATTTCGATAATGTAACCGACCTTGAATCGAGCAAAATTTTCATAGTTTCGGTTCACACCACAAAGTTTCAAAAATGTTAGATTTAATATTAAATTTTTCAACTACTCACTGGCCTAATGAGCGAAGAAAAAGATCGAAGAAGTCCGTTAGTTCAACAGCTTCCACAAAAATAAAAACAATTAAATATTCAACAGGACAGCAATATAAATGATTCAAACAATCTGTTCGATAGTACAGTAACCCATTTCAAGTCTTCTTTTTGTCAAGATACATATTCCAGAATTCTCAAACTTCATTTCATTTCGTTTAAGGGAACTGAAATAACATTATACAGTGAAATGACCACCGAAACATCTGTAAGTCCGTTGAAAGAGAACCGATGTAGTGTGAAATGAAAAATTTACAAGTAATCGATTTTTATTATATTTATGTCAATTCAGTTTAAGGCGAAAGATTGAGTTTCGATTAAAGAATAATATGAAATAAATTGCAAACTACCCGTACAAGATCAAGGGTACCAATATAATATTTAAGAGTGTGCTTCGAGAAACGATTTATAACGATCAAAGGGAATTTTGATCACCCCACATATCACACATATAGAAACATTTCCATACTGATGCAATTAAAATATTCAAGCAAAAAAAATACTCACGTTGACTCTCCTGTATTTCTGTGATTTTATTTTCACGTCCGATGGTATATAAATTCAGTGGGTGTCAAATATAGGTACTTCAAAAAATTGTTGGGAAACTGACATGGACCTGACAATGAAATCTCCAGGTTTGAACAGATCTAAAGCAAACGGAAAAAAGAGGGCCTACGTTTTCTAAATGTTCGGTAGCAATCAATTATTAGAACCATGATTACAGTGAATTATATTCTCGGTTACAAATACAAGTCGGGAGCGGATTTCCCTAATTACATTCAGTCGAAAATATTGTTCATTTATCTATTTGAATCGTATCACCTAACTAGTATTCTACTAGATTCCATTGTTGAGAAAACATCAAGAACGGATGTACAAATCCAATTCTTTCAGTCTACTCTCGAGACGTGTAAAAACGCCAAAACAGAAATGTTTGATCTATGAATATCTAAGGTTCATTCCGATCTTATCAATTGAAAAATAATCTTATGAACAGGGTCTGAAACCTGATGATCTTTCATTTCCAGTGCTGGATTATAGCATAAGCTTGACTAAGCTATAGCTTAGGGCCCCGACATTTTGGGGGCCCCGTGGAAATTGTGAAAATTAAAAATTAAAAAACTAATAATGACAATTTTTCTGGAAAAAAATAACGAAGTAAAGAAATTACTGGAATATAAAAGTTTGCGTATGCCTAACGACTGGTAATATCTAAAAGTAGTGAAGAATTAGTTGATTTTGTATTAAAGGCGAATAATTCGCGCTTATAACTACTCTTCATCTTGGAAGTGCAGTGGTAAGTTAAAACGCATTAAAAACCCTTTGAGGACAAATATGCGACAGGATAGGTTAGACTCGCTTGCACTACTGTGCATGGAAGCTGATGTATTGCGTCGAATCAGCTTTGATGACCTGATAAACGATTTTGCGGCTAGAAAGTGCAGGAAAGGATTGTTCTAAGTCAGTTAGATATAAGCGAATCATTCACCGGAAAAGTTTCCAAAAGTGCAATTGTAAAAGTGATTAATGTAGTTACGCATTGTATATTATGTCAAATTAAGAAGACGTACTAATAGTGTAAATATTCATTTATGTACTTATTTTCCTGGCAATAACCTTCTCCACGATTTAGAGCATTATATTACTCTACAAATTATTTTATTCTATGAATAAAGAGTAATTAAAAAAAGGGGGAGGGGCCCCAAAATCTGTTGTGCTTAGGGCCCCTCATAGTGTTAATCCGGCCCTGTTCATTTCATTTACCCGATGATCAACTTCGATATAAAATTTGCAGTGATGTCAATTTTTCTTTGATGGTAAAACTTTTGGAGCAAGCAATTTAATACTAATTTCACCAATCTGCCGATATCGGGGGTTAAGTTAAGATTACGTTTTAGTTACATTTGTAATCACTATTTACGCTGGTTTCTATTTTTTTTAAATCTTTTGCTCAGTTGTAAAATATAAAATTACACCATGCTTGCCATCATCGGAGATATTTACAGTCATGAAAGTCGATTTTAGCAGTATAGTGTGATTTTGCGAGCATATTAAAACTTTTTTGCAAAATCGGATGAATTAATGTCATTTAATGAAAATTAATCATTCTAGAGTTGCTGCTTAATTAGCACCATATCTTAAATACGAAGTTTCAAGACTAGTATTGTAGTAGGTTCCATTTTTCAGATTACTTCAAGTACGGATGGACATTTACAACTCTTCAAGTCTACTCTCGAGAAGTGTAAAAACACATGAACAAAAATGTGTGACACATAAATCTCCCAAGTTCATTCCGAGCTTATCATGTGGAAAAATTTTATAAGCAGCTTCTGAATCCAAAAGGTCTCTTCCGCCTCTCATTTTATTGACCCGACTATAAGCTTCGATATTCCGGTCGCATCAAAAGAGCACTTGAGTTAAACAATACCTAAATTTTCTCTCTTCTAATAAAGGAGCCTTTTGTTTGTGCCCTTTGGATGGAGGCTTTCTATTGAATGTAAATCATTTCCTCTAGTAGAATAAATTATCGAATGCACCAACCGACGTAACCTTTTAAATTTATGTGAAATTTGATTTACTGTAACGTTAAAATAAATTCCAGTTCGACCTGAGCGAGTTTTCAGCAAATGTCGAGTGTACAGGAATAGCGTGAAATATGGTGAACATAAACTATTTTCCCTGGAAGTAAAAATAATAAAAGTGAACTATCTGGCTGAAACTTTCAAACTCTCGGCCAGCAAATTATATCTTTAGCGGTTCCTCCGGTACTCTGCGATTCCCCTCACTTTACATTAGTATATTTCTCCAGATATTTATTTCCATATATACGTAATATTATTTTATCTACAGTAGATAACGATATTTTTGAAAACTATGAAATTAGCTCAATGAAATTAATGACTACCGTAATTTCATCTACATGAGTTTTTATATACAACAATATAACGTAGGGTATATCTTAAATAGATTCATAGTAGTAGTTAGTGATTTATCATCAAACACTCATCTTAAGGCTAAATGTAAATATGTAGCTATTAATTGTTACAAAAATCATATCGAGAGAATTGGAAATAATATTCCTAATAAGCTGGATAAAATTACGGTACCACCACTTGATGTCTGGCATTTTTCACATTATTAAATTAATATTACTTATAAATAGGGAAACTGAAATTTTGTAACAGAAACGAAAGCTAACGAGTACTCATTTTCAAAGACGCAGCTTAGAGTTATTTTGATTACAATGGAGTTGTCAAAAAAACACTTTTTCACAGCATGTTTTTGTACCTTTTTACTCCCCTCACTATACCTAGTATACAGTATAGGGAAGTACTGTAATCTGCACAAATTTATTTTTCCAGATCTCTTCGTCATTCGTTTAGAGTTTAGATCATATGGTTGTGTGTGTGTGTTTGAGAGTACGGGTATGTGCGTAATTCACTGTGGACACGATTGCGCCGTTCTTATTGGTTGTATAGATTAAACATTTTTGCAGATCGCTTCAAAGTGGTGAAAATAGGATCGTATTGTTTTTGTGCGTAATATTCACGTTTTATAATATTATAGTATTTTATTTAACAATGAAAACTGTTTGTCAACTTATTATTTCAGTTAATTTTCTGTTCCTACAATCATTTACTTTTGACCCACAGGAGTGTCAATTGATCATAGCTTTGTAATGGTATTCTGTGGCAAATTTCTCAAATTATAATTCTTCTACGAAAGTTATTAGAGTGAACAAGTTCGTATGCTGACTGGGGTCTAGAACTAGCAGTTTCTGTAAAAGAGCGCTTCATCGATTCATGGAGAATTATTTTGTAACATCTCAGAAGTAATAATTTCTAGTAGAATGAAACTAGGATTTTAAATTGAAGTTTGTTAGGTAACAAAAACTCATTCTTGGAAAAGCTTCTATGTTTAGAGCGTGCACTAGCGTTTTTTTATAATCAGAATTTAACCTTCTGACTTGTACATTTATCACATCGTATGTATTTTAATCTAAGGATCAGTGTACGTTGAGTTGGCATTCTTTTCATTCTGAAGGCGGGAAACAAAAGATGGCTTACGTGGTACTTTCAGTGGATACATGGTCTGTTCGCCGAAGGAAAGGAATGACGTCATAGTTATTATTTTGTGCAACTAATTCATTTGAACAATTTCACTAAATAAGTGCCACGCTATTTTCGTCAAACCAAGAATATTTCATTCTAACAGTTGTTTGGTGTACAATTCCACGTCCAGCTGCGTCGCTGCGCAATATTGATTGAGAAAAACAAAATAACACTTTATTTTCAAATGTCTCAAAGAAGTCATTCTGTTCATTTTGCATCGCTGGCGAGATTGATCATCCACAGCTGCTGCTGTGGATGATCAATCTCGCTTTATGTGAACGCAAACTTGTTATAATCTAGGTTTAAAATACCAACCCTCATTCTATTTTTGATTAGGAGTAAAAGAAACCTTTTTTATAGTATATTTAAATGCTCAAACCCGAAATTGGATTTTTTCATTGAACCATCATTTTTTGATATTTCTAATAAACTGACTTATTTTTCTGATTGCAGCGGCACAGTAATTTTGAATGAAAAAAAGAATATAAGGATTCACAACTAATCTGGGAATATCTTATTCGTAAAATGTCGACTCAAGAAACGAGTCAAAAATCAATTTTCCATTAACTGAGGTATTCATGAAGAAATTTATACCGGGGGTCCCTTGTAATTTTTTCGATGGGAAATGTCTTAAAAGAAAACTAAATAGTAGATTTTCAATCTTTTCATGACGATTTAGTTTTATTTTATGTGTTCTATTATTTCTTCAAAACTCAACAAGATGAAAGTTGAAACAGTAAGTATTGACTGATATTCCAGACAGAACCAGCTCTTTCTACATGAACAAAGCCTTTTGTTCAAATTGTTCCCATCATTTAAGGCATTTTGGTAGTAATTACTTTGCAAAAGTTTGCGAGACAAATTATACATTGAATGAGTTTCATACCACTACAAACAGTTGTACGTACGTACTTCCAGACATGAACCTTATATCTGCAAAGTGCTATTCCTAGTTTAAAAATCATTCGTTTCATTAAACTGTTAAGTACAGGTACTGAAATATCTATACTTATCTCAGAAGTGCGGGTTTAAAATGATTTAAGATATTTTAGAATGCAAGTGTGAAGCTTTTACTTACGTCATAAAATATTTGTTGATAAATAAAAGCGATCGCATCAACTAATCTGAGAACTTTGGAAGAAAACAAATTCAAGTTTTCATTCGATATATCCGAAATTGAATTAGTTCCGCCCATTAATGCAATTGATCAATTCAATTCAAAGTTTGTAAAATTCTGAAAATAATCAGCTTCATTTGCAACAGATTAGCATCTGTACTTTTGAAGTAGCGTTTTACGACTGACGACGAATGGTACTGCTCAGTGGAGTACATCTATCGTCATCTGGAGTATGGCAGTCTAGAATCAAGGACCCGGATTCATAAGATTGCTTCGGGACGGGGTTAATTGTTTGGTACAAGCGTTTTTCTTACTAAATTGTTTTGACTTTATCCAATATAATAATTTAAACAACGGTAAAAGAAAATTGTTACTACCTACAACCGGAGATAATGATCGCTCTTGAATTAGCCATTTTATTGACATTAATCGGATCATATAAAATCATATTGTCAATGATAAATGACACTTACTTCTCTTACTCTAGTTAGCAAAAATTATAAATTCAGACACTTCTGCGAGTCAAATATATGATTGTAGGAACAGAAAATATATTGTAAATGATTTAGAAACAGCTACTTGATGGAATACGTTAAATTATACTTCATCTTACCTCAAAATTTTATTCAAATGGTCTATATAATTTATTTTAAACTCTATGTTTTATACAGACACCTGGAGTCAATTTGATTTTTGAAATTATTCACACTAAAATAATCTTGTTTTATGCCATAGACCTTCCAGAACATAAACTGCGCTTGTGAGTATCAGAGTGTGTAACGACATTTGAGGTAATTGCTTGGGTCTGTTTCATGACGACGGTAGTCAACACTACGCTCCTGAACTGTATCGGGCGACTTTAGAGTGTGATCGTACGCATAGGCCTTGTAGTAGGTCATGACAATATCTTGCTAACTGAGTTGTTCAGTGCGACTTAGTGTGAATAAAGCACTCGAGATGTGTCCCTTTACCCTTAGTGTGATGGAGCCAAGCGAATTACTCCAAATGTTAGCACACAGTACATAGAATAGGGAAGGCACAGTCCATGTAGTAGATGGACTCATAAATTTCATACAAGTATTGTATATTATCAGTGCTGGATTATAGCATAAGCTTGACTAAGCTATAGCTTAGGACCCCGACATTTTGGGGGCCCCGCGGAAATTGTAAAAATTGAAAAACTAATAATGACAATTTTTCTGGGAAAAAATAACGAAGTAAAGCAATTACTGGAATATAAAAGTTCGCGTATGCCTAACGACTGGTAATATCTAAAAGTAGTCAAGAATTAGTTGATTTTGTATTAAAGGCGGATAAGTTTCCAAAAGTGCAATTGTAAAAGTGATTAATGTAGTTACGCATTATATATTATGTCAAATTAAGAAGACGTACTAATAGTGTAAATATTCATTTATGTACTTATTTTCCTGGCAATAACCTTCTCCACGATTTAGATCATTATATTACTCTACAAATTATTTTATTCTATGAATAAAGAGTAATTCAAAAAAAGGGGGGAGGGGCCCCCAAAATCTGTTGTGCTTAGGGCCCCTCATAGTGTTAATCCGGCCCTGTATATTATTATAGCAGAAACGCGTATAAAATAATGTAGTTCAATAATTCTGGGTACTTATATTATTAAACGAGAATATGGAGAGTACCGAGGATAGATGCGTACATATATTATAATGATTATATTTGCATATAACCGCATATAGTTGATTTATATTAAGCCACGAATGAATCATGTCAGAGATAGCTGTCGTAGTCATAAAAACTACGGCACTTCTTGGTGGAGGTTGATGAGCAAGAAATAACTAAAAATAATGGCTTTTCTCAAAGCAGTGCCCGCGGAAGCCACGCTAAAATGAGCATAAAAGGCGGGAACCGCAAGCTGAGAAGTTCAGTTAGTTACTTAGTCAGTCCATTTTGTGCGACTAGTGAAAACAGCAAGAAGCAAAGAACCCAGCAGTAAGTAACCAAAACTAATTAGATTACAAGTTAAATACTCGGTGAGATTGCAAGTCAGGTAATATTGTTTGCCTTGATATATTAGAGTATATATGGTACCGTTATTTGCTCGGGATTGATACCATTCAGTATTAGGTATTAGTAATAATACTTCTCATGTTAAGTGTTAAACAGCTTCCGTTTGACGAGACGTCGTCAGCCTCATATCATCGGCCTCCCACATATAATTGCCCTGGCTGAAAATCCATTGCCTAGAAACCTGGAATAGGAAGCACCGACACAGGACTTTAGAAGTAAAGTCATGTGGTGCAGCATTTCCCCACACAGAAACAGCTGTTATTTCGTCCTCACTCGTGAAATGACTACTTTAAGCTGGACCCTCCTAGGGGGGCACTGCTTGCTAGACATATTGCCCTTCCTGGGCTATAGCCAACTCCCACTTCCTCGTGTTACCTGTGTTACCGTTTGACGAGTAACCGTTCGGCTTCCTTGAAATAGCCTACCGCATATGTCTACCACGACCGTGAATCTGTTCCGACCAGCCATCTGGGATAAGAAGGCACTGCGGTGTGGTTTTTATGAGTAAACGTTACGTGGTGTCCCGTTTACCTCACGTTTCGCAGCGGTACCTTTATTTCCCCCCGCCTCAGTGACAAAGACTACTTTTAGCGAGAACCTACATTTATTTTGGTACAGTAGACAAACGTGCTTGCTGAATATCCCCGACCGTCTGCCGAGGCATAGTTCCTCTCGCCTACTCGTGTTAGACTAAGCTACGTTTACGAGCAATCGCCGGCCTCGTTCAAGTTTGGCCTTCCGCATATATCTACCACGGTCGTGAATCCGTTCCGACCAAAAACCCGAAGGGTTACATATCTCGATACCCGCGGAAACAACGTTGCTTGCTGAAACTACTCTCTCGCATACCAGGCCGAAACCAACTATACCAACCCAGTCCATCTCCTGCTGGAGAGGCGGAAATTCAGAACATATAGCTGGAACAATTGTTGGAACCCGCCTGAGATGTTCTGCTCGAGGAGATGTCCCCGCCTAGGGGAGTTGTCGCGCGATTGCCCGTATAATGGATCGGGAAACGCGCGCGGGACTGTGTAGAGTCGAGGCCGACGCACTTCCCTATTGAGCAAGTCTCAAAGGGAGATATGAATAAAATCCACATCACAGTCGTGGATACCGGGGACAATTCGAAACCACCTAATACTGTAAAAGTTTGGAGGCAGACCCATCTGCTGTTTCAAAAGCTGTCCCACCTGTATTCAGTTGATGTAAGATCTATCTACTCAAGAAGCCCCTGAGTCGACTTAAATCCGCAAATTGAAAAAGGAAGTTGTAGGAGTCCCTTACGTAAGCCCTGATAAAATTATTTTCAGGATAAGCTGATACAAAATTCGCTGAAAACCGACCTTTTATAGAAGTGCGAGTATTGGGAAGTGATTTCTCGGCTCTCGTGGATACCGGAGCCACCCGTTCTTTTATCAATGATACGGTTGTTGGGTTGTGTCAGGACACGTTATAGCCAGTTCCCATTAAGTCCGTCAGCCATAGGATGACCAGTAGTAATTTGGTATCTAGCGTTCTGATATTCTGAAGGAGAACCATGGCAATCTGGAAGCAGGACACTTGGGAACTGCTAAAACAATTGCGCGAATATCCCACAAATATTATTGACCGGGGATATTCCGCGGAATAGCGAAGTGCTTGGATGTACGCAGTGCCAAGTTTATAAGGTGTCTCAACAGCAAACGCCCGGATTGATGCAGCTGACCTTGGATTAGTTTCCTTGGGAAACAGTAAGCACCGATTTGGTAGGACTGTTACCGAGATCTTCCAAGGGTAATAATTTCATACTTGTCATGTAGGACATATTCACAAAAGGGTTCAGTGCAATCCGTCCGATGATGTTCTTTTCATTTCAAGACATTTTTTTTTGTTCATCAGTGTAGTGAAGTCTTCACAGCGAGATATGTGTCCCCATCCAAGAACCGAAGTTGTGAATGTCAAAAATTTTTGTTGCATTACCTTCTATGAGTCTTCTAGGTCATTCGTGACTAGCAAGCGAAGTGACTAGACCCCCCCCAACACCCCCAAAACTCAAAATTAACCCCTCTCTCACCCCCCCATTAAAAAAAAATTGCAAAATATAGCAAAAGTGAAAATCAAGGACTGAAAATGCCCCCTAGCAAGTTTTCTGGGTCGCTGATCACGAAACTGCTATCTGATTTCCTTGCTCTGATTACATTATCAAAAAAAAATTTCAATCTAAATTGTCCAATTATTCACTCTCCAGGTTGATTCTCTGGAAAACTGATAGCACATTCGTGATCAGCGATCCGAAAAATCCATATAATGACTTGCAACATGCTAATATCGCCTAAATTTGAAATTTTATCATACCAGATTTTTCAGTTTTCCGAATTTTTCCTGCATTTCTATTTCTACTAGGAGGCATTTTCAGTCCTTAATTTTCACTTTTGCTATATTTTGCAATTTTTTTTTAAAGGGGGGTGAGAAGGTTGTTAATTTTTAGTTTTGGGGGTGTTGGGGGGGCTAGTCACTTCGCTTGCTAGTCACAAATGACCTGGAGGACTCAGAAGGTAATGCAAAAAAAAATGTTTTGCTCCATCTTCCTATAAGAAACTTTGTTATTACCCCGCTTTATTGACTGGACTAATAGCAGAAACGCGTATAAAATAATGTACTTCAATAATTGCCGGCTGCAAGCTGAGAAATTCAGTTAGTTTGAGTAATTGATCGTTGTCAGAGTGTAAAACGATTGAATGAAAGGACGTCTTAGACATATTTATATACACTGTGCAACTCCCTGGAATATAAGTATGTCGTAGACGAGGGGCTACTACCAGTTTGTACACACTGCGTGACTCCCGGGATTAGAAACTGAAAGTAGCCGTAAGCTTGAGTATCCTGGTGCTCCGCCTGGAGGTATTACGGATGAGTTAATAATAGTTTATGCACACAGCGCGGCTCCCTGGAGTATAGGCTATAACTATGCTATATATGAATGTGCGACGTTCAAGTGAGGGGTCTGACACAATTGTCGAATTACCGGTAAGCCCGTCGTGATAAAGAAATTGCGCTTACTAACCAGAATACGACAGGATAAACGAACTGAAGTAATCAAACTGTAATTCGAATTTGCCGAAGTATTACTGATATTGCGGGGGGCAGGGTCGAGCAAAGACCGAACGAAGACCGCTAGTACGCTTTTCACTTGCCGCGCTTACATGTGGCATGCGCTAAATTGTTGTAATTACTGCGTGAATTACCACTGAGGTGTTTCTGAAACTGCTCGCCTCATTATCATTTTAGCTAGTTTGCTTTAACCGCATGGTATATTTGACGAGTATTCTTGCACACCTTCCGGATGGTTTTGGTATGAATACTATTTTTGGCTTTATAATAAAGATTCTCGACCCAGGTGACCCAGGTATGAATTATATATAAATTCTCGGGAAATAGGTCACATTAACACTTATGTTTTATATTTTAGTCTTTACGTACGTTTCGGTCTCACGACCATCATCAGAAGACTTATTACTTTAATAACCTGATTACTTCGAACTAATTGTATTAACACAAAGCGTCCTTATCGCACCAATTTCGTTTAAATGCCAACGTCGCCGAAACGAACAGAAACATGAAATCGGAATTATAACACAGCAATATTATAGTACAATAGGAAAGCTATTACTTTCTAAGCTACTATTTAGCAGAACTATCAACAAATACGACCACATTTCATGAATGTCTACGAAAGACTAACAGACGAGACAATCTCAAGTATTTACTTTCGAACCAGATGTCACGATTTATTAGGTAATAAAAGAAGGTCTGGGCTCTGAGAAATACTTTTGACAATTCTACCTAAAATAAACTTTTAACATTATAAGTAATCATAACTAATTTAATCTTCTTGCAAATTCCTACTTGCTTTGAACTTTCTCAACGTACAAATTTATGTATATTTGTAAAATTTAAAATCGTTTAGCGGCTTATTCCAAAAGCATTCTTTACTACCCGTCTGGCATGACTTGATCGATAGTTAAATATCTTTTCTTCTTTGAAGGACCGTTGTCCCAAAGGCATCTCTCCAAATTTGTCATATAAACATTAGTTCTCCATTCACCTTTATTTAGTGCCAAGCAGTTTGTATTTTCACAATCGATACCCTTTGAGACGAAATTTTTGCCATCTTTTGTTTAATATAGTCATAGAGGGTGCAGCAGGCTAGGGTTATGCTTTGAACTTTCTCAACGTACAAATTGATCTATATTTGTAAAATTTAAAATCGGTTAGTGGCTTACTCCAAAAGCATTCTCTACTACCCGTCTCGCACGACTTGATCGATAGTTAAAAATCTTTTCTTCTTTGGAGGACCGTTGTTCCCAAGGCTTCATCACAATGCCAAGGCACTTTTTTAGTGGAATTAGGCAAAGTTGCATCCAGCAAATTCCTGTCTATTACTTTACACGAAGAACTGTTATTGTACACCACACATCACTAGCCCGCGTATTACATCCAACATCAACATAAATAAAGTTATAATCTGCATCCACCAATGCCATCGGAATTATGCCATTGAAATTTTTGTAGAGCACCTTAACAGTTGGGAAATTCCATTCTGTAGAAAATCTATTGTCAATGTTTCACCATAACCCATTCTTCGTTGTTGGGGTGTGCAAGTTTTCACTTTTCAAAACTGTGTAGATTGCATCGACTGTTTCTGAAATTACATTTGTTAAGGAAGGAACTGATATTCGAAAGAAATACGTAAGGTTTCTGAATGATGCCCTAGTTGCTACGTACATCAACAGAACTAAGAGCCTAAAATATATTATAGTGTAAATTTTAATAAATTTGAAGTATTGAAAGATTTGCATACCTTGTTCTGTCTGATATGCACTCACGAAAGACTATTCTGGCGCTTTATCATGGGCTCTACCCCATAAAATAGAGTATCAAAAGTGTTTGAAAACATTCTGCATACATTTTTTCAACTTGCAGGAACTTCACATCTTAATTCATTTAATACTAAAATAGACATGCCTCATCCACAATCCCGTTGCAGTAGCCACTGTTGTGCCCACAATCTTCTAGTTTTCTTTGTTTGTTTTCTTAATAATTTTCTTCCTTAGCGCAATATTACCGCAAGGTACGTTGCCATTGCAATCAAAACAGATTCTTCTTAAACCATTTTTTAAATCTTTAATATGAACATGCGTTGATACCTAGTGAAACAACACAAATAATCATTAACCTCACAGTAGCTGTAATTGTCGCTTTTCTTATAGATGAGCATGACAAGTTGCATATTGTGTACATCACAGAACAAGCATTCATATGCGTGATCAAATCATGTAAACGTGATGTCAGCAAATGCACATAGCTGACTTATCTCATGATTTCTTATATGACAAATCACATAGAAGACTTCCGGAGTAGATGGTTCTCCTTTCTAATGGACTGGCGATGGCCAGCCCTCTAGTGGCACTTGCCAGGACTAATCTGGGAACAGGACACAATCCACAAGGTAAAGTACGCTAGACCAATAAAAGGACTTTAGACCGATCTGCCTAACGTTCTTTATGTCTTTAGAAAGACAATTTTTTGAACATGAACAACACTTCTAAAAAGTGCAATCGACGGAATCATTCGGCTGTTTCCCTCATTGACAGCAAGATTGAGGATGAGAGACTTGCGGTACCGGCCATCTTAGACATAGAAGGCACCTAGAAAAATACCACCATCGAAAGCATATGCAAAGCAATTGAAAATAAAGGAGTTCCTAGACTAGTAAGCACCTGTATCAAAGACGTGTTGGAAAACAGGAAATGTTTAAAAAAAGTCTCCTGAAGAAACACCACGATCAGCAACTGTGGAAAATGGATGACCACACTCAAGAGTACTCTCATCTGTCATCTGGAACATAGTTACCGATGGGAAAGTAACCAAAATAGGATGTCACTTGATTGGCTATGCTGACGACTACGGAGGAGTGCATGTCATTGAACTACCACCATCTGACTTTATCGCAAATTGAAAAAATATTTAACGCTAAGAAAGTAAATTCGAATATTTTGAATTTTTAATGAATTTTACCCGCAGTATGTAACTCAATATTTATATTTTTCATGATTGTACAAAAAATAGTGTTTATATCATGGCCGCGAAATTCTTTAGCAATCCTCGAGATTATCTTGACTCGGCCGCAAGCGGCCTCGGCGATAATTTTTTTCTCGATTGCTGAAGAGTCGTTTCGCGGCTCAAGTGATCTGAAGATAATAATTTTGAATCGTTTGGTTAGATAATATAGTAGATAGATTTATCATTATTTTTAGTTCGTAAAATGCAGACGACTTGTGTATTAAAATCCTAATAATCTATGATTAGAAGTGTATAAGAATTTATTATGAGAAAATTGTGTGGTGTTATTACCTATGTGAAAGTATAAATTGTTTCATTCTAATCAATTCAATAATTGGCCAAATAAACTAGATATAACATCATAAAATTTGTTCATAATACTTTCATACACTACCGATTCATGGTTGTCAACCCTGACAGTAGCGCTCACTATAAGTACCTAATTTTTTTTCTCAAAGTATCATGATTTCCTTCAGACTTATTGCGAAAAGAACTTCATTGCGTTGAATATAGTGTGCAAAGAGAGAAAACAAGAATGCAGGCCTTAATTTTATTATTCTGATTACAGATTCAACTGGTATGATCGTGAACCAGGAGCCAACCATGAAGTGATTTCATTATTCAGAATTTCGTTAGTGACACCAGTGGCGGCTCGTGAATTTTTGAGAGAGGAGACTGGACATAAAACGTTTTTGTAAAAATATACTCTATTATTCACAGCCTTTTAACCTTTGCACAGCGACCGTACCAGCTACTTCAGTGACAAAATTAATTGTTACCCAGCAAGAACCAA
The DNA here is from genome assembly GCA_958510875.1 of Endomychus coccineus. NCBI lineage: Eukaryota > Metazoa > Arthropoda > Insecta > Coleoptera > Endomychidae > Endomychus > Endomychus coccineus. Next base: position 92,025,305 of record OY294068.1, read on the forward strand.
CGTGGAGGTATAGAGTTTCTCTTGCCAAAAAATTGTTTTGTTCGTTTTTTGTCTTTTATTTTTCTTGGTTTTTAATATCTTTTCTTTTTTTTGGAATTTTTCATATTTTGTTTTTTTTTATTAATTTTATTAACTTTTTTTATATATTAACGGAATTCTACGGTCTTTAGTTTGCGAAAATAAATTATATCAGTGAATTTATGTTGTAAAATTTGAAAAATAAGATCAGTTTGTTCAAATATTAATTTAAAATTATCAAGAAAAAACAAAAATTCTTCATTTTCTAAATAAGATTTTAAACCAACAGCAGCATTTAATGAAACCTGATCTGTTGAAAAGTCATCACTGTTTAATACAAAATCGAATGTTTCAATTAATTTGTCTTTATTTTTATGGATGGTAAATACTGCACGTGATGTAAAATTCCATCGAGTTGGAGCATTACAGGGAAATCAATGATTTTTGTAAAACTTCGTCTTGTCAATACTACTATTAGTATTAAATGATCGATTTTGATAGTTACCTGACATTACTAATTCTTTCAAATCCGGTAAAGGCCGTTTATTTAAAAGAAACACTTCTATCATATGTTAATCCACTAAATAGGTTTTCTAAAAGGCAGCAACTAACTCACTAACACTCATTTTAAATTTACAACAGACAACAATCTAACCTTACTTCGCGTGGCGTGACAACACATAAACAAGCACTGACTGACGACCTACTCAGCAGTCGGCAGAACGCACGTGTCGTATTTCATAGATTGCGAGCGGCTGCCGCAGGCTAGCCTCCAGAGGGTGTTGACATTTTCGCTGATTTACCCAGTTGGCGATCGGACTGGTCGGAAAAACGACAACTGCGTTGAACAACACATGCTCAGCGTTTGAGATATATAGAGAGTCTAGCCTCAGGGCACTGTTGCCAGATTAAAAATAACTACTGAGAACGGGGAATTAATTGTAAAATTTTAAAAATTATCAGAGAAACAGGAAATAAAATGGAGAATGATCATTAAGATAAATTGGTGAGGAGTCTGAGCCTCCTTAGCCTCCTTCGAGAAGCCGCCACTGAGTGACACATCATTCATAGTTTCATATTTATTGAGAAATGATTATATTTATTAAATATACATTTTGTAAACCCTAGTCCAAATTCACTATTCAATATTGGGTGATATGTTTTGTTTTCTAATCCGGTGAACATTAATAAGTACAAAATAGTCACCCATATCCACTAAAAATACTATTAAAGTACTAAAGATCTTTCAGTTTCCATGTAGCCATCATCAGCATAAACTAAGTTAGAAAACAAAATGTACCTATTTAAATACTATTTGGAGTTAATAATGCGAACAAGGCGTTAATCTCGGCTGGAGATAAATTTGTATGTAGTATGTATTTCATTTAAATTCATTTAAATGTGTATTTAGTCAAAATCAATTTTATTCAGAATGAATTTTATTGATTTGTACACTTACTGATAATAATTATAGTACCTAACCTACTTCTCACCATTTATACTTCGATCGATTCTAATTATTTGATATTAACAGACAGCTGATAACATTTAGAATTAGTTTATTCTAGTTTATTGGTAATTCCAAAATTTAAATTTTGATTAGGTTAAACTCCTTTTTTAACAGCTATAGCACAACCCAGTTGCAGTTCTTCCCTCCGAGCTTCCCTCTAATTACCCAATGGATTTCGATTTTGTTCAAATTATAAAATCATGAATCTGCGTTTGTTCCAAAAATGACTAATCCATATCTCAAATTATTGCAGCTTTTATAATAATTTAGAGATTTGACTTTGTTGTAGAATAAATGTTCTGACTTCAACATATGTCTAATTAGTTCACCGATTAAACTTCAATCCTCAAACGATAGAAGTGCAAATCAATTAAACTCAAAGACTATAACTGTATTTTGAAACATTGAACTCAATCTATAAGTAATATACATATCACACACAATCATAATATTACATAACTAAAGTACTTACTTATTCAGATTCGATATAATTTTATTTCTCATTGCTAGTCAATATTTGAAACCATATACATAGCTTGAAGCGTACTTACTGCTTCTAGATAATAAATATTCTATTTACTAGAACGGTCACAGATCTTATAGTGAAGTTATGACACATCTCCTTAGTTTTGACAATGCATTAGTAAATATATAATTATTGTGACACTTCAGTGTCACCTATTGTTATTTATGTATTAATTTCAATGTTATTCAAGAGAACATTCTTATAGTAAATACACATATTGGAAATCATGATATTACATACCTAATACAAGAAGTAGGTACATAGCTTCTAATACTTATGATACTACATCCAATTTTGCTTGCGACTGTACCTAATTAGTGTTATATTTCATATTTCTGTCAACGATTATAATTTCTGCAGAATCTATGTTCCTTATCAGTTTCTACATACTATATTAATCCATGTTTCATGGAACTCTGATAATTCAATAAAATCGCAAATGTCTACAATTACAATACCGACATAATATCTATTCCCTATCTATATTAATCCTTGTTTCATGTAACTTCTTGAATTCGATGAAAAGTATAAGTTGTAAACATTTGAATAACATGTCTATTTAGGTAGTGGTTTGAGAATTTTCTTGGGAATTTAATATCCAGATGAGTAGTATGCATCTCAAAATCTGTATCGAACATATTCACTCTTACATATTAAGAAGAATTTGATGCTTTTCTCGTGTCAATATGTTTAGTTGTCAATCAAACTAATAATATATAAACTAAAGTTGAAACATTTGATCAAGTAGTAAGGCTCTAGGCAGCTTGGATAAAAATATCTCAAAAACAATATTTTCCAACATTTCAAACTTATTTAAAAAATTTTGAAAATTATGAACTGTCTTTCAACTAGTTGGAATGATTCAGTAATGAAAATTGACAAGAACATCCACTTGGTTTCTTCTTTGCTCATTATAATAATTTCTTTAAGTCCCCTCTGATTTAGCATGTACCTGAACAAATAAAACAGTGAAAAACTGCACATTCAGTAAGATTTAAATTGTAATTTCCGATTATTCAAGATTTATTTCCATTAAATTAAAGCATATTTAAATCAAGTGTCAAAGTGATTATATATATGTATTAGTAGAATTATTGAAATACAAATAAATATAAAACCATTCTGCTTCGTTCTTACCTTGTGAATATGTCAAAACTGTAACTACCATAACCAGAAATACAAAACTACATTTATAAAAACTTTCATTAATTGTCTTAACCATTGTCTTTTAACTTCACTTTCACACAAAACCGACAGATTCAACTTTTCTATAATTATTGTTCATGATCCCGATCATTAAACCTATCTATCATAACAATAATAAACACCCATGTTTCAAAACAAAAACTACACATGGACATGACGCCATATTCTGTAACTAATAACGATAACACAGTTCTCTTTAAACTGGTCAAGAAGACTGTATTTCTTCTTGAAATTAAACAGGTCTTTATTCTTATTTATCACAACACAAAACATAAAAAACTTTCCCCGTTCGATGATGTTCGAGCACAGAATATAAGAAATTTAGAATGTCCAAGGATCAATGGACCTTCCAAACTAAAACCAAGAAGACTAAAACGTGGAGACCGGGCTGGTTGATGCTCACCCTCACAGAACAACTATATTGCTGCCTATTGCAACCATAGAAGTATTATAAGAATAGAGGTAACAAGCGTTGACATTGTGAAATCATGATTGAAATAGAGGTCTCCATCTACTGCAGTTTCTCTACATGTTTCTCCTCTTCATATTTCCCCTGGCAGGATATGCAGTGGAGCCTGGAAATAAAGATCCTTCTGTGCATGCGTGACAAATTCTCAGGTAAAGTCATATAAGCACGAACAATCAATTTCTGATCATATAATGAACGATACTGTTTATCATACTTATTATTATTCATGTCTGTTTTAAAAAATAGCTAAATCCAGTATGAGATATGAACATGAGTATTTATGAAGTGGCGATATCTCAAAAAAATTTAAACTGTAAGTGATGATATTATTTTAGTTTATTTTGTCTAAAAATCAAATAATATGAAATTTTCCACGTTATGAGGTTGACTATGCTAAAGAGTTGTTTCGCTAACAAAGAAAATGCTGGTAACAAAAATATTCAAAAACCATTGCTTTTTTGCAGCCTCAGGATGTAGGCTACATCTCAACAAATTCCAGTGTACTAAGGCAAAACATGTAGCTACATTTTTATGTGAGGTTTCAGATGAATACTATCATAGATAACTCTACTACCGTAGAATGAAATGTCTTATGGAAGGGACCAAAACCGTCAAGTATTTACGCTTCCAAAACACGGGAGGGCGCGTCAAGCGTCCGAAATTAATAGAAATTATAATGCGCGTTTGTTACAACGAGGTCTAGTATATATATGTATAGACCTCGTTGGTTTGTTATTGTTGTTCTATAGTAGCCATGTTTAATTCATTTGTGGATTTTGCTTGATATCATACACGCTATTTCTACAATATTATTTTTGCATAATATTTATCATGGATTGAAAGAAACTGAGAAGAATATGAAACCTAGTGAGAAACATTGTGTTCTTATTTTTGATGAAATGTCGATGGTTTCGAAGATTTTGGAAGTTACAAAACCTCTAACATAGCTAATCATGTACAGGTAAACTATATGTGAATGAAAATAATTGAATTTCTCTCATGGACACTCTTTCAGGTTTTCATGCTGCAAAGTATTGAGGGAAAATGGAAACAACCAATTATGTACCAATTTATTAAAGGAGCAGCAAATGCTGAAACCATTAAATATTCAATTCAAAACATTGTACGATCTTGCAGGGAAATTGGTTTCAATGCGGTGGCCACAATTTGCGATCAAGGTACAAATAATGTCAGTACGATAAACAAATTAGTGAAGGAAACGAAAGAGGAGTATGCAAGAGGAGGGAAAGAATTATATGACTTCATATTTGAAGTTAATGGACAAAAAATTATCCCATTGTATGAACCACCACATTTACTGAAAGGTGTGAGAAACAACCCCCTAACAAAAACCGTTTATTACACGCTATGTGTTTTTGTTTTAATTAGTCTCGGTATTTAATTGTATTTATATGTATATTTTTTGTATTTTTGTTTTAACCCATTGTAATTAGTCTCGATATTTAATTGTATTTATATGTATATTTTATATATTTCTGTTCTAACTCTGTTGTTGAATAAAAACTATTGGTAAAAACTATCGACTTTCATTTCCTACTTAAATTGTAGAAAACAAAATTTGCATTTATGTGCTGTGTAACTTCGAATTTCCCTCCAAACCATCATTTGGTACGCTTCCAATCCTTACGCAGCGCTCTTGTCGCGGTTTCGGTACCTAACATGGAACATTTCATTCTACGGTAGTAGAGTTATCTATGAATACTATCTACTGGCAATAGTGATTGTAGCGTTTGGGATCTTTGGCGCATGTCGTAGAAATGATTTAATAACGTTTGAGTTCAAACGATGGGAGTAGTAAGGGGGTCACTTTGGACAGACAGACCCAGACAGTTTTTTCAGATATCGGTCACTGTATTACCGTAGTGGGCAGGATGTTGGTTCAAAGCTTTGCCAAATGTCCGCTAGATGTCGGATTGTCGAGGTCGAGGTGTCGTTTCTACAGGGGTCTATGGTTTGGTGTCGCTTCTAGCGTCCGTTGATAGAGGGATCGCTTCTACCCACTAAAGATCTACGAGTGAAACAGAGGACGCGGTGAGAGCGTTTCAAGAATTCTATCGTTTACCGATAGATAGCACCCTAAATAATGAGAATTTGAAATTGATGAACACAAAAGGTGTGGAGTGGGCGATGATCCTTCTCAATACAGAAGAACCTCCAGATGGTTAAAGCGGACATGGCGATTCAGATTTGCCAACCCTCAACTGCTTAGAATGACTACTGAAGTTCTTGGAATATGGGGCAAATATTCAGGGTTGAGGTTTGAATATACAGTTGGTAACACAGCCGATATCCTTATTTCGTTTCAGGGAGGTATACATCATAGAGTTACGAACAACAAGGAATGCTTAGGTTTGTTTGGTGGACCAGGAACCGTTCTCGCGCATTTGGATTTTCTAGCAAACGATGGATCAGCGGTCGAAATAGATCTGGATCGAGATGAAAAATGGTGTAGAACAAAGACTAAGCCCGCGTATAACGAAGCAAGTTTGTTTGCTGTACTTACACAAAATTGGGCATGCAATAGGACTAGCTCATTCTGAGAATAACGAGTCTGTAGTGTATGCATTTTACGAAGAGCCTAAAGACTTTTCGAATATTACTTTGAGTAACGACGATATTTTAGCTGTGAAGAGTTTGTATGGAAAACCAACAACAACTACCAATAGGCCGGTTCCCGTGCCTGTTACCACTACTTCAATAACCACCACCAGATATATGTAATATAAAGCGCTTGCACACCTTCCTGGTGGAGAATCAGCGATTGTATATTTTCTATGGGAAATGGGTTTGGATAATGGAGTTAGAAACCAGAATCATGTTAACTACCGACTGATAGTTACCGTTTTTACCGCATAACTTCAAGAATATATCTGCAATTTATCAAAGGCCCTCAGAAGAGGTTGTATTCTTCATAGATAGAATGGTGTATATGATGGAATTTCCGAGTTTACAATTCATTAATGACTGGCCAAAGTTCTATTCAGATATATTGAAAATATCTAATGTTCATATACAGGTGTGGTGAGCTCATATATAGGACACACTTATGTTTTTTACAACAATCATTATTTCGCCGAAATCAACGAGTGTAACTCCACTCTACGAAATATCGCGGGCTGATAACAAAGCTCTTTTATACACCACCTACACCAACCTCGGCCGCATTTCGATACATCAACGGAATACTGTATTTTTCCAGAAAGATATGGTTTATCACTATAAAGAGTTTCTTCATACCCTGGTGAAAGTGGAAAATTTAATCCAAACATTTTCGGGATACAATGTCCAAATCTGAGCTTGTTCGATCAGCTGAAAGAATTGTTGAGTAAGATTCTATCACGACACGATAATTCACCTGAAGCCCTGTCAGCAGCAGCAGAAGGAGAAGAAGATATATAGAAGAAGAAACAAATTTGAAGCAACGATAAATTCACTAAAAAAAAGATAAGAAATAAATCAGCTGATGGTTTGAGAAAAAGTATATATATTGAGGTACTCCAATAGAGAGAGGTATCAGTTATTAATCAGTCGCCGTGGAGAACAGACACAGAACCTGTACCACTGCGATTTATGTCAAAAAAGCTATATTAGAAAATATGATGTGAAAAGGCATAAGCTAAGTAAACACGAGATGAAATTTTCCTGCTTTAGCATAACCTCTCAGAGAAAAACATACAAAATGTTTTGAAGATGGAGGCGGAATTCGGAAACTGCACACCGCAAAACATCATTATTTTCAAGACTATGGACATTCAAGGCCGGGAATGTACTATGGAAAATATAGTTGAACCTATATGGAGGGAAATAAAGTAGATAGAAAAGGTTGGAAATATCGTTGTAAACATGTGTTTTATCAAGGGATACTCGGATAAAACCGTCATTTATTGATTCCACGACGTCTGTACAAATCAACAATACACTGTAGAGCATGAATGAAAATTGTAAATTAACCTTTGTAGTTTAAAGTTTCTTTGCCTAATTGGCCAAAATATCGTGTATGTAACTTAAGAGATATAGAATTAATTTTGAATTATGAAGATAACTTAGATAATTTAACATAGGATTATAAAGAAGAATAAACGTAAAAGATTGAACCATAGGCGGGATTCGAACCCACATTTCTGGATTTCTAGTCCAGCGTGTTTACCAATCACACCACTTTGGTCACGTTAGATTTTTATATTTTTGTAAATATAAACCTCTGAAAGGATAGTAGATCATTGATGAACACAATGCGATTCGATGCCCTACTATAGGTCAACTATTCACGCACAATCATTTAAAGTTCAGTCGTTTTTGAAGTAAGGATTGTAGGTTAAAGTACTGCTATGGTTGGCAGTAACTTGACAGTTCTTATTCAATGACTGCATCCCGTTTCTTATATATTTCAATAGAACTGACTGAGAATTGTTCTGGTTAAGTATAAACAAGTTTAAAGTTTATTTGCATAATTAGCCACAATTTCGTGTAGGTATGTAACTTAAGAGTACTTTAACCTACAATCCTTACTTCAAAAACGACTGAACTTTAGATGAATGTATTCAAAAACGAATAACGTTTCAATACTAATTTTATATTATAAATAATTATTCAACATTAAAATTGATATAATATTGGCTCTTTTGAATTCGAGAAATTCAAATAATTAAACTTTAATCAATAAACCTTGATACACAAGGTAAAATAAATAAAATTTTCTTTAAAAAATAATTTATTTCTCAAAATTCTTTTTCAATACTAATAAACTATAATTAAATAATGAAAATAAATATGTTTCTTTTAAATTTGAATAATTAATAATTCTAAGTAATTTTTTATATTTGAATTAAACTTTTAAAAATCTACTTTGCTACGACTTGTTTCACTTATTTCACTTTATAATATTTAACAATTACTTCTAATGAAAAATTTAGTTAATATATAACATTAATTTGTCAAATTAAAATAACAAAAATTTTAATAATTTTTAATTCCTCAAATAGCACCTATAAATTGAATTAATTTATTTATTTATTTTATAATATTATCTATTATCTTAAACTCTATTACTTATTTTGATTATTCAAAAACACCAAATTTGATATTTAAAATATTAAAAAATAACTGGAAATGATAATAAATTTATTTTCATCTTTTGATCCCTCAACAAATATTTTATCCTTAAATTGAACTAGATCTCATATTAGTTTTTCACCCATTCCTCAAATATTCTGATTAATTTCTACTCGTTATAATGTTATTTTTGATAAAATTTTTATTTCTTTAAATAATGTTTTAATACCAAAAAATAGTTTTGCAAGAACCTTAATTTTTATTTCATTATTTATTTTTACTTTAGTTAATAATTTTATAGGATTATTTCCTTATATTTTTAAGATCTAGACACATAACTTTTACTCTACCTTTAGCATTACCTTTATGATTAAGACTTATGATTTTTGGATGAATTAGGAATACAAATCATACATTCACACATTTAGTTTCACAAGGAACTCCTTTACTAATACCTTCTATAGTATGTATTGAAACAATTAGAAATATTATTCGACCTGGTACTCTATCTGTTCAGCTAATTAATTGCAGGTCATGTACGTTCAACCTTATTAGGAAATATAGGATCTTCAATATCTTCAAGATTAATCCCAATTCTACTTTTAGCTCGAATTTCATCATTAGGATTAGAATTAGCAGTAGCAATTATGCAATCTTATGTTTCTTCAATTTTAAGAGCTTTATATTCTAAAGAAGTAAAATAATGTCAAACAACAATATCATCCATTTCATTCAGTAGATTTTAGTCCTTGGACAATTTTAGGTGCTTTTAATGCTTTTATTTTAATAATAGGAATCATTAAATGATTTCATTCAATAAATATAATTTTTTTTTTCTTAGATGAATTATTATAATTTTAATTATATCTCAATGATGACGAGGTTTACACGAGAAAGAACTTACCAAGGCAATATCATACCGTAGTAGTAACTTAAGGATTACGACGAGGAATAATTTTATTTATTACTAAAGAATTTTTTTTTTTATTACTAAAGAAATTTCTTTCATTTCTTTTTTCTGAGGTTTTTTCCATAATAGATTATCTCCAACCATTGAATTAGGTACAATTTGACCCCCCAAAGGAATTAATCCTTTTAATCCCATTCAAATCGCTGACCAATGAGATCGAACAAAATGATGGAGAGTTACCACCAATATACACGGAACGACTACTGGAGGGAGAATCATTTGAGAAAATTTTCAATGTGAAAATGAACTTAGCAGCGCGTGTTCGTGATTCAAATGTGGCTACATGGTCCACCAATAATTTTATTAAGTTAACAGTTGATGAAGTGTCTAAAATTTGGACTCGATTCGATATAAGAAACGATAAAAGAAACTATTTATTCTGAAATATACAATTAAACCAACGCATTCTAATATATGAAATCTAATGGATTGGTTAGGTTATCGAGACAGAAAATATCATGTTAAAAAGGGTGTTATAAAAAGATTATTGAGGAAAAACCCACATATACACCATTTTTAGTGATGAGACTGATGCACGAAAGAAATATTACGTTCTAGATGCTATTGATTTCGAATCATTATTGATGCAGATGCGAACACCCAAAGTTACAGAGTTACGTGAACTGTTTTCGTTAATGGAATTTATTATGATGAAATATTGTGAGTACGAGAAATTCTTTGAGCAACATTGAGTGGAACTGGAACAAAAAAAATAACCAATTGATACAATCAGTAGAAGAGCTGAGATCTTTAGTATTGGCCGTGAAAGAACAAGCTATGGAAGAGCGTCAAAGAGCTGAGGAACGTGAACGTCGAGCAGAAAATGAACGTCTAAAAGCTGAAGCTGAACGTAAACTTTCTGAGGAATGTGAATGTCGTGCGAAAGAAATTCAAATGAACGTTATCACCTTACGAAATAACATTGCACCAAATATTGTTCCACCTCCTATAAATTTAGGAAAAAGGCGAACTTTAGGTCATTACTTTGAAAATAATAAAATTTATATTTCAGAAGTTGGAGAATAAAACTCAAATTTTACACAAAACTTTTAACATTTAATTTAAAAATGCTGACAAATTGTTTCACCACACTGTGGCATTATCAAAGCGAGGAGTTATCAACTAAAGCTAAATCTAAAAGTATGTCCTTAAATATCAGGGATCAGAATGTGGTGCAAATTGAGGGATGGGGGTGGATAATGGTGGGAGTGTGTTTACAAAATTGTTAACAAGCGGTGAATTATATGTGTCGATTTGATCATTTAATATTGCATTATTATTGTTTTTTGCGTGTTTCAAAATTTCTATGGATTCTAATATATTAAGTTTATGTCCTTTTTCCTGAATATGTAGAATATCAGGATTAAGGGTGAAATTGTGGTTATGTTCTAACAGGTGATTTGCGTAATTAGAGTCTTCTTTTTTGAGCCTGTAACTTCTCAAATGTTCATTGAACCTTACGCTGAAACTGCGTCCAGTTTGTCCTATGTACAAAGCACTACAGTCATCACATCTCAGTCTGTAAACTCCAGATTTCTTTAAGTTATCTTTTTTAGATTTCGAGTTATTAATATACGAGCATAGGTTATTTGTTGTTTTAAAGGCGACGTTTTTATTCTGTTTTTTAAGGAATTGAGATATTTTTAGTGAATGTTTACCTAAATATGTTAGACATGTGAAATTTGATTTTGTGTTATTATTAATTTGCGGATAAATTATGCTTAAGGCTTTTTTATTGAGTTTATTTTGGAGTATTTTATTAATTATCTTGACATTATAACCGTTATTTTTGGCAATATCTACGATTCTGTTTAATTCTAAATGGAAATTATCTTTACTTAATGGGACATTAATTAATCTATGTATCATACAATTATATGCTGCTAGCTTATGTGATTGTGGATGTAAAGAAGTGTTGTGTATTGTGGTATCTGTGTGGGTGGGCTTGTGATAAATAGCGAAAGAAAAGTAATTATTTGTGTGTGAAATTGTCAGATCTAAAAAGTTTAAGGACTTGTTGTTTTCCATCTCTAATGTGAATTCTATATTTGGGTGTAAGTTGTTGATATAGGTGAGAAAAGAATTTATTTGACGGTTACTTGCAATAGATAAACCTACATATTTAGAAAAAATTGATCAATTTTTAGATCCAACAAAATTTATAGAACTAAAATCAGACCCTACAATGAAATTCCAGGCAAATATTAAAAATTCTCTCAAAAATATCCAATATATTTTGACTGAATATGAGAAGCCTCGTTTAATGAACATGAATCCTCAACCACCTTCTCTTTATGGTTTATTAAAAATTCACAAAGACGATACTCCCATAAGACCCGTCTGTTCATATATCAATGCACCCTGTCAAAAAATAGCGAAAAAGTTAGTCAACATAATATCAACATATCAACTTTAAACCTAAATACAGTATAAAAAACTCTTTCCAGTTAATAGAAAAAATAAAAGATGTAGAACTAAAGACAAATATCAAACTTGTATCTTTTGATGTCAAGAACCTTTTTCCAAGTATTCCCACACAATTGACCATCACTCTAATTGAAGATCTTTTAATCCGCAATAATACTTTACCGGCAATAACACAGGAAATATTAAGTTTAATCTCACTTTGCATAGACCAAAATTATTTCACAATTAACGATAAATATTACAAACAGAACACCGGACTCCCCATGGGTTCGCCATTATCTCCGTTGCTAGCAGAAATATTTATGAATTACTTGGAAACTAAGATTTTAAATTCCAATTTTCAGCACATGTTTGTATATTGGTATCGCTATGTTGACGACGTAATCGCTTGCTATACAGGCAGTAACCGTCAAATAAATTCTTTTCTCACCTATATCAACAACTTACACCCAAATATAGAATTCACATTAGAGATGGAAAACAACAAGTCCTTAAACTTTTTAGATCTGACAATTTCACACACAAATAATTACTTTTCTTTCGCTATTTATCACAAGCCCACCCACACAGATACCACAATACACAACACTTCTTTACATCCACAATCACATAAGCTAGCAGCATATAATTGTATGATACATAGATTAATTAATGTCCCATTAAGTAAAGATAATTTCCATTTAGAATTAAACAGAATCGTAGATATTGCCAAAAATAACGGTTATAATGTCAAGATAATTAATAAAATACTCCAAAATAAACTCAATAAAAAAGCCTTAAGCATAATTTATCCGCAAATTAATAATAACACAAAATCAAATTTCACATGTCTAACATATTTAGGTAAACATTCACTAAAAATATCTCAATTCCTTAAAAAACAGAATAAAAACGTCGCCTTTAAAACAACAAATAACCTATGCTCGTATATTAATAACTCGAAATCTAAAAAAGATAACTTAAAGAAATCTGGAGTTTACAGACTGAGATGTGATGACTGTAGTGCTTTGTACATAGGACAAACTGGACGCAGTTTCAGCGTAAGGTTCAATGAACATTTGAGAAGTTACAGGCTCAAAAAAGAAGACTCTAATTACGCAAATCACCTGTTAGAACATAACCACAATTTCACCCTTAATCCTGATATTCTACATATTCAGGAAAAAGGACATAAACTTAATATATTAGAATCCATAGAAATTTTGAAACACGCAAAAAACAATAATAATGTAATATTAAATGATCAAATCGACACATATAATTCACCGCTTGTTAACAATTTTGTAAACACACTCCCACCATTATCCACCCCCATCCCTCAATTTGCACCACATTCTGATCCCTGATATTTAAGGACATACTTTTAGATTTCGCTTTAGTTGATAACTCCTCGCTTTGATAATGCCACAGTGTGGTGAAACAATTTGTCAGCATTTTTAAATTAAATGTTAAAAGTTTTGTTTAAAATTTGAGTTTTATTCTCCAACTTCTGAAGTATTATGAATTTACACTACGTAAACGCCGAAACCATAGATATATAAAATTTATATTATAATTTTTCTTCAATTTTTGGGTTATATCGAACATCGAATAACATGGGATCTGAATGGTACCTAATGCGTCGACAGGAGGATGTTTGGCGCGATGCTGACAGAAAATTATAAAATCGAGCAATGCGATTAATACGCAAATGATCAACATGTCACATGTTGTCGATATTGGTAACGAAGTGAAACAGAATTTCCGTATCGATTCGGAATGGTATATAAGAGGAAATCTTATTCGTGCCAGAGAAGACGAAGGAGATGAACAATTGATTACTGACGTCAACATCGAGTCAATGATAGAACGTGTCATCTCTAACAAAAATAAAGCTCATGAATTAGTAAATGATAATGTTAATATATTGATGTAAAAATATTAATTACTTCTATTATTTCAAAAAATGAAAAAAGTTGAGCATGAAATGAGCTCGCGTTAATTATCACATATGTTTCATTATTCAAGTAATCATCATCGTTCGTGAACTATGTTAGCCAGATTGAATGAGCGATCGTCGCTGGTGACATCATCATCGTGCTTAAACTATGGTCGCCAGACTGAATCAGTTACCGTCACAGTTTTGAATCAGTGACGTTATCATCGTTCGTAAACTATGATCGTCAGATCTTCAATTCAATAAAACACCACTTAGTCGTCAAAATCATTATTTATTAATACGTTTCTTTTACATTTTCATTCATTTTAAGTAGTAAAACTGATAAGATGCTTAGATTGGAACAGTGCATTGGTTAAATTTCATTTTCTTCCTGTGGTGTCGCTTCAGTTTGATGATTATTCGGTGCTGTTGGTTGTGCTCCTTCAGTTTGCCAATTAATAGTGTCATTCTCAGTGGCATGGTCGTTACTTTGAGGAGAAGGGAGAATACAATGATTTGTCATCAGTTCGTTTTCTCCTAAAATCGATTGGTCCCCCTTGCCCCCCCCCCCCCCGTTTCTTCTTCCACATATTCTTCATCATTATCTTCAGCTGTCAGGGCTTTCTTTGTGTTAGTTTGTCGTGATGGAATTTCTTTCAATATTCTTTTCAACTGGTCGAATAAGCTCACATTTGGACATTGCATTCCGAAAATGTTTGGATTACATTTTTCCCCCTTCACCAAGGTGTGGAGAAAATCGTTATAGTGATAAACCATATCTTTCTGGAAAAAATATAATATCCCATCGATGTACCGAAATACGGCCGATGACGATAGGAACTGTATAAAAGAGCTTTTTTATCAACCCGTGATATTTAGGGGTGAAATTGCACTCGTTCATTTCAACAAAGTAACGACTATTGTAAAAAACATAGGTGTGTCCTGTATATGAGCTCACCACACTCTGTATTAGAACATCAGGTATTTTCAAAGTGTGTGAATTGGACTTTGGCCAACCATTTATCAGCTGTAAAGTTGTAAATTTTATCATATACATCATTCTATGTATGAAGAATACAATCTCTCCTGAGGGTCGTTGATAAATTGCCGATATTTCCTTGAAATTGCGTGGTGAAAATGATAGCCAGTCAGTGATTAAGATAAGTTGCTCCATGATTCTAGTTTCTAAATCCATTACCCAAACCCATCTTCCGTAGAAAGTATACAATCGTTGATTCACTACCAGGAAGGTGTGTAGTCGTTTTATATTACATATATCTGGAGCTGTAGTGTAGAAGTACTAGTTGTTGAGGTAGTTGTTGAAGTGAAATTTTAGATCCATTACCCGAACCCATCTTCCGTTAGAAGTATACAATCATTGATTTACTACCAGGAAGGTGTGAAGTCGTTTTATATTACTTATATCTGGAGGTGTAGAAGTACTAGTTGTGTAGGTAGTTTTTGAAGTACTAGCTGTTGGGGTAGTTGTTGATGTAGTGGTAATAGGTATTATGACACACCCGTTTGTTGGTTCTCCATATAAGCTCTCAACAGATATTTTTGTAACATCGTTATTCAAAGTTTTAATCGAAAAGTCTCTAGTCTCTTCGTAAAATGCATACATTATAGATTTATCATTGCCTGAATGACCTATCCCTATAGCATGTCCAATTTCATGCAATAGTACTGAACATAAACTCGCTCCATTACCCGTTTCGTTTTTGTTCTACACCATTTTTCATCTGTATTTCGACCGCTGATCCATCAATTGCAGGAGCATCCAAATGCGTGAGAACAATTCCAGGACCGTCAAACACCCCTAAGCACTCCTTGTTGTTCGTAATTAGTATATCGGCTGTGTTGCCCGCTGTATATTCAAAATTCAATCCTGAATATCTGCTCCATATTTCAAAAATTTCTGTAGTCATTCGCATCAATTGAGGGCTGGAATATCTAAAATACCATGCCAATTTTTGTTTCAACCATTTTGAAGTTCTTCTATATTGAAAAGGATCATCACCTACTCCATACCTTTTTGCTTCCATCAATTTCGAAATCTCATTATTTAGGGTGCCATCTATCGGTAAACGATAGTACTCTTGAAACACTCCGATCCCGCCTTAGGTATCACTTAAACCATTGAAATTTTGTTCCATATAACCATATTTCAATAATTATTCGTTCGCTTGAACAGCGAGGGAACATGTGAAAAATAATGATAATAACATGTTGCTCTGTAAACAACTTTACACTTAATGATTGTGGGGGTATGAAAACGGTGTGTATATCAGCGGAAGTCCCTGGTGACGTCATCATCGTTCGTGAACTGTAATCGCCGGATCTTCAATTCAATGAAAGATCACTTACCCGTCAAAAGTCATTATTTATTATTACGCTTCTTTGTTTGATACCAATAAAGCTATAGTTCGATGTTTTCCCGGATTTGCATGAACCATATTAATTTTTTTCACGGAAAATATGTGAATTTACATCCTGCATAACCTTTCATTCGATGCCCATTAAGCTACGATTAGATCTAAATTGACGTTTTTCCCATTTATCTCCACCATATTGAATTTTTCTCAATGTAAATCATCAAATGCATACCCTACTCATCAAGATCTTTTATTTGATACCCATAACGTTATATTTACGGAAACATAAGCTTAAAACCCTTATCGCGAAGATCGGTCAGGCTGATCGCTATATGAATAGTATATTCTTGTTCAGGACGTCATATAGATTCAGAATATGCAATAAAATCACCACTTCCGGTGTGAAAATATGTCGACTATATAAATCACTTCCGGTTCCATCCTAATGATGATGCTTAAATCGGTGTTATTACAATTCACTCATATCTATGAGATGACGCATAGCTATCTAGACATCTGTGACACCCCCATGATAGACGTCATGACAGACGCCATGACGAATCAACAATGACAGCACACCATGACATATACGTTACAGACGCAATGGCATCACGACGAAAGTGATTACGTGACATACAACCTCTTACAGACAACCTATATATCAAACATATGACACTCTTCGAAAACAACATGATTCCGAACCTACTATCAATCAGATTCGTGAAGAGTTCAGAAAACTTAAGAAAGGTGATTCAGTGGCTACAGAGGAGTTTCTGCAACAATACCCCACATTAGCACGTTATTACTTGGAAGGATTCCTATTGGGTGATGATGTCAAGAAATACGATGATAGAATGAATTTGCAATATAATTCAACTTTAGATAAATGGTTCATGGGTAATCAACCTATAGAAATTGATAGTGAGAGTGATAGAGAGGGTACCCCGTTCAAGGGTACCACAGGACTGTATAATTTAATATTTTACAGAGATGTTCTACCTGATACTTACACTGTGGAAGATGGAAAAATCACAGTCAAATGATGGAAATGACTAGTGCCCATAGACGTAATAGCGATCCAGCTGATCGAATGAGAAACACTGTAAAATACAAACATGTACTGGAACCTTTGATCAATTCCATGAAAAGACCAAGGTCCAAAACATACACTGGAAAAAATGATATGCTTGAATTTGACGAGAAACCTATCGAATATGTTTATTGGGATGACTTTAACAAAATTGTGGATAGACTGATACTTCTTGTTGCATCCTCGTACGCTGGTTACAATAACCATCACAACGAGATAATCCCTATAATAAAAGAATTCAGAGAGGCTGGTGTAATTGAACAAAAACCGTGTGTAAGACAAATTCATCACAGTTATAAAGATGGCTTCAATGGATAAGTTTGACAAAGCCTCCTCTTCCATGTGTATATGTTACTGTGAATGTCCGATATTAGTGAATGTTAAGATGCACCAGTGTATGTCGACAATCACCAATATTAATGGTGTAAGTCCGAAATTATTTCAATATTTTGTTTGTTTTAGACATACACCGGTGAATGTTAACATACTCCAAGGCGATTGTCTCAGATACTGCAATTCACTAATTACGTGAATGTTAACACACGCCAGTGTTTGCTCGAATTGAAGTGAGAAAGTTAGAGTGCTATTGTTCTTTTTTTTTCCACGCCGACCACCCGTCGCCGCACCGCTAATAGAGCAGAATATCAGAATCCGAAATATGTTTACTGTGCAACAGAAAAGAGGAATCTAAAAGAAATATAGAATTAGCGAGACTTGGACTTCGAGATCAAGGAACAAAATGCTTAAAGTATCGCAGGCAAATTTTCCTCTTGCAAAATGTGGAGATAATGTATGGTTGCGTGCAGGGCCGGATTTAGAAGTCTGGATGTTTCGGGGCAACAAAGGAGTGAAGACCCCCTGGCAACAAATTATTTTCTAAATAAAATGAACAATTTTTTCAGTCGAGTTTTTGAATAAATAATTTATTGTAAACCAAGTAAATTCTTTTAGTATTTAACAAACATATATAACTATAATCGGAAACGAGAATTAGCAAAAAAAATATCAAAGGAAAAATTGTTTACTAGTGTTTACTAGTCGGAATTTGAAAGATTTTTTTTCGAAGTCTATTGTGGGGACCCCTCTTTTGTGGAGGCCCCGGGGCTGTAGCCCCGGTTGCCCTCCCCTAAATTCGGCAGTGGTTGCATGTTCCTGATGTTGACAGAGGTCGTACAGATTCCAGAAATATCCTTACATGTGTTTCAAATGTGGATGGTGACTATTATCAACTGGCTACAAAACATGGGACGAAATCACAGATGTTTACTAGAAATCAGTTTTCCATCTGTAAGGAAAATTTCATCAATATATCTGAAACTTCTTCTACAAAAATATCAGCGTTCCAATTGTGCACAAAAATGCAACACCAAGAAATGTAACTGTGAAGTTCATGGAGTTATTTGTATTTCTAAGTGCCATAACAGTTTGCCATGTACTAATAAATAAGTTTTTTTTAATTCTTATATCGAAAAATGCTGTAATACCTTATTACCTATGAGTAGGTACGTTGTAACGAATGAGTATTTTTTAAATTCTATAGCCAATAGGGCAATAGCATTAATGATAAGTGTAAGTTATTGTTTACTTTACTTGACAGGTAATGCTATTTGTATTACTGATTTAAGATTTTGATTAATAAACAAGTTCTATTTGTTTTATTTATTATAGTTCTATGATTTTATTTATTGTAACAATTTGTGAGTTCATTTGAATTCAGGCCCGAACTTCTGTTTTGCAGATATCTTTGCTAAATCATTATAATTTAACTCATCATGAAGAGAATGAAGATTAACCAAGTCGTCGTGGTGTATGATAACATTCACTGGTGAATGACCGGAAACATAAAGAACACAATAAATGATAAACAATCACCAGCTAGCTTGGTGGTTGTTAACATACACCAGTGTATCTTAAGATACACTCCGTTTCGGACAATCACAGTAACATATATATGATACAAATATATTTAATGATAATTTCAAACAAGTTCACGGACAAGGATTATTCCTAACGCGCGATGGAAGCTATGATATGGAAAATCATAGACTGTGCAACGTTAAATCGCCGAATGATGATGAAGATGTAGCGAAAAAAGTTTATGTTGATAAATTAACACACAAACTGAATCTGAAAACGGAAACAGTCTTAAACATACCTTCAATGTTAGGGTTGATAATATGATCAAAGATATCAACAAGGATCTGGATGAACATGAATTAACGGATGAGAAGTTTATTCTCACCATGGATAAACATTTGACGGACATTCAGAATAAATATAATGGAATGGAGACCTATATAAAATCAGAGTATAAAACAATCAGTGATAGTATGAGGGAAAACAGAAATGAATTAATTTCGCTCGTGAAAATAGGGGATTCAAATACATTTTGGTTATGATCGATTGTTTCTCGAAATTTCTGTGCATTCGACCGTTGAAAACGAAATCGAAGAGGTTCGGAAAGCTGTCAGTTCTATATCTCTAGAAGGACATCGTAAGCCTAGGAATCTGCAAAGCGATCAGGGAAAAGAATTTTTCAATAAACACTCCAACGACCTAATGAAGAAACATAATATCAACCATTATAATACGTATAGTGTGAAAAAAGCAGCCATTGCTGAACGTGTCATTCAAACGTTAAAGGAAACGCTCTACAAACAATTCAGTCTGAACGGGAAATACAAATGGCTTGATATACTTGGAAGAAATCACAGAAAAACATAATGAACGTAAACATAGTACTATAAATATGGCTCCAATAAAAGTGACAAAACAGATTGAGAGCGAGATAGTGAAGCGATCCTACTCACACATTAAGTTAGCTCTGCCTCAAAAATACAACGTTGAAGATGTGGTGCGAATAGGTAAAGCTAAACATATATTTGAGAAAGGATTTACGCCCAATTGGTCGACGGAATTGTTTAAAATAATAAAAGTTCACATAACAGCTCCTGTTGCATATATTTTGCAAGATATGTTGGGGAAAAAGAGAAGTGGAGGATTCTACGAGGAGGAATTACAGAAAACCAAACAACCCGATGTGTATTTAGTCGAAAAAATATCACCAAAGAGGAGGTTTCAACAGTATGTAAAGTGGTTGTGTCTAGATGATAATCACAACAGTTGGATCGATAATTCGGATCTCGTTCAACGAAATCACTATGGACGATTTGGAGATTATTAGAAACAGACAAAGAGCTGGAATGGAATATTGTTGACTCGAGGGTATTGATATTATAATAGAACAAAATTCTGTGACTATGAGGGTGAATCAAGAGTGAATATCATGATATTTGAAAACATATATTGTTGAGATTATATTTAAGTCTCTTGTATTGAGAAATTTGTAAATTAATAAAAATAATATTTTTGAGATCTTTGGACTGTCTCCATCCCCTCTTTAAATAACGGTGCAATTTCGAATTCTCATCAGTCTGTATGGAAGCATGCGTAGGAGAAGGTGTTCTCAATACGCTTATGAACAAGCTCCCGTTTGAACTTCATATCCCCGGTTATCGATATTGTGGTCCCTGTACAAAATCTAAGTATGAATACACTCGATAAAGCTTGGCGCCAACACGATATTTTCACATTTGCGAAACGCTAGTTTGGAAGGACGTCACGGGGCGGATGAAATATTAGAGAACGCTGCTTGGCAACGTGTCAAATCTGAAGACACAAAATTTGGAGAGAGGATTGCCGCTTTCGGTGTGAATTAAATTATGAAGGCAAAGAGGAAATTGGGGATGGGTATGAGGAAGAAGGATGAGTTCGAAAGTGCAATTGTCGATGGGGTAAAAAAACGTATGAAGAATAAGTTTGACCCATCGAATCTGAAGAGAACATCTCAAACAGCTTTGAAAGTTGCACGAAAACAATTCAAAAAAGCGGGTGGTCGGAAAAATGTTCGATTACCGAGAGTTATTCCAATTCCTGAACTGGAGGATTTCCACCATTTTTAATACCTCTGTTTGCCGGCTTATCAGCTGCTGGAGTATTGGCGGGAGGTGGTGCAGGCATCGCTAAGGCCGTCAACGACAGCAAAGCAGCTCGGAATTCCTTGGAGGAAACGGAAAGGCATAATAAAACAATGGAAGCTATAGCTTTGGGGAAACAAGGATCTGGTCTATATTTGAAAAAGCATCGCAAAGGTCTTGGTCTGTATTTGAATAAACATCCAAAAAAATGTCAGTAAACCTACCCAGAAAATCTCTAACCGATCTCGATCTGCGAAATCTAGCAAAAGCTCTGAAAATTTCCCATTTCAGAGGAGTATCTATGCGTGATGAACTGCCATCCAACGGACCATGGAAAAACGAGCGTGGAATAGTCAATTCAGATAGATCGGACAATGAGGGCACTCACTGGGTCGGGTTTAATAAAGTCGGTGATACAGTTTTATATTATGATAGTTTTGGCAATTTACGCCCCCCTCACGAACTAGTGGATTATTTCAAAAAGTGTAAGATATTATGCAATCAAGACAATTTTCAGCAATATAACACTTATAATTGTGGCCAGTTATGTTTGGAATTCCTCTCTAACTCTTCAGTTATGGTCGACTAATACTGTATTTATTAGTATATAAATAGATTGTTGATAAAGTTTCCATCAATCATGGATAGAACTAGATTCTCATTCATATTATTATATCGCACTTGTTGGTTTGCATACGTACAATAGCATCCCAAACATTGAAGAAGGTTTTAATAAATTTTATTATAAAAATGTGAAGGGTGAGGAAGAAGTAGTAATTATACCTGCGGTATATAACGCCAACACGGAATTTTCATATTTGCGGAACGCTAGTTTGGAAGGACGTCACGAGGCGGACAAAATATTAGAGAATGCTGCTTGGCAACGTGTCAAATCTAAAGACACAAAATTTGGAGAGAGGAGGCAAAGAGGAAATTGGGGATGGGTATGAGAAAGAAGGTTGGGTTCGAAAGTGCAATTGTAAATGGGGTAATAGGCCAGTACTAATAGGAGCAAATATTAGAAATAAAAAAAATAATTCGTTACAGCAATCTGACAGCGGGATATTGTAGAACAAGATATTGTAAAATAGGGAAAAATAAATCGAACCGACAGCTGCTATCCGAGGCAGAATGGGGTGTGTTTTTAGGGGCTGAGAACAGTTTTTCGTGATTTCTGGCTAAACCGTACATTCTATCAAAAAAAGTTGAATACAAAAGTTGTATGGAATAAAAAGATCTACAACTTTTTGTCAACCGTTTTTACCCTTACCTCAAAATTATTCGTCAAAAATGCGAAAAACCAATTTTTCGGTTTTTAATTTTTTTTTTTGACAAATTAAATTTTATGAAGCTCTTACTTTGACAAAAGATACCTCCATTTATTGCAAAAAGGCAGTAATTTTTTTGAAAGGAAATATTTGGAGGTTGTTGTTAAATTTGATTTAACGAAAAAAAAAAACAAATTTTTAACTGCGATTCCTCTTAAAACTACGCATCCTACAGAGTTCTGTTTTGGCTCACTTACTCACTATCACGTCTACTTTCGATAAATGGTAAAAAAAGGTATACTGCAATGAAAAAATGGCGGGAAAATTGAAAAAACCGAAAAATCGGTTCTTTCGTGGTAATTTGCATATTTATCGTTGAATAATTGTTATTAATTAATAAAATCATTTTAATTTTTTTACGTTTATGGAAATTAGAATACTATTCCTTTAATCATTGTATATATCGAGTTTTGATAAGATGTCATGCATGTCTAAGACAGAGAATTATATCTACTATATTTGTATCTTCGTAATCGCAGGATACGATATATTACTTCTACGATCATCGTACATGGGATTGTTACTATCAAACAAAACGTAAGAAATGCACATTCCCAATATACATTTAAGAAAAATTTTTGTTTTTCACTCGAAATCAATTAGTTTACTAAACAAAATATAATCATACAATAGGTAATGTAGTAGATCTACAATGATATATACGGGTTTTGTAGAGTGGTTTTCAATTATTAAGACAGTATTTGCATGTTGCACTGAACAAGTTTATAATGCAAGTACTTACATAAAAAAAAAATTCTATAAAAATAATTATATGTAAATTCTCGGGAAATAGGTCACATTAACACTTATGCTATTATATTTTCTCGTCTTTACGTACGTTTCGGACTCACGACCATCATCAGAAGACTTATTATGTCTAAAATTGGGTTACTTGAAACTAATTGTATTAACACATTGTGTTACAATTTCGATTTCGCATTTCTGTTCGTTTCGGCGACGTTGGCATTTTAAATGAAATTGGTGCTATAAGGACGCTTTGTGTTAATACAATTAGTTTTAAGTAATCAGGTTATTGAAATAATAAGTCGTCTGATGATGGTCGTGAGACCGAAACGTACGTAAAGACGAAAATATAAAGCATAAGTGTTAATGTGATCTATTTCCCGAGAATTTATATATATATATTTCATACCTGGGTCAAGAATCTTTATTATAAAAATAATGCATTGTGAAAAAATTGAAGCAGATCCCTCCTGTTTTTATGTAGTAAATATTAACAACATGAAATTCATAAATGCGGTAAAAAAAATTTAATATTATTTTGAACATGCTTAAAAAAGTATGCATTCCCATAGATGTATTTTTCTCTAATCTTGCTTTCTTTGCAGAGCGTTGTACTTTTTTTCGCCGTCCAATTCAACAAAACTGAACGATTCTCCAGTGTTTTCGAAAGTTTCATTGAGTACTGTTTCAGTTATAGTACATTGATGTTTCCATTTCTTTCGAATCAGTTTCGTGTATGGAAATTTGTGGAAGTTAAGCATTTGAGCAATTTTCTAAATTAAAACAATGGAACATAAGTCAGAATGCCTCTGGTTGCGTTCGCATGCTGTCTTCAGTTTCGAAAACAGCTCTTTAAATTTCTCATATTCGCATCCTGCGATTACGAATATACGAATATAACAGATATAATTTGCTGTCTTAGACATGCATGACATCATATCAAAACTCGATCTATACAATAATTAAAGAAATAATATTATAGTTTCCATAAACATGAAAAAATTAAAATGATTTTATTAATTAATAACAATTATTCAACGATAAATATGCAAATTACCACGAAAGAACAGATTTTTCGGTTTTTTCATATTTCCGCCATTTTTTCCATTGCCGTATATCTTTTTTTTACTACTTATCGAGAGTAGACGTAGTAGTGAGTAAGTGAGCCAAAACAGAACTCTGTAGGATGCGTAGTTTTAAGAGGAATCGCAGTTAAAAATTTGGTTTTTTTTTCGTTTAATCAAATTTAACAACGTCCGAAAATTACTGCCTTTTTGCAATAAATAGAGGTATCTTTTGTCAAAGTTAGAGCTTCATAAAATTTAATTTGTCAAAGAAAAAAATTAAAAACCGAAAAATTGGTTTTTCGCATTTTTGTCGAATAATTTTGGTTAGGGTAAAAACGGTGGACCAAAAGTCCAACTTTTGTATTTAACTTTTTTTGATAGAATGCACGGTTTAGTCAGAAATCACGAAAAACTGTTCTCAAGCCCTAAAAACACACCCCATTCCGCCCCGGATAGCAGCTGTTGGTTCGATTTATTTTTTCCTCTTTAACAATATCTTGTTCTACAGTATCCCGCTGTCAGATTGCTGTAACGAATTCTTTTGTTGTTCCAATACTATTTGCACTGGCCTAAAGAAAAGGTATGAAGAATAAGTTTGACCCATCCAATCTGAAGAGAACATCTCAAACAGCTTTGAAAGTTGCACGAAAATAATTCAGAAAAGCAGGTGGTCAGAAAAATGTTCGATTACCGAGAGTAATTCCAATTCCTAAGACTGGAGGATTTCCACCATTTTCAATACCTCTGTTTGCCGGCTTATCAGCTGCTGGAGCATTGGCGGGAGGTGGTGCAGGCATCGCTAAAGCCGTCAACGACAGCAAAGCAGCTCGGAAAACCTTGGAGGAAACGGAGAGGCATAATAAAACAATGGAAGCTATAGCTTTGGGGAAACAAGGATCTGGTCTATATTTGACAAAAGTATCGCAAAGGTCTTGGTCTGTATTTGAATAAGCATTCAAAAAACTGTTAGTAAACCTACCCAGAAAATCTCTAACCGATCTCGATCTGCGAAAACTAGCAAAAGCTCTGAAAATTCCCCATTTTAGAGGAGTATCTATGCGTGATGAACTGCCATTCAACGGACCATGGAAAAACGAGCGTGGAATAGTCAATTTAGATAGATCGGACAATGAGGGCACTCACTGGGTTGGGTTTAATAAAGTCGGTGATAGTTTTATATTATGATAGTTTTGGCAATTTACGCCACCCTCACGAACTAGTGGATTATTTCAAAAAGTGTAAGATATTATTCAATCATGACAATTTTCAGCAATATAACACTTATAATTGTGGCCAGTTATGTTTGGAATTCCTCTCTAACTCTTCAGTTGTGGTCGACTAAAACTGTATTTATTAGTATATAAATAGATTGTTGATAAAGTAGATTTTCACCCACCAATAGAACTAGATCCTCATTCATATTATTATATCGCACTTGTTGGTTTGCATACATACAATAGCATCCCGAACATTGAAGAAGGTTTTAATAAATTTTATTATAAAAATGTGAAGGGTGAGGAAGAAGTAGTAATTATACCTACGGGGTCCTACGAGATGACAGACATCGAGGATTTCATACAAAGTGCAGTTTGTGGGATAGGGGTGAAGCAAGAAGAACGTGACCGAAAATTATCAATAAAATCTAACAACAACACTCTACACACAGAACTGAAGCGTGATTTTGGAGTGAATTTCATACCTCATGATAGTATAAGCGAACTGTTGGGATTCAGCGAAATGAAATTGACATCTAGGGAACTACATGTATCTGACCGACCTATAAACATAATCAAAGTTTAAACTATTAGAGTGGAGTGTAACTTAACGAGTGTAACTTAACCGCAGGAGCATATCATAACAATAAGTTAGTTCGTACGATATATGAGTTTTCACCCCTTGTACCACCTGGTTTTTCCATTGATATAGAGTCGAAGAATCTTATTTATCTACCGATCATCAACAAGACGTCCTTCGATAACATCACACTGAATATTTTAGATCAGAACTGGAAACGTGTAAATTTTCGTGGAGAAAAAATTATTATACGGTTGGAGGTGAAAAAGACCGCTAGAGATTATGGTCGACCTATGAACATAATCAAAGTTCAAACTATTAGAGTGAAGTGTAACTTAACCACAGGAGCATATTATAACAATAAGTTAGCTCATACGATATATGAGTTTTCACCTCTTGTACCACCTGGTTTTTCCATTGACATAGAGCCTAAGAATCTTATTTATCTACCGATAATCAACAAGACGTCTTTCGATAACATCACACTGAATATGAGGTTGTTGCAGTCGACGTCACTTCAGAACATGGGTTTGGATTTCAACAATAAAAGAAATCCTCCTTTTGACCATCAGTCATTATCTACAACGAGTTCAAGGGAGAAGGTTGCTTCTGCATCACTATCATTGGAAAATATAGATTTGTTCGAGTGGTAAACATAAGCTGCGCTTGATAAGATTTCGAACCGATAACGATTGCTATACTAATATCACAGGTACGAAAAGGGCTAAAATAAATGTGAAGACGATAGCATTAAAAGTGCGACATGTGTTTCCAAATGATAAGTTAAATTTCAAATGTTGGGGAATTTGAGTGCTGAGAAGCCTATTTCGATTCCATTCCGTAGTTGGAATCTGCATGAAAATCTGTTGATGAAAGAGAGCACTCGCGACATTTGGGCTGTTAAAACATCAATGAATTTGGAACGTCCCAGATATGTGATTCTAGCTTTCCAAACCGATCGAAAAGATAATCCTGTTGAGCAAAGTACATATTTCGATAATATAAACTTGCTAAATGTAAAATTGTACTTGAATTCAGAGTGTTATCCATATGAAGCAATGAAATTGAATTTCAACGATCAACAATACGTGGAAGCGTACCAGATGTACTATGATTTCCAGAAATCATTTTCAAATAAAATAATAAGCGAGCCGATGTTAGATTATATAGCATTCAAGAATAAAGAAATTTTTGTGATTGATTGTTCAAAACAAAACGATGCTATAAAGTCATCAACAGTTGACGTCAAACTAGAGATGGAAAGTATCCTGAATTTGACTAAAACACCCGGGCTTATTGCATGATCATTTACGACCGTATCATGGAGAATTCCCCGATTACAGGATCAGTTCGGAATTTGTGTGAAGAACCAAGTGTTGAGCTGCAAGAATCATCATATCATTATTTTAGTTCTAAATGATGTACTATCAAAATATATATTGATTTTCCCAAATAAATGTAATTATTATGATATTTGATATTTTATTCCTCAAATGGTAGGTGGTGCTGTAGACATCCGGCTATCATAGTCAAAAAAAAAGAGGGAGATGAACAATTGATTACTGACGCCAACATCGAGTCATTGGTAGAACGCGTCATCAATCAAAAAAGTAAAGCTTATGAATTAGCAAATGATAATGTCAATATATTGATGTAAAAATATTAAGTTAAAACACAGGTGGCTGTGAAATGGGCTTTCGTTTAATATTATACATATGTCTCATTATTGAAGTTTTCATTATCGTTCGTGAACTATGATCATCGGATTGAATCAGCGACCATCGTCGATTACGTCATCATCGTTCGTAAACTATGGTCGTCGGATTGAATCAGTTCCTGGCAACGGTTCGAAGCAGTGACGTCATCATCGTTCGTGAATTATGATCGTCAGATCTTCAATTCAATGAAACACCACATACTTGTCAAAATCATCATCTATTAATGCGTTTCTTTTACATTTTCAAAAATATTTTGAGTAGTAAAACTGATAAGATGCCAAAATAAAAACACAGCGTTTCATAAATTTCATTTTCTTTCTGTGATGTCGCTCCAGTTTAAATTAATAGGTGCTGTTGGTTGTGATCCTTCAGTTTGCCAATTATTAGTTCCACCCTCAGTGCCCTGATCGTCACCTTGAGGAGGAGGGAGAATCCGAAGCTGTTGGTTGTGCTCCTTAAGTTTGACAGTTAATAGTGTCATTCTCAGTGGCATGGTCGTTACTTTGAGGAGAAGGGACAATACAATGATTTGTCATCAGTTCGTTTTCTCCTAAAATTGATCGATCTTTCTTAGTCGTTTGGAACGATCGTTTCTTCTTCCACATATTCATCATCATCATCTTCAGCTGTCAGGGCTTCTATTGGGCTAGTTTGTCGTGATAGAATCTCTTTCAATATTTCTTTTTACTGGGTGAATAAACTCACATTTGGGCATTGTATACCGAAAATGTTTGGATCAAATTTTCTCATCTTCACCAAGGTGTGGAGGAATTCGCTGTAGTGATAAACCATATCTTTCTGGAAAAAATATAATATTCCATCGATGTACCGAAATACGGCCGATGTCGATGCGGGGGCTGTATAAAAGAGCTTTGTTATCAAACCGTGATATTTAGGGGTGAAGTTGCACTCGTTCATTTCAACAAAGTAATAATTATTGTAAAAAACATAGGTTTGTCCTGTATATGAGCTCACCACACCCAGTATTAGAACATCAGGTATTTTCAAAGTGTGTGAATTGGACTTTGGCCAAACGTTAACCAGCCGTAAGCTTGTGAATTCCATCATATACACCATTCTATCTATGAAGAATACAATCTCTCCTGAGAGCCGTTGATAAATTGCCGATATTTCCGTATACTATCGAAAATGAACTCGCTTCCCTACCCTGGAGTTTCGTTTTTGTTCTACACCATGTTTCATCTTGATCTAGATGTATTTCTACCGCTGATTCATTAGTTACAGGAAAATCCGAATGCGCGAGAACAATTCCAGGTCCGTCAAGCTCCCCTAACACTCCTTGTTGTTCGATATTCTTTGATGGATACCCTTTTGAAACGAAATAAGTATATCGTCTGTGTCGCCCGCTGTATATTCAAAATTCAATCCTGAATATCTGCTTCATTTTCCGGAAATTTCTGTAGTCATTTGAACCAATTGAGGGCCGGCATATTTAAAATGCCATGTCAATTTCTGCTTCAACCATTTTGTTGTTATTCTGTATTGGAAAGGATCATCACCTACTCCACATCTTTTTGTTTTCATTAATTCCAGAGTCTCATTATTTAGGGTGCCATCTATAGGTAAACGATAGAATTCTTGAAACACCTTGATCCCGCCCTCCGTATCACTTAAACTATAGGAATTTTCTTCCATATAACCATATTTCACTAAATATTCGTTCGCTTGAACAGCGAGGAGACATGAGAGAAATAATAATAATAACATGTTGGTCTGTCAAAACTTTACACTTAATGATTGCGGAGATATGAAAACCTTGTGTATATCAGCGAATGTCGCCGGTGACGTCATCATCATTCGTAAACTATGGTCGCCAGATTGAATCAGTTACTGTCACCGGTTTGAAGCAGTGACGTCATCATCGTTCGTAAACTATGATCGCCGGATTTTCAATCCAATAGAACACCACTTAGTCGTCAAAATCATTATGTATTTTGATCCACATAAAGGTATGGTTAGATGTTTTCCCCCGATTTGCATGCATCATATTGAGTTTCCCTCATCAAAAATATAGAAATAAACATTCTGCATGCCAAGACCTTTCATTTGATACCCATAAAGCTATGGTTGCATCAAAATTGACACACATTATGACAGTTCATATATCCGCCATGACAGTTCATGTGACAGATGCTTCGTAGATCCACCACGTCACAACCGCCAAGACACGCCATGACACCTCGATGAAGACCTCACTTGACAGACGCCATGACACCTCGTTGAAGACTCACGTGACAGCCGCCATGACAACTCTTTCAGCCACCATGATGCTCTATGGTTCTGACTTAGGTTAGCTCTATAGCCTATAGCTCTATGGTACGTGATAGCCGCCGTCACACCTCTCTCTTACAAACAACCTGTATATACAACACAACACACTCTTTACAAACACCCTGTATATACATTCGAACAACAAAACTCGCAATCACTGATAACGCTATCTACTCGAGTCAGACGAGTCAAACGAGTCGAACGAGTCGAACGAAACATTGCAGACGACGAAATTAATACTCTACGAGTCTAGACCGTTCATTTGCTACCCATGAAGCAGGTTTTCTCATTTTCATCATTCGACATCTTGGATTTTTCCCCTGAATGTCATGAAATTCTTATTCTACACGTCGAGACCTTTCATTTGATACTCATAAAGCTATACTTTCCCCGAATATAATTTTCAAAGCCTTATCGCGAAAGATCGATCGGCCCGATCACTACATAAATAATAAATTATTGTTCTGGACCTTGTGTAGATTTCGAATATGCAATACACTTCCGGTTTCATTTCCGGAGTGACCAAGTGTCAACTATATACCTCACTTCCGGTTCCACCCCCGAAGTCGATTATTATATCTCTCATGATATATGCTGAGACACGTCCTCGACGACGCCGACGAAACAACCTGTACAATCGGCCGCAATGACAGCTGTCACGTAGTGGCGACACCTCCACGCGACGTCTCCACGAAACAACCTGTATATTCAACATGTGACACCTGTCATGTGACGCCTCTACAAAACACCCTGCATATTCAACATGTGACACACTCTTTACGATCAACCTGTATATTCAACATATGAGCCACTCTTTACAAACAACCTGTATATTCCTTCATCACACACACACACACACACACACACACACACACACACACACACACACACACACACACACACACACACACACACACACACACACACACACACACACACACACACACACACACACACACACACACACACACACACACACACACACACACACACACACACACACACACACACACACACACACACACACACACACACACACACACACACACACACACACACACACACACACACACACACACACACACACACACACACACACACACACACACACACACACACACACACACACACACACACACACACACACACACACACACACACACACACACACACACACACACACACACACACACACACACACACACACACACACACACACACACACACACACACACACACACACACACACACACACACACACACACACACACACACACACACACACACACACACACACACACACACACACACACACACACACACACACACACACACACACACACACACACACACACACACACACACACACACACACACACACACACACACACACACACACACACACACACACACACACACACACACACACACACACACACACACACACACACACACACACACACACACACACACACACACACACACACACACACACACACACACACACACACACACACACACACACACACACACACACACACACACACACACACACACACACACACACACACACACACACACACACACACACACACACACACACACACACACACACACACACACACACACACACACACACACACACACACACACACACACACACACACACACACACACACACACACACACACACACACACACACACACACACACACACACACACACACACACACACACACACACACACACACACACACACACACACACACACACACACACACACACACACACACACACACACACACACACACACACACACACACACACACACACACACACACACACACACACACACACACACACACACACACACACACACACACACACACACACACACACACACACACACACACACACACACACACACACACACACACACACACACACACACACACACACACACACACACACACACACACACACACACACACACACACACACACACACACACACACACACACACACACACACACACACACACACACACACACACACACACACACACACACACACACACAGAACAACATAGGGATATCGTGAATTCCCCGCAGACCTGGATTCCCAATGCCTCAAATCGTGCAGCTATCTGGATATGCGGCGAGAAATTCGTCCAGGAACAACCGCGAACGCCGAAATTAGGATATACCTGGGCCAAGGTTGATGGCATCTACCTGTATAGCGTTTATGCTCCACCAAGTGCCTCAAGGAATGAATTCGGGGACCTCCTGAACGATCTGGCAGAAGATGCGAGAGACCAGCGACCACTTATCATTGCAGGTGATTTCAACGCATGGGCCACGGAATGGGGTAGTAGATATACGAACAGGAGAGGTGAGATGCTTCTCGACATTGCCACCTCACTAGAAGTAGTCCTCCTCAACACCGGAGCAACACCAACCTTCACCCGAAACGGCAATAACTCCATCATAGACGTAACTTTTGCCAGTGAGAGCTTATGTCCTCGAGTTAGGTCATGGCGTGTCAGTGACCTCTACTACCACAGTGATCACCAGGCCATCATCTTCGAAATTGTTGCACAGAGTGGACGGAGAACAAGGGAGTTACAAGCACCAGCCAAATGGAACGCTAAGTCCTTCGACCGCGAAACTTTCATGGTCATGATGGAAGGGAATACAGCATCAACAGGCTCCTCTGAGTACATGTCTTCGCAGCTAATGTCACTGGTCTCTAATTCCTGCGACGCAGCTATGAAGAAGGCGCCCAGGAGAGATCGCCGCGCACCAGTATACTGGTGGAATGAGGAGATCGCTGAACTCCGGAGTCGATGCCACCGAACCCGGCGACAGGCACAGCGCGCCCGAGGTCGCGAGAACCACGAAACCCTGGAACTGCGGTACCATGAGGCAAGGGGGAGTCTGAAGAGAGCCATTAAGAAGAGCAAGCACCGCTGCTGGAGTGAGCTCTGTGATATGGTCAACGAAGACCCCTGGGGAAGGCCATATAAAACAGTAATGGCCAGGCTGAAAAGCCGCACCGTGGTTACGCCATCCTGCCCAGTCCTGCTCAGAAGGATAGTTACCACCTTGTTCCCAGAGCAACCGGGACACACCCAATCAGTAGGTGTGCCAGCCACTTGTCGCTTCGCCGCCATGCCAATCTCGGAAGAAGAGTTGATGAAAGCCTGCAACAAGATAGGTGATGCAAAAGCTCCGGGTCCAGACTGTATACCAAACGTCGCCCTTAAAGCAGCCATCAAAGCACGGCCAGATGCTTTCCTGGAGACCTATAATGCGTGCCTCCGCGAAGGAGTTTTCCCACGTTGTTGGAAGCAGCAGAAGTTAGTTCTTCTTCCGAAGGGCAACAAGCCTCCGGACGATCCATCATCCTACCGACCAATTTGCCTATTGGATACAGCAGGAAAGGTGCTCGAGAGGATTCTTAGCAGCCGGATAGAGAAATTCAGTGAGGGTGCTCGTGGTCTGTCAGAAAACCAGCACGGATTCAGGAAGGGGAGGTCAACGGTTGACGCCATTGACGTCGTCGTAGCCACTGCCCGTGAGGCCATCGAAGGGAAGCGTTGGAAGGGTGGTGCCAAGAAGTACTGCGTCGTGGTCACCCTGGACGTAAAGAACGCGTTCAACTCAGCGAATTGGAATCAAATTCTGGAGGCGCTGACATCGATGGAGGTTCCGGAGTACCTTACAAGGATGATCGCGAGCTACTTTAGTGAAAGGACACTATTGTACGATTCGGACGAGGGACCCAAAGCCTACAACATTACAGGAGGCGTTCCACAAGGCTCGGTACTTGGACCCTTACTGTGGAACATCATGTACGATGCGGTGCTGAGGTTGCCCATGCCTACAGGGACAAAAGCCGTTAGCTTCGCCGACGATATTGCTGTGGTTGTCATTGCCAAGTACCTGGAAGAAGCCACTCAGAAATCGAACGAGGCTGTCGCCACAATCCGCCGGTGGCTCTCGGCTAATGGCATGCAATTGGCAGACCATAAAACCGAGGCAATTCTGGTGACCAGCAGGAAAACGACAGAAACTGTAACACTAAACGTTGGGGGCTGCGACATACCTTCGCAGCCATCATTGAGATACCTGGGAGTCCAGATAGATGCCAGGCTCCGGTTCGACGAACATCTGCGTGTGGTGAGCACGAGAGCAGCTGCAGTGGCCAACGCACTGGCTAGACTTATGCCCAACATTGGAGGACCTACCCAGAGTCGCAGAAAGCTACTTTCCAGCGTTGTCAGCTCCACGATGCTGTACGCAGCCCCAATCTGGGTATCAGCCGCGGCGGTGATATCGTACGTACGCCAATTGACCTCGGTGTACCGTAGGTGTGCCCTACGAGTGACGCGCGCATTTCGCACGGTCTCGTATGATGCTGTGTGTGTTATCGCCGACATGCCACCAATCCGTCTGATGGTGGAGGAAA